>CM026432.1:15410591-15818370 GCA_014871385.1 Ceratodon purpureus | reverse complement strand
CAATCACCCTTGTACTTCATTTGTAAGAACTGATTTGATGCCGCAAGAAGACCTTCCAAGACTCCGACCCGGGGGTAAGTCCTCGAGTCACAAGCTAGCTAGGAGATCGGAGGCTTGCGAATACGGATTGAAGATTTTGATGCCCCCCTCGGTTCTGGGGAGGGCAGCCGAGGCCCACGCAACGCGAGCCCTTGAGTTGTGGTTGGGATTCCCCGCCACACAAAGTTTCTTACCAGAGTCCTAGCCTTCTGTAAAATGGTCCTAGCCAGATCTGCGCAACTGGCTAGGTACCAGATTGACGCCAGGATAACTTGATTGGACACAAGTATTCGTGCCGCCATGGAGAGCTTGCGGACAGCAGCATGGTAAGCTAATTGAATAAATGAACTGCAATCTCTATTACGCAAACCTAGTATCACTCATGAGGGTGGTATTTTGATGCTTTGTTTTGGTTTCTAATGATAAAACATTATGGCTATGTTTGCTTGAAGAAGTTGTGATTAGGACAGAAGATCATCTACATGTGATCACTGATTGTGGTTAATCACAGGTTGGCTAGTGCCTTTGGCGCTCCAATTGGTGGAGTTAATTTTTCCTTGGAGGAAGCCTCAAGCTTTTGGTCCAGAAAGGTATAGCTACATTAACGATGCAAATAGTTTTAGCAATTTCCTTATTGGATGCTATCTATCAATGAGCTTAATGTTTCTTAAGAAAACAATTCCATTGCTGACGACGTTTTCGCGGAACTCGGAAGTGCTCCTTTCATGCCGTGTAAATACTCATTCATGTCTTAATAGCTATTAATTCAAGTATGTTCTTTTCTGTTATATTTATGATCTTGAAAATGTACCTTATTTTATCACAGGTGATGTGGCGATCACTTTTGTGTACAACGATGGCAACCATGATACTTGCATGGTTGAATTATAGACCTGTGTTACTCAATCGGCAGCGTTTCAATCAATGTATCTGAATTTGACATGCCCGTTTACTTGGAGTGTAACTTAATGTTGATGGATTCAACCCCTGTTAGTTTTTATGGCCTGTAGCCTTTAGTTTTTATAGCCTGTATCATGAAAGGAACCAAGTGATATTCGACACTAATTCGAATTTTCATTGTCGTGGTGAGCCCAAGCAAATATTCTCTCCTTGTTCTTTTCTCGAATCCATATGTTTTTCCTGCACCTTCTTCCCTCTTTTTCTGCAGCAAAGCCCGGATGGAACCCTGCTGCAGCTTGCCAGTCGAACATCTCTACTCAAGTTCCTACTGAGGACCCTCATTTGCTTAACATAGAACTATCCAATCCCAGCATTGCCATTGATCGATATGAATTAGCTGGAGCTCCATGTACCACCTTCATCAGGGCTTCACCTATCAGGAAGTTTTCACTCAAAATCATGTGCCTCAGCTCCTCGAAAAGCATTGTGATGACTTATTATCCTAGTAATTATTAGTATCTACGGCGATTTATATACACTAAATTACCATTTCCTGCAGGTGGGAACATTGTTGGAGTTCCTGACATGGACAAGTGCACTGAGTGTAAAATGCATATCACTGTTCCCTCCTGTAGGTACCGTGAATATGTGAATTACGGCTGAGCCTTAAAAAGATCAGGAAGAAATGGGCCCCCTCCATTCTAATCTTACAACCTCAGTTGGTCCAAAGAGAAGGCAAGTGACAACTTCCTCAACGAGGAATGGGACCATATCAAGACCTCATTCACGAACAAAACAATCAGAGTCCTTGACACTGATGAATTCCGCTTAAATGGAAAATCCGGCTTGATACAGTGCACAAACTCAATGGTAATCCAACTTGCTTACCAGTTCTAACTAACAAAAATTTAGGGACATTGATGGAATACTGCACATTTGACAAGAGTAATCAACTATGCACTACATGTACCCAGTACAACTGAGACAAATGACTAATGCTGCCAGAAGCACATCAGGATGCTTCTCCTTAGGATGACTACGCCAGGTTGAAAATACACTACAGAACGCAACCCACAGGACCTTTCATTTCTATGATGTAAGCAAGGCCTGTAGGAGCTTGACAATAGAAGGTAACAAAGAAATGGTCTCTGATATTGTTGTTACCACATTCAACTCTTATGTTTGCTGAATAGCTTCTTTGATAGACCAAAATGGGTTTGATATACCTTCGATTCTTGGGCAGCCGTTGATGCCCACATTGATGCTAAGTGCAGCAATTACATTGTATGGACAGCCTGAAGATGCTGGAGTTTTGCCATAATCCCAGGCTTTAAGGCAGTGAAAATAGAATGTCTTTACTGGCTCGGTCACCAAAATATGAACTACCGTCTGACTCTTGCCTTTCAAGGGTAATCTTGCCCTCGGAGTGCTCTTTCTGGTGATGAGAACTTTGAGCAATGTCTTTTCTTGTGATCATTCCAATGACACTGCCAAAAACCAACCATGTTCAGGTATCATTCGACAGATGTAAAGATCATTCTAAGTACAAGGTTGCCATATTAAAGAGACAATCGGATCTGGAATCAAACTTCATCGAGTTACCTGTTGTTGGAGTTAGTGACACACAAGTGTCTCAAGCCTAGTGTTCTGAATATGATGTACACCCGCTGCGCCGAACACTCTGCACGAACCTGGAGACAACGAAAGAAATATAACACTTTCAAAACTAAGGGAATCCATCTAGCGAAGATCATTTTAACTTCAATTTGAAGAGCATGGTTCACAGCACGTACATCATACTAGATGCAACTTAAAATTGAAATTCTGCAATTCTTTGCCGAGCACTCGCAAGCTTACCGTGACAGGAGCGCGATTCATGTAGTGTCTGAGATCCAAAGCTAGCTCCCTTTTGTGGTTGGAGACTTGCTGCCCAGACTTCGCTGAATTTTTTGCCCTCTTGAATTTCTTTGTTTGCAGAATCATTCTCTCTTTGTTGTTAGCTTCATGCACTCCATTTGTCACTGGGTGTTCCTGTATCACTGGTCAAAATAATGAACTTAAAACTAACTACAAACAAAATCTTCTTTCCACTTAAGAACAACCGAAGAGGACTTCTTTCCACTTAAGTTCTAATTGCTTAGGAAAAAGCTCGATTTGTAATACAAATAATTTAGGTTTGATCACTTCCAACTCAGGAAAAAAAGAAAAATGAAACAGTAGGGCTTCGGCAAGTTACACAAAAAACAATCTCGACTCAAGTATCTACTTTTAGGTCGAAATTGGTGGGATCAAAAGGCTTTAAACATTTGACTCACAGCAGTTTGCTGTATTTCGTTCCACTTACTAATCGCACCAACAATCGAACACATGTATAGTCTCAAACAAAGCTCTTAAAGCAATGTACATGTGAGTACTACCGGAATTATAATTCTTAGTGGGACCTATGGACTGCCGATTCCCAAAGGCCAGCAACAAATGTTTTATCAACAAGAAATTCACCACATTGTACAATGTAGATCTTGTCGTAAAGAACACGAGTATTGAGAAAATAAAAATTACACTACATTAAGAATCCATGTTCATCATTGAACTGGAAATCACGAAGTTCTTTCCAAGGGATATGATACAAGGTTTGAAGCAGAGAATTCATGTAGCACGTAGCACCCTGATTCTTCAAGCCCACAAAACATGTCTCCTTCTTCGAATTGTGCCAATAGTCCACCACTTCCGGAGTGAACGATGTGAAACCCCACTCGCTCTCTCGACCATTGGAGAGACCATTGAACTGATGTTGTGTATCTGCAAATGGGTACCCGCAAATGTGTATCTGAAAGAGGAGTGAAGAAAGGAGAAAGATGAGAAAAAACCTGCAAAAGAAGAGTAAAAATTCGCAAAAGATGAATCAAAATCTGTAAAGAGGAATCCAACATGAACGTCAGCAGAGCTGACCTTAAGGACGGGGGAGCTGGCCTCGATGCCAGAGGAGCTGACGTGAAGGGTAGGGGAGCTGCCCTGAAGGGTAGGGGAGCTGCTCTGAAGGGCAGCGGAGCGGACAAACCCTTCATACGCACATATGGTATTCCATAGACATGCCTCTAAGTGGACGGGGTCAGGGGCGACAGCTTCGCTACCAGTGAGTAGTGCAACAGCAAGCGATATACAGCTCGGGATACCCCAACACGAAATTTTGTTATTAGAGACAGCTTCCAAAGCTTCGTACAGCTTGATCAAGAGTCTGCTACACCATCGAACTTAATGATCGGTAAAGTATGCGTTTCGTACATTCTCCCTGCTAATACAACCAACTAACAGGCACACTATGGTACCAACAACCTTCACTGTTCCTCTTCAGGAACTGACCTACAACATACAAGATGACTGCTCTAATGAACACGCCTGCTCCATCACTTGCGCTTATGCCCGTGAGACAATCACCTCGTGTATAACGAAGAAGGCAACCGCGGTGTGACTACAGCTTCCAATGGATTCGCCATAAACGTAACCACTCCGGGACGCTCCGTCATGTCAATGGACTCGGGGGCCACTCCAGGCGGAGGAGCCCATGAGAATTGGTGCAGCAGCCTTGCAAGCATCAACTGCACCATGTTGAGCCCCAGTTGCGCGCCGGGGCAGACCCTTCTCCCGGCACCGAACGGCAGAAGCCGGTAATCATGGCCCTTGATGTCGATGTCTTCCTCCACGAACCGCTCGGGACGAAACTTGAGTGGCTCCTTCCATATGGTGGCGTCCCTGGAGATGGCATACACATTGCAGTGCACAATTGCGCCCTTGGGGATGTCGTAGCCTGCTAGCTTGACATTCTCAGTGGCCTTGTGGGGAAGCATGAGTGGCGTGGGCGGGTGTAGCCGAAGTGCCTCCTTCGCCACAGCCTGCAAGTATGGTAATTTGCTAAAATCTTGTTCCGTTACCACTCTGCCCTGCCCCACCACCTACCAGTGCAACACAGAACGGTTGAAGGCACATTACCATGGACGAGGCTACCATGCTTTACTCGATTAAGCAAACCCACTCTTTACACTTGCATTCAAATTTGCAGACCATGAAAACAAATCTCATGGTGCCAATGTAGGTGCAACTGCTGACCAATCTTACCTGGTCAAGCTCTTGTTGAGCTTTGGCCTGGATGTCTGGGCTGCGCACAAGCTCGGCAATAGCCCACTCGACTGAGATCGCGGTGGTGTCCATGCCTGCTGTTATCATGTCCTGTATCCAAGGCCGCCAGCTTAGCAAACTCACAAGCTAGAAAAGTAGAACCAATCAGTATGACTTCGACTCGACGAGGTTCAGTGATGAATGTTTACCCAGAGCAGCCCAATAACAGTTGTCTCGCTCAAGTTATACTGTTTCTGCAACGACAGCAACGCATCCACAAAGTGATGCCTAGCTCCATGCTTCTCACTGTGCAGCCTGTGCTCCTCCATGATGGTCTTGGTCAACGAATCTCGTCTTGCGCCGTGTTTGGCGAATTCTTCCTCCTGCAGAGGGAACATCCACCTCAAGTAAGGGATGTGCTCCGGCATCTTCAGAGACGCGCCGAGCTTCATTCCCTGAGAAATGATCTCCTTGAACTCCACACCTTGTGGGTCAACCTTCCCCGCGTCATCCACGAACCGCTTCCCGAACACAATGCGGGTAATGTTGTTGAAGGCCATGGCCGACAGGAACCGCTTTACGTTCACGGCTTTGTGGGGTGCACATTCGTTGTAAAGAGACGCCACCATGACGCTCACCTCGTCCTCGCGCACCGATTTCAGACACTCCAGTCTCTTGGAAGTGAAAAGCTCAAGGGTGCAGACCTTCCGCACTTTTACGTAGTGCGGACCATAGTCGGCCCAGATGAGGTCCTGCCCATTTCGGCTGAACCGCGCTGCGGCTCTTGAGAGAGGACGAGACGAGAGGGCTTGGTCCTTCTCCTTGAGCATCTCTCTCGCGGCGTCCGCAGAGGAGATTACCACGTTGAGAGTCGGTCCCATCCACACCGACATCACGGGGCCGTAGGTCTGCGCCCACTCCATGAAGCACTTGAAGCGCAAGGGCGCAATATGCATCAGGTTGCCCACAACCGGCCATGGCCGCGGCCCCGGCGGCAACCGGAGCGAGCCCCACATTAGCTTGTAGATGGCGAACATCACGGCCGCTGCTATGGCTACCACAGTGTAAGCATTCTCGTTGAAAACTCCTCTTCCGGAGCCTGCCATTTGAGCCACTAATTCCCCTCGACCTGGAAGATCAATACGCCTCGACCTTCGCTCTCACAATGACAGTGGGTACCGGCGATTGCCAGACAAAACAGACGAGGCTAACACATAAATGAAGTGACCCACATTATACATGTTCTCAGCTTAATGTCCAGCGTTCGACTTGACAAGCCAACATGCAGTAAAGTTCTTGCATTCGCCAAAAGATTTTTTCACGACGAGTTACAATCGAATCAAGAAATCAAGAGAAACTCGATCTATTAACAAGTTACAATATACAGATAACGAGATGAGTATCTGACGTTGTCGAAACAGTAGTTATGATCAACCAGGAGCTCAGCCTAGAGCCACGCACAGCTAAGTTACTTACAAAGTGCTAGTCACCAAACCGAGAGAAACAGAGGACGTTCTAAAACACGAACAAACTTCCAAGTTGCAAAGTGAGCTCACGCAGAGAGAGCTGTGAACTCTGTTTCTGCACCAGCAGCAAGCATTGACTGTCTGTGACCTGCATTCAATGCAGCTTCCTAACCTCAAGGGCTTGGTACAGCCACCTACTAAAGTAATTATTGCACTCAGGTAAATGCAATCGTTATGGACATATATGATATACTCGATCGGGCTGCGCAAACTATCCTATGAATATAACATACATGACATATTCTAGAATGAATAAAGAGTCTAAAGACAGAAGCCCAGAGGTCTCGATCGATCGGTGCATTTAGAATTTAGCCGGTCACCTTTCAAGACAAATTAAACTGGATTCAATGATTCAATGAGAATGCCAAGTGAGTGAAAACAAGTTTGAGAACGGGACAGGGAGTGAGGGACGACGACTGTGACACTCCCTCGGTCCCATTCATGTGAAATTCGTGCCGCATGTAGTATGTACTGTACTGTACAGTACTGTACAATACAATAGAGGTGAGGACGGTAGATAGACGACGCAGAAACCCAATCATACCTTCCAAGTTCCAACCTGGAACTTGGCAGCGAAGATGCATGTCCTTCGTGGTCACTGGTCAGCGTCATGTATGCTCATTGCTTAGCATTTGGAGTGCTTGGAAATGCATGGAAGAGACAGGTGAAGGCCCAAGGGCACTGGGCACAAAGAGTTCCATGCAAACAATGATTATAGATACATTTCTAAGGGATTTTTATAAACACCCTCTCACATATTTTTGAAGTGCTCTTAATATGTCAAATCATAAAATGAATTATATATACTACAAAGTAAAGATGTATCCATGGATATATGAGAGGAAAGAAAAAAACAAGAGGGTTTGGGTGAAAATAAATAAGATTTCTAACAAAGGCCTGTGCCATTAAAGTGTAGTGTAATCGATTTTAAAATTTAAATTTTCATAAAATCAAAAATCAAAATACAAAAATACAAAAATCCTTACATTCTTCATATGTATCTCCTATCGACGCCTTTGCATTAAAACCTTTAGCAAATAAATGATAAAATGAAGAATCTTCCAATCCATCATATTTTCAATGAAAATTTTGATAAATACTTTAAAATAATGAATATTTCAATAAAGTCATTAATAACTAGACTTAAAGAATCTGTCTAAATGTAAAATCCATGGCTAAAATAGAGTCAAAACAATGAATTTAAAGCAAAAAAATGGTTTTTACAACACGTTTTGAGTGGAAAAAAATTAAATGTTTTTAACTACCTTGCTATTTTGGTTGGAAGCCCGCCAACAAGATGATAAAAAGTCCATAATTGGACATTTTGTCCAAAATTACTAAAATATAGATTTATTTCTATACAAAAAAGAGCATACAAACTATTAATACCATGTAAAGCTCTAATAAACTCTAATAGTTTCATCATAATTATTTTTTATTTTTTTTGAAAATGATACATATAAGCCTTGTAGATTTAATTTTTCATGCTTAAAAACAGCCTCGATTTTATCATAATCACTTTGATTTTAAAATTTCATACATAACTTTTGTTCCAATCATTTTTACTATTAAAAAAGTTCAAAATGGAATATAGGTAGATGCAATCTTTCTAATCTATAAAAAAAAATGTATAATACCTTTGACTATAGATTATTCTAGATTTTTACAAAAATAAATAAATAATGGAATGATATATTTATCAAAAAGCTAAATGGTGTATGAAGATAACATGATGTTTTTAGAAATTTTGGTGGATAAAATGAGCATCTTTGTTGGTGTAAGAAATGAAAGAATTAGAAGAATTCAAAGAACTAGAAGAATTCAAAGAACATTAAATTTTAGAATTAATAAACCATATGACAACTACTTACCTGCACAAGATAAAATTGAAATTTGAAAAATTAATCATCACAACTAAGAATTTTATAAGAACATCTAATCCACTAATAGAATTTTGCATGTTCTTTGACAAATTGAACATGAACATGAACCTTTTCTTAAGGCTTTTTCAATATTTTTTGGTTTAGGGTTCATTTTGTAGATTGCAACAACTATGCCCATGTCCATTAAAAAAAATCAAACAAGTTGTTTGACTTTCATTTAAGTTTTTGGTCAACTACAAAATTAATCCTTTGAATAAGTAAGGGCATAACTTGATGTAACCAAAATGTTTTTTATAAAACATTAGAAAATATCAACAAATTCTTACTTTTCTGAACACCCTTTTTGGAATGTATTTGGATGTTGTGTTCATTGACTCTATCTAGTTTTATTCCTTGATTCAAGTATTGTTATTTATACTACTATCACTAAAAATTCTACCACCACTTAACTCAATTAATTCTTCATTATCGCACTTTGACCTATGCTATTCCTCAACCTTGAAACTAAGTTCTAATAATGTAGAAACAACGCTCCATGGTGCTCTACTCTCAATCACAAACTAAAAAAAATCTCGAAATTCTTCCTTATATAAGAAAATTTGAGAATCTAATCTTTTACCATCATTTATATTTTGAACATTTATTGATTGTTGTTCATTAAGTAGACTCTTAAAATTATTAATTCTAATATAATCACTACTATTATTAGTTTGCATTTAAGGATCATGAGCATTTTCTTTACCGTCCATAACAACTCAATTTAGTTGTTATAGGTAGTAAAGTGCTCATAAAGTCCATCCATCTAGATGTTTGAAGCTCAGAATACTCTTCTTCACAATTACCAATAATTGTTTCAGGATCTTTCAATCCTAATTGCCATCCTGGTATATTCAAGAGGTTATCTATTTAAAACATATTATTGTATGAAAAAATTCTACAAAATTTTAAATATGATTATACAACAAAAAAAATAAGAAACCAAGAAAAGAAATTAAAAAAGACTTAAATGGAGGTAAAAATAAGGAACTTACTACTCAAATGAAATTCTATAGCTTCAGAAATCCAAGCTGAATGGTTTGGGTTAGTCTCCACATGAGCAATGTCATCCATCTTTTCAATGATTTCTTTATTTCTATGAAAAATATAGTTTGCTTTTAATTCATTTGAGTTGATTTTTAAAGGTTGACAATTGTTATCACTATTGACTCTTGTAACAACTGCATCTTGAACGGCTTCTTGATAATTTTGTAAATTTACACTATCCAAATTAGCCAAGAATTCATCACAATTTGTAACAACTTTTGAAGCATTATTGTTTTTGTCCTTTACATTAGGGATAAAAATTTGATCTTTGACTTTGGAGTTGGTTGCAAATGCAAAGCATTCATCAACTTTGCTAATATCTATGTCGTTAACTTGTGTACCCTTGGCTGATTGAGACAAGGTTATATGAATGTTTTCTTCTCTTTCAATAGAATCATTATTTGCTTTTTCAGTGACACTAGTTGAAGTACTTTCAATGTTGATTCCACCACCTACATTGTATTCAATATTTTCACTTGTAGGCCGAACTGGTCGCCACACTTTTTGAGGTAGATTACGCATTAGACCACTTGACCACGATGGTTGCTTTGAGAGAATTCCTTGTTCTCCTTGATCTCCAAGAGTAAAAGTAGGCCCTTTTATATGCCTCACATTAAAATTCATACAATGTGTAGGTTTTAGTAGTGATGTTTTGTAATGAGCTCGATCTCTATAAGAATCTTTTACTTGTAGGTTTGAAGAGTTTTCAAATTCCATATGACTCATTCCATCATATATTCTTTGTCGTCCTATTGAAGTTATTGTTGATTCTGGAGTATATTGGACCAAAGGAGATGTAAGAACAGCAGTATATGATTGGTGTGCCAATAGAGGGGTACTAATCCTTCTTCCAAGACTTCCCATTCCATCTCTAGTTGGATGCACATAATCACCAATAGGAACAGCAACAGAACCAATCATAATACCTTTTTGAGAACATGTAGGTGTTGCTTCACTTGTTGTCTTACTAATCAAATTTTTTAAAGGTGACATTGTCATAACAATTGATCCTTCAACCTTATATTCAAGCCCAACTTGGCGACTACATTCCTTATCAAAGAGGAGTTTGTTTGGAGGTTTTGAATTCACTTCACATTGGTAGGAAGTCAAGGGATACATTCTTGTATTTTTTGGATAATAAGTTGCATGCAAATTGGACAAAGGTGGCCAATCTTCTGAATTTGCATTAAGATTAAATGATGTAGTTGATAAATTATTTAAACCTCTTGTTCCAGCTACCACATTTGCCACTGATGTTATTGGAGCTAGCTTTGCCTCTTTCTTTTCAAAGGTTTTAAACTCTTCGTTTTCTACCCTAGTAATACTCCCAATGGCATCAACATTCATTTCATATGGAGATGTTGTATGTTCTTCATCTAAATCCTTTGACATATTTTTAATTGTACAAATATCATGTCTACAAAAACCTTCATCTTTGTTATCATTTTTATTAATATGATCAGTTGCAAGAGACTTTTGTGTTTTTTTTTGCCCATAGTTGAGTTGTTGGAAAGGGAGTAGTTCCTTTGAGACTTGAGGATTTTCCACGATATACTCCAGGAATAGCGTTGGCGTTAGATTCAATATTTGGTACATATGATGTTCCAATCAAGGGTTTTCGTAATGTCTTATGAAAATTTTGATGAATTTCTTCGTGGAGCTTTAGATCTGAAATCCAACTTACTCTTTGATTATAATCTTGATCATCAACCTTTATTGTTTCTCTACAAGGTTTCAATGGTGTACGCTTACAAGATTCAACAACATTTTGATCTTGCTCCAATTCATGGCCATATCCACATTGATCTTTTGTCTTGATTTTATTGGAAGATGGAAAAATAGAACATTGACCTTCTTTCTTACCTTGAGAAATTAGATCACATTGACTTTCTTGTTTTTGGACTTCATCAACAAACTCTGTAAAAAACAACAAATAGTTTTGTTCAAATTATCCTAATGAATGAGATCAAAGATTGTATAATCACTTCACAAAAGATTAAATAAATGAATACTATATCAACATTGTAGTTTGAAATGGTTATATCTTTTTTGTAACAATCATAAACAAGTTCAAATTTTACACAAGATACCAAAAACAATTTAAATAGAAAATTAATCAAAATTTTAAAATTTTAAAAATCTAGTGCTAATAAGAATAAATTATAAACAAAGTACCTAACAAATAGTTCTTAGACCTCTTTAAATCTTCAACCTCTCCACCAATATTTGTAACTATTTCATTAGCATTTTGTATGTGGCTATTAACCTCCATTTCTAGATTTTCCATCAAATTATTCTCTAATCGAGAAGAATTCATTGATGTTGAACTAGCAGTTGGAGAAATATCTTCTTCTACTATCTCGGAAGAAAGGATCTCACCATCAATTGATTCATATTCTTCATTCAAAATCAAATGACTAGCGTCAACTTTACGTTCTTTTAATCCTCTTTGTCGAGATTTTTCTTTCTTCTTCTTTTTCTTTGCAACATTTTTCTCTCGTCTGTAAGTTTACATTTTTTATTATCTATAATTGGATGCTATATTGTAAATTATAAAAATTAGTAGAATGATAGATTTATTTGTAAAGGCATATTGTATTTGACTTAGTTACCACAAGTCTTGATTAAAAAAAATCTTATTTCTTTGCTCAACATGGCCAATGGACAGAGATGAGCTTGTTGCTCTTTTAAAAAACAACAGAACTAAATTTTCTTGAGTTATAGAAATTACTAAGCTTTTAGACACCAAATATAAAGAAATCACCAAGTTCACCTATTCTTTCTACCTATTTAAAGTAAAAGTATTAATACAACAAAGAAAAGACATGGTATCTTCTAAATTTTCAATTTGACTTAAAAAATGATTTTATTTACTTCAATTATAAATTTTTCTTTCAATATTTAGAATATGAATTGTTATGCTTACAAATTTTGACGTCCACATTTTCTTTCCTATCAAAATAAATTTACTACGTAAGATTCACAACTCCACTAATCTAAATAGATATAAAAACTTGCTGGAAATTCTATATAATATAGATATAATTAAATAACCTCATGCAAATAAGTGTTTTTACTAAAAACAAAGCATTACTTCATTTGTGCAGCTTCTTCTTCTTTGACCAACTCTTGTTGATTTCGTAAAGCTTCAGCATCCTTATTTGCCATCCAAGCCTTAACCTGCTATGTTAGGATATTAAATAATATGTCTAATAATTGACGACATTCAAAAGCTAAAAAATCACCACACTTTCATTGAATTGAAGAGAAAGTAAACTTTTATTGATGACATCCATAGTTAATTATAACAAAAAAAAAATATACATAGGATACATAATACAGACTCTACTATGAGGAAATTATGATACATGCCACCAACTCTTGATTGTAGAATTATTGCGCAGATGTGCATGTATTGCATATTTTCAAAAATGTTGGCTTTTAACATATGCCAAAAATATGTAATATAGATACCCTGGAAATAATCAAATGAACTTAAATGATCATAAATAATCGTAACATGGAATCCACTTATTTTTTGGTTATATGTACTTTAGCTTGAAATTTCTGATTTTAGAAATCCCCATTCTAATAACTCTTGAACCAGTTCATGACCAATTATATTTGTTAGAATAGCATACACTGATTCTAAATTTCAAAATAAATCCAAACTAAATTTATTTATTTATTATTTATTTTTTAATCACCAAAAATATTAAAACATTATTTTTATCAAAAAAAAAAAAAAAAAACACACACACACACACACATTAGTCCTTTGCCTTTATAATAGTGATTTTTTAAAATCTAAATCTAAATTGAGAAAAAATGAGAAAAATGTCTATAAGGAATCATATATGTTTATTAGTTTTTAAAGAACTATCACAACTCAAAGCTCCATTTGTAAGATTCACTTAATGTAAACTTACATGTATGACATGTCACTCACTTTTTTTCCTAAATTCAATCCTATAAAGCTCAATGTATTAGATTTTTTCCAAAAATTATTCTAATCATTTACCTTTCATACTATGTTTTATACTTATTACCATTTTAGTCCATTATCAACAAAAGGATGCATCTAGCTTAACATTAAAAATAAATTCACTAATGTAGTTTTTAATTTACTATAATATATATATTATATATAATATATAATATATATATAATATAATAGAGAAATTTGAAATTAGATTTCATTCAAAGATTGCTTACCAGAGTTTGCTCAACAATAAAGCCTAGAGAAGCTACTAGGTTCTTCTCCTCTAGGCCAATTTTGCTCACATCACCTTGAGAACATAAGAATGTCTTTTCATTGGCTTCATCTAAAATAGAAAGAATTTGTTCAGATGACAAAGGAAATGCAGTATTTTTGTTGTCCAATATGTTCTGCAATAAATTAAAAAAGTTTCAGCATGTTAATGAAGATGAAAAAATATGGTTTCAAATTACTAAAACAAAAAATATATTAAAGAAGTTGAATGGTCCACATACAAGAAGATCTTGCCCTGCCTTTACGTAGGCTAGTGGAAGGGTCATTGGATTGTTTTGTTTGCTTAAAGCAAGTAAGTGGTTTACAACTACTTCCCCCGACAAGTCCTACATAAGTGAATACATGTCAAAAGTAATGTTTTGATTATTCTCTATTGTCTTCATCTTAACCACATTGCAATAGACCAATGTAAGTTTTTAAAGTATTCTAAAGAATTGTAGCCAAAATATACATCTAAAGCATTTAGTTTTTATATCAATTTAACCAACCTTGCAACCAAATTTCCTTGATACAAAAATAAGGTTATAAAGCAAAGTTTTATTGTTGGTACCTCCGAATCATATTTTTTGGAGGATGAAAAGATTTGTTGAATTTCATCTTGATTCAACTACAATATCATCCACAAACAAGATTTGTTACTATAAAAAAGTTACTTGATGAAAATCATACGGATTGTTAGTATATATGAGCATTTTGCAAATAAACAACTTTAGAATAAAATTTTACATTTAACTAAAAAGAAAATCTAAAATGCCGCAACTTTTAAATATATCCAATAATTTTTTTGAATTACAAAGATCTTAAAGAAATACCTGTATTTTAGAAATAGGCTTAAAGAAGATTTTAGAAAGAATAAAAATTTCACCTTATCCCAAAATGCAGCAACATTTTTCCTTTTCTGTAAAAGATCTTCCTATACAACACATTTTAAAGTGGCATGTTTAGTCTATAGCCTGAAGTTTCATTATCTTAATTCCAAAAAGTGTTTTATGAATTCTATAGATTTACATTATCACAGCTATAACCTAAATAAAATGATGCTTATAAAAGTCAATTGGGGATAAGTAATTCATTATAGAGAATACTATTTGAGTTGAAATCTCCCTCTAGAATTAATAGAATATGGAAAATTTAGAAGGAAAAGAAACCTTGTCTACATGGGAGATCCGCCGATGGACGCGAGTATGTCGTCGATGATTGAAAGAAGAAAAAAACTCACGAGAACATTTTTCACATTTCTGCAATTGTAATTTAGATGGTGATAACAATGGCCAACCTGGTAGATCCGTAAGATGATCCATACTTGTATTTTGTTTTCCTGCTTACATTGACAAAGTATGTCATTTATACAATATAATTGATGTATATACATTAGTCAATCTTTTAGATTTTCACAAAATAAGAACAACAACAACCACATTTAGGTTCACCTTGATTTTTTGTTGATGCATAAGTAGCTACAACTTGTGGAACATTAGTTTTAGATTTTTGTGGATTTCGATCTACTTGGAGTCCTCTTGCCAAACTACCTCCTCTTTTTACCCCAGAAGGATCTATTTCAAAGTCAACTGCATAAAGTACAATTTGTCAAAAAAAATCAAACATCATTACAATTTGTCAAAAGAAATCAAACATCATTATTAAATGTAGCCTTGGACATAGTGCTTTGACAAGCTAAGAATTAAGTGCTACATATAATGTATGATAAAATTGAGAGTATCTCTTAATGGTGAACAATATTAAGGTAATTTTTAATTATGGGTAAATACCTTGGTGAGGTTCTACATTTGTGTTGTCATCTGGAGCATCGCAGATGTCAACATCAACTTTCAAGTTCTTTATACACTTATTCATGGCATGTTGATGTTCTAATATTTTTTGAAGGGGCTTTTCACTATATCTATTAGTAAAAGACATATATGGTTCGCGGCCCATTGTTTGGCGAATGAAGGTGTCTAATGATTCATGCACCTTCCTATCAGATTCCAAATCTTGTAGGCCTTCTAAAGATAACAAATCTACAAACTTTTTGCTACCAAATTTTGAAGTTTCTTGTAAATGGGGTTCTTTTTCTATGTCACTACATATTTTTGCTTTAATTTGCTTCAATCCCTTTTTGTCCAATGATTTTAGCTTAATTTCTAATCCATTATAATTGACCAAATCTTTATCACTAGAATTCAAAATTTCTAGAGTTTTTTTGTCTTCTGGTGTTTTCTTTTTACAATCCTCAATACTTGGCTTTAAATAATTAAATCTGCTTAGTCTTTTTTGCCGAGTGTCTAAATATTCTAGTATGTTTTCAACATTGTCATCATCAAGTTTGTTCTTCTTAATAAATGACTTCTCTCTCTCCATTAGATCTTCCAAGTTAAGCAATGATTGTAAAGCTTTATGATCATTAGTTGACAAATGTTTGCCATCATTATAAGTTGTCCTTAAAAGCATCTCAAATCAACCCTTTGGATGTGTTTTTTCTATATGAAATGTTTGTTGAACTTCAATTTTCTCTTCAACATCCTCCATAATGCATACAATTAATCGATAAATAACAATGTTGTTCCAAAGTCTTTAAATATATTTACATTTCCAATCAAATGCAAATTTGAAGAAGATAATATAACATTGCTTGATTTTAGCATCTCAATTTTTAATCATCACACACTTGAAAAGAATAGATAAAGACAAAGTCCCTCCAAAAAACCTGGCATATTTTCAAAGCTATAGTTAGGTCTTTAGTGTAGTAATAAGATATTAACACAATTTTGTACATTGTATACATTAAAAATCTTTAAACGAAATATCAACAAAATCCAAAAACAATCAAATTGATTTTAATATAAATAAAACATTATAATCCGTTATAAGCATGTATCTAATTGATTACTACCATTAGCTTCAATAAAATTGTTGCAAAAACCTTTGTTGAAGTTTTTACACTAACATTTGTTCTTTCCCATATTAACACTGTAAACATTATACAACTACTGTTGAATCATGCAAGTCCAACAAAAACAAATCTTCATTGAATTAATTTTTAAAAAATCATTAATAGCCGCTAATTCTATGAAAGATTGAAAGTATGATTTTTTGTATAATAAAACTTCTACATCCGTTGTGAATTTTTATAACAAAATAGTGAAGACATGAATCCTATTAGGTGTACAAAGCTTATACCTCCCTATGAATCCATTAGTTTCATCACTTAGATTCAAATTTTGAAATAAATTCTTGCCACTTAGCATGGAAGATTTTTTTAATATATTATATTATGCATTATACAAAGTACCTTTTAATACTTAGCATTGCTATTACATTTCTTCCAAGGACTTAAACCAATTCATTTCTAATAATATGAATTCAATCAATAATGAAAATGATTATATAATACTTTTATGAGCCTTTATTCTTTCAATGATTGAGATTTATCCACAAGGTTCAATAAGATCCTTGATTTCGATAAGATCCTTGATTTCGATAAGATCCTTGAGTAGTCAACTCTTCAAATTATAAGCAACTACCAAAATGAATTAAAGAATCATCAACTATTTATTTCTTGAGAGCACCAAAAACAATGGAAATACTTAGAAATAGCAAACACCGTTGCTGAGTGTTGACTTAATCTCACTAATCCAGTGCATCCATGTGCTTGTTATACCCTTTCAATCACTAATTGGAGATGTTTCCTGTAAATGGAACAAATAAAATTATAGTTTACATCTTGTATATAAATGTCAATATTTTAAATTCAAACAAAGGGAGATCCCACCATTAAAAAAATTGCCATTATTTCTATATTGTTTTTTACTTCTGTAAAAAAATTCAAAAAATGATTTTTAAATGGCCATTGTCCTCTAGTATGTATTTACGAAAATCCTGGCAATTCATCATAATAGATAAATTTTCAATGTCCTATTGTTTCATCATAAAATGTGCATTTCCAATTGCCATTATATTCATAAATTTACAATACCTTAAATTTGTTTAATATCTGTTTATATTTTTGAATGGCCTTTGTGTTAATATTTTCAAGAATATTAATGATTTTTCAATGTTCTTTTTTTTCATTTTTTCTGAAGAAAGTTTCCAAAAAGAGAATGGTCTTACCACCAAAATAAAAAAATTGGATCAAACACTAAATGCATGTGTGAACTTATTTGAATTATTCATAAATAATTTTAATTTTTTTGGAAAAAAACCCTAAACCTATCCATGCATCTTCTTTACAGTTCTATTATCGTAACAGTGTGTAATTTACAAGATTATTTTTCAAACTAGTGACAACATAAGTACAAGATTGGCTTTATATTGAATCAAACAGCAATTAAGTAAGTTTTAGGTCCCGTTGGTGGTCTGATTGGAACACGATTCGACATTCTGACTTAGTTGCATCACTAGGCAAAAAGAATGCAACAAGCGCAAATTAGTTAAATAAAAACTTACAAAACACATGAAAACCATAAATCATTGTTAAAACAACCAACAATCATCATTGCTACCGCTACTGTAACAACTCATAAATAAAAGCACATTTATAAAATCCAATTATACACACATTATAAATTTCAAACATATAAATTTATGTGTTTTTGGTAGATAATGCCCACTCTGGATGTACAAGTCTATAATATGAATTCTTTATAACGTAACATAGAGCATAATGTGATTACTCATGTTGATCTAAATTCCATAAAATTTAATTCATAGCCACATTTATTGGAAAAAAATAAATGTTTTCTACTTACAAAAACTTTTAATTATTTTGGTTATACATTGTATATCATGTATAAATGTATTCAAATGTATATGGTATAAGATCATTGCTTCAGTAACTAACAAGATGAATAAATTTGATGTCATATTTAAAGATAGTTTGTGATGTAAGAAAATAAATACATGTTTCATTATTTGGAACTATATAGATTTATATAATTGAAATATATTCTAACTTTGTGTTTGGTGGTTTTAAGTTCCGTTCAGTTACAAGTGCTTAAAATTTCATCTTATCTTGATAATAAAATTAAAATAAAATTTGAAAAAAACAAGTCTATAATATATATATTACAAACCAACCACACAAGAATAATTTGAATCATAATTTTTGGATCTTTTCAAAACATGCAACCTTTTTTATTACTTGAAAAACTATATATATATATATATATCTATTATACAATTGAGCATGGTTGTCTCACTCGACGGTTCTGCGCCGGAATCCGTCGAGACACCGATGCTACGACACGTAGACATGCACGCCCAGGTACCCTCATGCAGGCTGCAGTTCCCCATCTCCGTTGCTGCTTTGCCGCATGCTGTCTGCGTATGCCTCCTATGCGAGTGCCGCTCGGAATTGGCCTGCGCGCACACCGACCCATCTGCTCACCATCCTGCACCAAGACGAAGTCGCCGGAGGAAACCGTCTTTGGGTAAGCTTGTTTTTTTGTATGCATTGGCTGAGGAGTGCGGGATGGTTGAATTGGGATTTTCGGGTTTTCAACTGGGTTTTGGTTTGGCTTGGAGGGGGACGTTGGATTCTCGAGCCGGTTGTTTGTGTTTGGCTTGGAGAATCGCCGAGTTTTTCATCTTCGTGTTAGGAGTCTTCTCGATCGGCGCCATCTACTCGGGGTCGAACCCAACTGCTCACGAGTCTGAGATTCACGAGTAAGCTTCAAACTCAAGAGCAAAGCTCGTGATCACAGACTTGAAAACGTACACGAAGGTTGAAGCGCTTGGGGTGCCTGTCGTGGTGGTCGCCCCGGGGGAGGTGCCAGATGGTTCTCATTCGCACTTGTCTCTGTTCGAAGCAGATGGGTCACAAGCGCCGGAGGTCGAGTTTTGAGAGCACGACGTGTGCGCGTTGCCCTACTCTTCAGGCACGACGGGCATGTGCAAGGGCGTCATGATCACCCACCGCAATGTGATCGCGAATCTGAGCCAAACGCTGGGGGAACTCGAGCGCGCATACGCGCAAGGCCTCATTCCTGATGGTGAGGAGCACGTCGTTCTTGGCCTCATGCCTTTCTTCCACATCTACGGCATCTGCGGCATCTGCTGTGCGTCCATGCGCTTGAAGGGCAAAGTGGTGGTTTTGGTTAGGTATCACCAAACCCTAATACATTCCCATCATGCCATCACTCCAACCTTTCTACATTTCCAATCATCTGCATGTGCATTGTTTCAGATACAACTTGCTCGCCATACTGCTGAAGCACGGCGTTACATTCGCACCCATAGTCCCCCCGATTCTCCTCCAGCTTGTGAAAACCGACCTGAACTTCGACCCCAACAAACTCAAACTCAAGTCAGTCCTGATAGCAGCGGCACCGCTAGGCATCGAGCTGCAAAGAGCCTTCGAGGCTAAGTTTCCAGGCCTGGAAGTCCATCAGGTACTGCACATGACCAAACCTCCAAACCCCAAATGCCCTAACCCAGAAACCAATAAGCTGGGGATGATCTCACATTGCCCACTAATCTCAAACTTGTTGTGGCTCATGCAGGCATATGGATTGACGGAGTACAGCTGCATGACGATCTCCCACTGCGACCCCAGCAACGGAAGGGGACCATCCAAGCCTGGATTTGTGGGGTTCCTCCTCCCGGGACTGGAGCTCAAGTTCAGGGATCCCAACATTGGTCTCTCCCTGCCTGCAAACACACCCGGGGAGACTTGCGTGCGAGGCGAGTCCACCATGAAAGGTAAGATCCGCCTCTCTCGTCCCATGGATTGACAGCTTTTGCCTGCACGAATTCCTTCGATCCCGTATCCCAACATGCGCACTCCAACAAATCCCCTTCACCTTGCATCTCCATTCTTCTGCTTCTTCACAGCACAAACTTGAGCTTCAAGTAGTTCTCGTATGACTTGTCTTTCATTACACAAGCTTAGGATGGCAATTTTGTTTCTTCAATCTCCTTCATGTAGTCACAGGCGATTCTTCTCCATAGCCCATAGCTTGAGAGTGCATGTCGTTCATGTTTACTCCTGATTGCTAACAGACTATGGCTGTTGAGAATTTGTAAGATACAGCGACTCTGCATTATACAAGTATTATATTATATAAATCTTAAAATATTACTCCAGTGTGACATCTGAAGCACCTGCCTCTTCTGGGGTTCTGACAGAGGATTTGTTTGTGTCTTGGTGTGCATGATGTTTTTTTGTGCATGATGTTCTGGTTGCCTAACTTTGATGTGGGTTTATCAATGAAGCTTCTTGGAGGAAGCCCAGAATAAGCACAACCGCGTGGAGGGCGTAACGCTGGCAGTGGAAGCGATTCTGGAACTCTGCCTTTGCTTAGATACGAACTTCGAGTTCCTTTACACAAGGTTTCTTATTCAGCATCCTTCCTCTGTATTGGAATGCAATGTTTTGATTTGTAGCTTGAGATAGCTTGAATATGCAGAGATGTGAATGCATTATTATATGATGCTTTGCTATAGCCAGAGATTGATTTAATTTAGTATCATCTGAAAAGGGATGATGATACATTATTCTATTGTAAACTTAAAGCAAGTGAAATATAAATATAAAACTTGGATTAATCCAAGTAAATTGAGTGTACAATTTGTTGATATGTGTGACTATTGGCTTTTGCTTTGAGAAGCAATCCTTCTTTGAGCTAGATTTGCCAAGCATATAGCAGCAGTAAATTTCTTTTTGAAAGCACTGTTGTGATGTAATATGTTGTTTGAATGACACAAATGAAGCCATATGAGGTGGCACACTTGAGCAAGGTTATTTTGTCATTGATGGAGAGATTGTGCAAACAAATGAATTTGACAAATTGAGGCTTGAAATTGGCCAACTTGGAAACTCTTATATTTGTGAACATAAGAGTCGTTTTCTTGAACTGAACGTTTTCATAATTGAACATTTTTATTATCAATGTGGTCAACGGTACGGGTCCCACTATCTACTACAATGCATGCTGCTGAATGTTATGGCCTTAAATATATATACTAGTGGGACCCGTGCCGTTGAGCACGTTGAGCTTGGATTGTTTAAGGCCATAACATTCAGCAGCATGCATTGTAGTAGATAGTGGGACCCGTACCGTTGACCACATTGATAATAAAAATGTTCAATTATGAAAACGTTCAGTTCAAGAAAACGACTCTTATGTTCACAAATATAAGAGTTTCCAAGTTGGCCAATTTCAAGCCTCAATTTGTCAAATTCATTTGTTTGCACAATCTCTCCATCAATGACAAAATAACCTTGCTCAAGTGTGCCACCTCATATGGCTTCATTTGTGTCATTCAAACAACATATTACATCACAACAGTGCTTTCAAAAAGAAATTTACTGCTGCTATATGCTTGGCAAATCTAGCTCAAAGAAGGATTGCTTCTCAAAGCAAAAGCCAATAGTCACACATATCAACAAATTGTACACTCAATTTACTTGGATTAATCCAAGTTTTATATTTATATTTCACTTGCTTTAAGTTTACAATAGAATAATGTATCATCATCCCTTTTCAGATGATACTAAATTAAATCAATCTCTGGCTATAGCAAAGCATCATATAATAATGCATTCACATCTCTGCATATTCAAGCTATCTCAAGCTACAAATCAAAACATTGCATTCCAATACAGAGGAAGGATGCTGAATAAGAAACCTTGTGTAAAGGAACTCGAAGTTCGTATCTAAGCAAAGGCAGAGTTCCAGAATCGCTTCCACTGCCAGCGTTACGCCCTCCACGCGGTTGTGCTTATTCTGGGCTTCCTCCAAGAAGCTTCATTGATAAACCCACATCAAAGTTAGGCAACCAGAACATCATGCACAAAAAAACATCATGCACACCAAGACACAAACAAATCCTCTGTCAGAACCCCAGAAGAGGCAGGTGCTTCAGATGTCACACTGGAGTAATATTTTAAGATTTATATAATATAATACTTGTATAATGCAGAGTCGCTGTATCTTACAAATTCTCAACAGCCATAGTCTGTTAGCAATCAGGAGTAAACATGAACGACATGCACTCTCAAGCTATGGGCTATGGAGAAGAATCGCCTGTGACTACATGAAGGAGATTGAAGAAACAAAATTGCCATCCTAAGCTTGTGTAATGAAAGACAAGTCATACGAGAACTACTTGAAGCTCAAGTTTGTGCTGTGAAGAAGCAGAAGAATGGAGATGCAAGGTGAAGGGGATTTGTTGGAGTGCGCATGTTGGGATACGGGATCGAAGGAATTCGTGCAGGCAAAAGCTGTCAATCCATGGGACGAGAGAGGCGGATCTTACCTTTCATGGTGGACTCGCCTCGCACGCAAGTCTCCCCGGGTGTGTTTGCAGGCAGGGAGAGACCAATGTTGGGATCCCTGAACTTGAGCTCCAGTCCCGGGAGGAGGAACCCCACAAATCCAGGCTTGGATGGTCCCCTTCCGTTGCTGGGGTCGCAGTGGGAGATCGTCATGCAGCTGTACTCCGTCAATCCATATGCCTGCATGAGCCACAACAAGTTTGAGATTAGTGGGCAATGTGAGATCATCCCCAGCTTATTGGTTTCTGGGTTAGGGCATTTGGGGTTTGGAGGTTTGGTCATGTGCAGTACCTGATGGACTTCCAGGCCTGGAAACTTAGCCTCGAAGGCTCTTTGCAGCTCGATGCCTAGCGGTGCCGCTGCTATCAGGACTGACTTGAGTTTGAGTTTGTTGGGGTCGAAGTTCAGGTCGGTTTTCACAAGCTGGAGGAGAATCGGGGGGACTATGGGTGCGAATGTAACGCCGTGCTTCAGCAGTATGGCGAGCAAGTTGTATCTGAAACAATGCACATGCAGATGATTGGAAATGTAGAAAGGTTGGAGTGATGGCATGATGGGAATGTATTAGGGTTTGGTGATACCTAACCAAAACCACCACTTTGCCCTTCAAGCGCATGGACGCACAGCAGATGCCGCAGATGCCGTAGATGTGGAAGAAAGGCATGAGGCCAAGAACGACGTGCTCCTCACCATCAGGAATGAGGCCTTGCGCGTATGCGCGCTCGAGTTCCCCCAGCGTTTGGCTCAGATTCGCGATCACATTGCGGTGGGTGATCATGACGCCCTTGCACATGCCCGTCGTGCCTGAAGAGTAGGGCAACGCGCACACGTCGTGCTCTCAAAACTCGACCTCCGGCGCTTGTGACCCATCTGCTTCGAACAGAGACAAGTGCGAATGAGAACCATCTGGCACCTCCCCCGGGGCGACCACCACGACAGGCACCCCAAGCGCTTCAACCTTCGTGTACGTTTTCAAGTCTGTGATCACGAGCTTTGCTCTTGAGTTTGAAGCTTACTCGTGAATCTCAGACTCGTGAGCAGTTGGGTTCGACCCCGAGTAGATGGCGCCGATCGAGAAGACTCCTAACACGAAGATGAAAAACTCGGCGATTCTCCAAGCCAAACACAAACAACCGGCTCGAGAATCCAACGTCCCCCTCCAAGCCAAACCAAAACCCAGTTGAAAACCCGAAAATCCCAATTCAACCATCCCGCACTCCTCAGCCAATGCATACAAAAAAACAAGCTTACCCAAAGACGGTTTCCTCCGGCGACTTCGTCTTGGTGCAGGATGGTGAGCAGATGGGTCGGTGTGCGCGCAGGCCAATTCCGAGCGGCACTCGCATAGGAGGCATACGCAGACAGCATGCGGCAAAGCAGCAACGGAGATGGGGAACTGCAGCCTGCATGAGGGTACCTGGGCGTGCATGTCTACGTGTCGTAGCATCGGTGTCTCGACGGATTCCGGCGCAGAACCGTCGAGTGAGACAACCATGCTCAATTGTATAATAGATATATATATATATATATATATATATATATATATATATATGTCATTTTAAATTCATAAATTACTTTTAATGTTTCTTTTAAACACAATCCTTTCATTGCATACCTTTATGTATTTTCACATAATGCATTGTATAAATGCATTCATGATTTTTTATGAAAATTTTAAAATTTTTGAAAAAAAAAAAAATCCTCAGATTTTGTACATTTTTAAAATGTATTTTTTTTTACAAAAAACTTATAACTTTTGAAAAAATATTTTGGCACATGATAAAAACTCTATATATTCATGTGTGTATTTTCACAAAATGTACATTCAAATTGCACTTATACTTATTTTCTAATTCTATAAATTCTCATATGTAATAAAATAGAAGTTAAATTTCTATAATTTTATTAAAATAAAAATTACTTTAAATTTATTACTAATTTGGTAATGTAAAAATATGTAAATAGAATAATGTATAAATGTTTTTAGTGTATTCTTCTACAATTGCTTATAGAAATGAATTTTTACTAGCGATGATTTATGTCAATAGGTCACTTCATAATTTAGTTCAATTTTACAAAATATTGCATCTCTCACAATTGCCTCACAATTTATTTTATATGTGCATTACATATAGTAAATTTAAATATATTTAGACAAGAAATCACATATAAAATGTTTTACAAGTTATATTTTTGTTTTTCTATTCTAATATAGTTTAGTTAAGAATGAATATTCATATATATATGTGTGTATTCAATTAAAATGATATATTTGTAAGATTTTAATGTTTTGAAAAAACATTTTTTGAAAAAGATTTTAAGATGTTGAATATGTAAACATTCTTTGAAATGGTAGAAAAGTTTGAATATTTTGAAACTACATTTATTACTAGGTTTCAATAAGGTTTTCAAGTAGAATGAGCTTGTAAGTGATAAATCGAGAGTTGGACAAATAATTCATTTTATTATTATTATTATGTATAGGAGATTATGAATTGGCCTACGGATTACAACAAATCATTGGCATGTTTACCGCCAATGCATAATCATCTCTATAAGCATTTTCAAACCTGTACATAAAATTATCATACATACAATTCTTTTATCACATATATTTTTATATTGACAAAGTACTTATAGCTCCCAAGTAATTTACACAATATTAGAATCATAAAGTTTATACATACACAAAAATATTAAAAATCTGACAATGTATCTAAGTATTTTTGTAATGACTATAAGTTTTACATTCAAATTTTACATCTTAAAATAAATATACATTTTAAAATAATAATTTAATTTCAGAATTTCCAAGATTTTTAAAATGAATTACATTTATAATGCACATTGTTTGAATATATACACAGTCTTATAAATTATGGATATTAAAAAGATATGTAAGATTTTTTAAAGAGTTTCAAATGATACATAAACAATTCTAATAGTAAAGAAAGTAAATGTTTTGAAAAGAATATATTTTGGTTTCATATAAAATCTTTTTGCAACAAACCTCCCAATAGGTTTGCCACCAACTCTCAAACAACTTCAATAATAAAGACAAAAGAGAGATAAAAATAATATAAATCACAAAGATCAAAATATATTGTCTGAGGCTCACCATCCAACCATAGAGAAGTGATCACAGAAGAAGTGTCTCACCTTCTCACATCCAAGCCTTTATATACTAATTCCTCCCCAAAAAAACTATAGTCTATCTTAAAGTATGTCGTAGTCTCTTTCTCAGTATTTCTTATTTCTTCTTTCATAGACCTTGTTTACTTACTAGTCGTGCAAGGCTAGTGTAGACCTCGTCCAAGATACATGTAGTTCATTCATGTCAGGAATGTGTGAAGACGTAGCAACGTCACAACTGACATGATGCAAATAATTGGTGATTCCCTTTCCCTTTTTTTTCTTCTTTTTAGTAAGACGCTTCTTTGGCAAGCCACTAAGATCCTCCACCATCCAATCCATAGGGTCCACCCTACAAATTAAGAGAAATTTGTAGTCTCAAAGGGGCCTAAACCGTCATATGTTAAAACATTTGAGCCAAACCGTGTACTTTTGATGATGGCACCAATGGTGCCATATGGCTGACAACAGTACTGTAGTTCCATAGGTCCAGCAAGGGGTCCAACAAAGGGTCAAACCAATCGACATTGCTAGCGTTACCAATACAGCCAATGCTGTCATCATTGTGGCTTCTAGCAGTGTCATGCACCAATGGGCCTTTATGGTGAGGGTTGTTTAGGCAGCCGGTTCACCTACCACGGGTTATCTTACAAGGCCCTTTTGAAACCCCATTTTTTTCTTAATGTCTAGCTGTCTTAGACTTGAATTTCTTCCTTCCCTACAAAGCCTTTGCCCGTTTTACTCTAGTTTTCTAGTTGATGTGAGCGTGTTCCCTTTTGGAATGCAATTGGAAACACGCGGTTTCTTCTTAGGCTTTGGCAGGGGATCCTCCATAATTAGCTTCAAAATGTGAGAGAAGTCTTTGGGTCTATATTTGCGGATTCCTAAGGTTGTCATATAATAGAGAAACTCTAAACCGACTAGAAATGAACATGATCACATAATACACTGCGATAGTGAGTGACAAACCTTGTGAAATCCATCACAGTCTTATGTCCATCTCGGCTCTAATTGGGTCGTTGGTTCTCCTCCTTGAGCTGAAATTTTCATTGTGCCTTTTCTCTACCACACTACATACCCTTGATGAAGTCATGGACATGGACCGTACGAACATAATACTGTTGCACGACTTGGAACTTCTTGAGTTCACCCCGAGGCAGTAGGCATTCAAGCTCCCATCTTAAATCATAGAGACCAAGAATGCCCGCCAGAGGATTCTGAACATGATCCTTGATTGCGTAAAGCTGGAGTTTGTGAATATTGAAGGCCTCAAAATCTATCTCTACCCATGCCATGTCTCCGTCTATGGTAGGCAAGTCTGCATCAATTTCCTCCCGACTGTCCATAGCCACTAGCGGACTTCTCATCCCCTAAAGCCGTAGACTCTACAATGAAAACAAAAAATGCATAGGAGGTGATGGAGTTTACAACACTATACCATGAATCCCATGGCACATTCGCAGAGGCCGTAGTAATATTGCTCGTCTGCAAACATTATGTCGTTAGCTTTAATTGAGCACACAAGCAGGTACACGAGAGTCGAAGAAGAGTTCAGTATTCTAAAACACACTACTTGTTCAAACTAGATCGATTCGTTGCAAAATTGTACCACCCTGAACCATATAGAAAGACATCAAGAACATTGGAGCGTTAATCCACTGAAAATCCTAGATGGATTACCAAACGGCAATGGGCGGAAAATGACGTCTTTGTGATGTTTTTTTTTAGACGGGGGAAGGGGGCACAATGAGGTTTGACACACTAGTGTCACGCAAAGGTGGCAATGTTTAGTGTTACAAGAGTCGCATACGCGAGTCCCAGTAATATGCAATGGGGTAGATTCAACAAATTGAGAAGTTATCACACATAATGGGGGGCAGGGACAACAAGGCATCGAGCATGGTGGGCCATCCTCGGCACTAAGGGCTCCTCGCTTCAGGGGGAGAAATTGGAGATTAGAGATTGGAGATTGGAGATTGGAGTACACATACTTGGAGAATATTTCAACGGGAATGTCTTCAAAAATTGATGAAGGTGTTGGACCTCCAATGTTGACATGCTCCATACCCTCTTCTAACACGTCCTCCCAAGGCTCCAAAATCTCCTCACCAACAACCTCATCCTCATCCGATTTTCCACTTGATGACAAGAAATGAATTTCTTGAAACCCTAAATCTCCGATGTGCACACCTTGAAGAAATTCTTCCACCCCCACCATCTCACTTAAATCGTCTTCAAAGTCGGAGGAATAGAAATTATCATCCTCCACATAGTCTCCATCTTCTTCCATCTCTCACGCCAATGCTTGACACAAAATCTACAAGTGCACCATCTTCAATCTCCATTCAGCACACAATACTCAAATGGAAATATGTTAAACTCTAAATTGTTACAACCTTGACAATCTTGAATTGCAAAGCAATAGGCACAAACTTATGTAGAGTTAAAAGAAAGAAGATGCATTACACAATTGAATAAAGAATAAAAGTACAATAAAGAGTTGTACGTACCTTGAGTTGTTGGAGGAGCAAGTATATGGACCCAAGTATGGAAGAATGGAAAAAGAGGGAAGGAACAAACATGCTCACAGTTTTGGTGAGGTGAGGAGAGAAAATACAGAGTCCATCTCCATGATATCGCAAAATGGGTCTCGGGGGCGGATATATGAGCCGGAAACGTATGGGAACGGTTGAGAACCGATGTTAACCGGAGGAAGCGAAGGTCGTGAGGGAACCAGCGAGGGCCGGGAAGGAGGCCACGAGGCCGCGAGGACGTGCGTAGTTAGCGGGAGCGGGAGGTCAGGCTCCCTCGGGCCAGGGTCGCAGGCTCTTGATCGGGCTTCCCTCGGCTTCAGAGGGCGGGCACTAAGGGCATTGGATAGCCTTCGCGCTCCCCTGAAACGAGGAGCCCTTAGTGGCGAGGGTGGGCCATGGTGGACGCCAAGGCGCGCAATGCCCACCTTATCCCTCCCTACATGCAATTTAGGGTTCTCCCAAGCCAACACTAGATGAATATACCTTAGAGCACAGCAGGCGAAAACTGAAGTGGCAAAAGTTTTCACCTAATGTGTGGCAAGCCAACAGCGTGCAAAACTGAAGTGGCAGCGCAGGCAGGGAGGGAGGCAGGCAGGCCGGGATAGGGAATTCAAATATACCAATTTCACTTTCAGCAGTGGCCTCCACAGGCAGGCAGGCAGGCACGGGGCTCCCACCCCAGGCTCCGTCACTCATTCTCAGGCTAGGCTCTGCTCTGCCCTGCTCGGCACTGCACAATGCACTGCACACTGCACACTGCACTGGCCCTGCCCTGCCCTGCCCTGCACTGACATTCTCCCTCCCTCGTCGACTAGACTAGCCGAGTCCCGACAGCAGAGCATCGCATCGCATCGCGTGCGCCCTCAAGGCTCACACTGAGTCTGCCCTCTTCATTATACGTGTTGCCAGCCTCACGCTGCATCGCGATCGCCATCTCGCCATCGCCATTAGGGTTTCTCCTCTTCACCGCATTTCGCCTCCTCTCCCTCCCTGCCTGCCTGCCTGCTGCCGCCGCCGGATCGCTCCATCCACTCCTCTCTCCTGGTTTGTTTTTATACTACTCCTCTTCTTTTTCACACTGTTCATCGTTATTCGGGCCAGTCTCTCAAGGTTTCTCTTACGCAAGCCCTAGCTAAGTTAATTCTAAGGGAATGTTACCGGAATGCTGTGACCGGATGTGAAGTTCGTTTGCGTGGAGTTTACGCTTTGTTTGAGGACTTGAATTGGACGACGGAGGAGGAGGAAAATGTTTCAGGCTGAGAGTTGCATGATTGCTGAAGATCTCAGTACTGTAACGGATGTCAGTGGAGTGCCGTGGATGGATGTGGCATTGGTTTTTCTTTTTAGCGTGGAGTGTACGCGGTGTTTGAGGAGGGAGCGAGGAGAGTGATCTTGGGATGAATTCGAAGAGGGAGGAGGGAGAGTAGGAGGTAGGCGATGCAGGGGAATCTGTCAAGTTGAGAGTGATGACGCTTTGAATGCAATTTGGAGCGAAGCGCGTGTAGGTCATTCTTTGGTTGTGGAGCGTGAGGTTGGTGCGGCCAGGAAGGTGGATGACTTCGTGTTTAGGAGCTATTTGTGCATCTCGTGGGATTCGTTGTGCGCGTGGTGCTTGATCCGTTTAAGAAGGGTAAGTGCGTATTGAAGTAGATAATCAAGGTGGAGACGAGTGTGCGTCATCGCTCGTTTCTTGGTCGGAGTGAAGTTCTTAGTGTGCGGATCTTTTGGTTGGTGCTACACTGGTTTGTCGTGTTTATTTGGTTTGTGCATGCTGCACGAGTCCCGCGGTTATTGTATTGGAATGGTGAAAGTTCGTGGTGGCTACTGGCTTGGAGCTTGTGGAAGGTCTTTTCATAATTTGAAACTGGTGCGTCTTGTATTGAGATTGTGAAGTCCTTTTAAGGTGGCCGAGATCTTGAGGTCGTCAGTGTTTTGTGCATGTGCCTTCTGATTGAGAGAAGTGATTAATGTGGCTATTTATGCAGGGTTATGAGCCCATGAAGTGTCATCGTGGATGGAGATGGTGCTGAGAGAACGGGAAGAAAAGCGTATTAGAGGATATTAAAGAGCAGCCATGGTTGGGCGAATGTCTTTGCCCTCAGATGCGGATGATGATGCGCAGAGGCTGCAAAATTTCTTGATGCAATGCACGAGCCGTGACATAGCCGCAGCATGCCAAGCAGTGGAGGCACAGCTTCAAGCCGTGGGCGGCGAGCATGTGCGAGACTTTTATCGCCTGTGTTTCCCCATACTGCTGCGGAAGATCTTTGGTTTTGAGGACTCTAGTGTTGCCGCGCAGCCGGCTTTGTCAGCCGGGGGTTGGTTCGCTCAGGCCTCTTTACCGGGTAACGAGGCAGCCGCGCGGGCATTGATTGCTCTTTTGTCACCGCGTGGATCTCTGTTCTCGTCCCTTCTTGCTGTGGACAAAGAGAATTTTGTGCGCTATGTCTTTCCAACGGAGAGGCTGCCAGAGTGGGTCAGGAAGTTACTTTCGCAGGAGAAAGGAGCTCAAGTCTTGTGTCAGGTTTCAGCTCTGTTTAAGAACCGCATCATGGAGGATGCGAATGGGTGTATGCAGGTCCGTTCGCTATACCTTTGTTTATGTTAAATACAATTAACAGTAAAGATGCTTATTCTTTGAAATGTGCCGATGAACAGTCATACATGAAAATCTAATTAGCGTGGAGTGTGAACAAGCGCGGAACTTTAGACATATATGCAAACATTTCGATTCCCAAGTTTAATTCAATCTCCAGTTCATGTTTTCTAAGATGTTTATAAACTTCAACGTGGTATGAATTGCATGGGTCATAGCTAGTTCCTCGGGAAGATTCACAATGGTTATGGAAATAGTGGTTTTGTTTTAGTAGTTGGCATAGACTAACACCGCTTTCAACTTTTCAAGTTCCCTATTTGTTCTTTATCACTTCATCATGGGCATCATTTTACTGATATAAGTTTGGATAATTAATTGCAGGTTCATTTGGACGTCTTTGAATACTACATGTTTTGGTTTGCATACTATGCGGTTTGCAAGGACACAAATCAACCCCAGGGAACAGCAGTAGGAAGGCGGAGTCGGTTTACACCATCTCGGTCATTTCATTTTCGAATGCAGCTCGAGAGTTGGGCGTCCTCCATCCCTCGTAGATCTCACTCCCCGCAAGCAATTGGAGCTGGTGGCAGTCCTTACCTCCAGCTTTTAAAGCTCTACCTTTCTCATTTTGTCATCGTAAATAGCCTAAATAGAGGGTATCCTGGGCGGGAGTTGCTGTTGGGTGATGGTGGTGGCGCAACACATGGGGATATTCTCATCTATACTTTGGTTGAATTTTGGCTTGTGGACGATGATCCTTCTCCATTACCTTTGGCTATCAAGCAATCTCTTGGTTTTCCAGCAGGGGGAGCAGCGCCAGTCTTAAGCTATATTCCTCCTGGATCAGACTTGACCGATTCTCTCAAAGTTTTAATCAAGTTTCTAAATAGCAATTTGCGGTTATCCATAGGCGAGCATTCACTGGCCAATCTATCTTCTCCAATAATAGATTACAGTTTAAAGTTTCGTAGGAAGTTATCTGAGAGTCCCACTGGACAATTTTCTTCTCCTCTTTCGCTCTCACCCTCGTATGGAGCTTCTCAGTTCCCTTCGCCTTCAAATCCATATCTGCAGGCTTTGCATAGACCTCTGTATAGATTTCTACATCGAGCGTTTCGGCAATGGCCAATAGGCACGTCCGTCAGGAAAATAGCTCAGGTTGTGGACGTATGGGTAGATTACTTAGAGCCGTGGAACACGGGGTTGGACGCGGCAAATGCCAGGGAGCAAGCACAGCAACATTGGCAAAAGGATGCAGCCAAAGTGGGAAGCAAGGAATCTGGTCCGAGGCTTTCTCCAAGTTTATCGTTGAAGAAACTTTCAGATGGAAGTCCTGGGGTGGGTTTTACCAGTTCAAAGGCCTTAGATCGCAGGGTTGCAGCAGAGTCATATACCGAACTATGGCAGGTATTTAGTTATCATGGTTTTATAGAACTCCTATTTCCCATGATTTTATGCAACGTATTGAAGCTTCAGGTGACGAGAATCTTGACCCAAATCGGCAGGTCGCACACTTCTCTTTACTTGGAATAATTATTAAGATAGCTGTGGATCTTTGCAGTCTTGAGTTAACCGATGAGGTTTGATTGGAATTGTGGATGGTACTGGCAAATGCACATTCGTTCTGTTCCTGGTTGAATCTGCATGTACCGGGTGTTGGCTGCAATGCTATCGGGATAATTGTATGCAATGTACATCGAAGAGGAGTTGGTGCTTTGACATCTCCGTAATGAATCTAAATTGGCTGCCGACTGTTCGCAGGGTTACGTGTTGGCTAACTACCTCTTTTACACTTCTTTAGTGACGAACTTCTTGGAGTTTGCTCTAAAGTTCGTGCACATAGACCCCGAGGCTATTTTCCAAATGCTTCATAAGGTAATTTCCTGTGTTCTTCAGTATGGAATGGCATTGCTTTGCCCTTCTATTCAATAAACTGTCTGTTCAATAACATCTGATGCTTCCAAGTCGATATCTTTGATAGCATTTTACGTCTTGTTCCTAGAGTTGTTCTTACATGAGACTTGACACCGTCTGCAACTTGTTTGCGTTCGTGCAGTCCAGAGTGTTTCCAATTTATGTTTAACCTTCCAGAGAATGTGTCTATGTATTGATGACGATGTGGTTGATTCAGGTGTTACATGTCTTAGCAAAGTCCAAGGATTTGCTCGACCTTTTGCGCAAAGTAGATGTTGCATACGGGGCGCACATGTATGGCCGCCCACATCAGCGCAATAATATATTGCTCGAATTAGCCCCAACCATTCAGGAGCAGTTACAGGTGATCTGCTTATGTTTTGCTCCTTCATTCATATGATTCTTTTATCAAGACCTTATTTTTGTTTCCTAAGGTGATAGACCATCTTTCTTGCTCTACAATACATGCCTTCTGTTCTTTCCAAGTTACAGAAATCTGTGGGATTCGTTGAAGTAGAATATGAGTAGATGATAGTGTTCACAGATATCAACAGCGTGCAAGAGAACGTTTAATGCTTAGTTACAATTTTTGATGTGTAGGACTGGGAAGAGGGTGCTGGAATGGATGAGGAGCAGGAACGAGGAGATGGACTCATTCTACGTTCACCACTTCGAAACAAACCTCCTCAATTACGACTGTTCAGCATGAGCGAAAATGGAGGCAACCGCCTACTCCAGGTCTGCTATTTTAATATATTGATATGTCAAAATTATATTCATTACAGTTGGTTGCGTTTTGTTCTGAGAACGAAATGATTGCGTTACTTTTATGGTACATGTGTTGTAAACAAGCTCTGTACCTCCTTCACTGTTACCCTGGATTGAAGGTCGAAAAGACTGACCTTCTTAGAAGCATTGTTCATTATTTTTGGCAGGCGTTATTCATGCGAGCTGAAGTGGAGATTCAAGCATCATCAAGCGAAAGATCACCATTGAGTGCACCTTTATTGGAGTCTGTAAAAGATGTTGCCCGGACGATCTTTGACCTGCAGACTGTGGGAAGTCCTTCAGGAGTTCATCCGCCGGCGTATTGTCAATCTCCAATTGCATCTCAAGCAGATAAGTATACTGATCGTGACGATGCGTCTACCCGCAGCTTAGGTCTTCAGCGCCACTCTTGGCAGGATGTGAAGTACAAAGGAGACTGGATGAGACGACCAATAGAAAGTACCGAGGTGGCATTTCTCGCAAGATTGTTTGTAAGGATATCAGATGCAATCAACACTACGCTAGGTCTCACAGGTCCTGATGCTGTGAAGGTCAGTGAAGTCTCGTCTGTAAGAGAAGATGTCGTCGAGGGGGATGCAGTCCAATCGGAACCCTCCGAAGTCGTCCTTCCTAGTAGTGGTCAAAATGAGATCAAACTCTCCGATATGGTAGACTTTGTCAAGAACATGCTTTGGCAAATTTTGTTAATTCTTCAGCTAGAGGCTAGAGATCGAGGTTGGCGAGTCAATTTGCGGTTCATGGCAGAGAAGAAGTTCCTGGTCCTAAGCATGTTGGCTTTGCTTTTTTATTGGCTAGTGCGAGCAATCACTAACTACATTGCCAACTACCTTAGGTGACTGACTGGTTATTAGTTTTAAGGGCTGGCAGTGAGAAACCTGTACAAAATGTTTTTCTCTTCTCACGTACCTAGTGTGGATCTGCACAACCATCCAGACGTGGTTCCTTGGGAAGAGAGGAGATTGAGCTGTACAAGGTTGAAGAGAATGTATATGAAGCCTTTTATATAAAATAAAGGTGGGATTTTGGCGGCATCTACATGGAAGATTTCTCGCTCGCCAGCTTGGAAATCATCGTCTCGTCGCGGTCGGACTAATGCATGTGCCAGAACTTTTTACTTGAGCGTTTGAATGTTTGAACTTTGTGACTATTTGCTACGTAGTGGTAGTGAGTTGTAGAGTACCAAATGACTTACTGAAATTGTTGGTGGCCTGCAGCTATATATATTTTTTGATTTATCTAATTTTTGCAAGTGAGGCAATTCCACTGCAAAAGTCTGACATACTCTGACACTTAGTTGTCGCCAGATAAACGCATCAGGTAAACCTTATGTTAACCCCTAAATGTTTAAATGATCCATAACTTCTTGTTCTCATTCTTTGCTCATCCATACCTCTCATTCATGTAATTTTTTTCATACAACTATTTTTTGTGCTTCACAAGAGTAACAAATTTGATGGAAAAAGCATATGATGAAGAAACCTCTCTTGGATTATGATGAAAAATCAATTATTTGAAACATCAACCAAAGTGCATTACTGACCTCTTCAAATAATGATTTTGTAAAACTTTGGTTTCTGAGTATCATCAATTCTGAGTAATGTATTCAATATTGTCTACCTGCATATAGCTAAAAACACAGGTTTTGGCTATTGGAATGGTTTCCTATTGCATTTGAGTTTAACTCATAAAATGCAAAAGAGGTGTACAGCAGTATTTTTGCACAAGTTTTTAATCCATTTTTAGATTTTGAAAAATCCTAAAAATAAGTAATTTATGGTGGTACAAATTGAGAGAGTGTTGCCCCTGTCCCTATTTGATATCCACCATTTTAGGTTTTTTCATTCTGTTTTCAAATTTAAATATTTATTCTAGGCACAATAACAAAAATGATGTTCTAGATTGTAGTATAAAACCATGATTTTTTTGGGTATAAATTATATTTGATATAAATTTTGTAACTTCTTTTTATATGAAACTTCATATTAATTTAGAATTGAAACCATTCATTCTAAGAAAATATATTTTTTACATAGCATACAAGCTTATACAAGAAAAATACATAATACATACTATAGGTTACTAGTAGCTTCAGCACTCTTTTACCCAATAATCAATCAAAGTGCAAAATATGGTTAAGGAATTCAAAAAATAATATCTAAAAGCTGGGCAATTTTAACTTACACTTTGCAGTGTACTCTTCAAAACCATCACATTCCACTACGAGCACTATAAATTCACTTAATATTTTTTGGGCAAACAGAGCCAAAAATTCCCAAAAAATATAAGCAGACTTGTGAATAATTATTTTCTGCCTAAGCTGCTAACAAACTCGGGTATTGTGCATAAAATATGGTAGCTTCACAAATCATCTACTCTTAAAAGTTCCAACATATGACATTTGAATGATTATTTTAATCTCAAGATTCCATTATAACAAATAAAATAATTTCTTAGATTCAATGAGGGTTTGTTTCAATAATAAAAAATAAATCATTTTCCAAGATATATATAAAATTTCAAGGTGATTTGAAAAACATATATAATTATTGGCTTTCAAATGTTGTGAAGCAATTAGTTGTCGTGGAACCTGCCAACTCCTCAGTAAGCCAAAAACCGGATCAGCAAATTCATGGATGTTCCCGAATGAGAGGAAGTAATAGATTTCCGAAAGAGAGGATGAGCAATGGCAACGGCAATGGCAATGGCAATGGCTGGGCCACGATTGACAGTCCCACAGAATCAACCCACTGCAGATTCATATCCGAGAGATATTACCAGCGTAAGTGCCTTAATTAGTACTGTAGAGAGAACTAGATCCCGATCGATCGATCCAACTCACGCACTGCACTGCACTGCACTGCACTCGCTCGATATATCAGCTGACGCTCTGCTCTGCTCTGCTCTGCTCTGCTCTGCTCTGCTCTGCTCTGCTGCTTGAATCGAACAACTCCACAACGAATGTCCATGACGATCGATCAATGAAGTCGTTAACCGAAATCCATATCCCAGGCTCCGATGTACGTCCTGCGCACACGTTCGAACGAGCGCAGACGCAACAATTAAGCAGACCAAGCAATCACCACTGACCAGGCTCACGAAAGAATCACGACATATATCCATCGAACGTACCCTACAGTACTGAGTACTGTACACGCATGCATATATGCATGATGCAGCAGCCCCCGCAGCCCCCCCCCGCACGAATTGAATGCGATTCGGAATCCAGCGGAAGGGAGTCGGAACGAAATCAATCGGGAGTTCACGACGGACTCTTCGATCGGTGGGAATCCATTTGCATAACATGATCCATGCATATATCATCACTACTATTGGTAGTGGAATCCGTGGAATCCGTGGAATCGTGAGCATTGAATCTAAGCTGAGCCGCTGAGCCGCTGAGCCGCTGAGCCGCTGAGCCGCTGAGCCGCTGATTAGCCACGCCGCTGAGCGTCCATTGGCTGTGAACTGGGATGCTGGAGCTGGGCCCAGGCCCAGGAACGCCCACATGCCCAGCTATGCCCCAGAGCTATCGACAGGCACAGGCACAGGCACAGGCTGCGAGAGACAGAGAGAGATAGAGAGAGAGATATTTCCACCATCACTCACTCACTCACTCACTCACGTAGCCTACCATCATCATGATTCATGTCCTTCCTTCCGTGGTCACCTGATTCAGTGCCAGTGCCAGTGCCTGGCCTCAGTGCGAGCGGCGACGTGGGCGACGCCTCGCCTCGCCTGGTACTGCTACCTTACCTTCGCCTGGTACTTTTCCTGCGACCATCCCACTTTCCCCCCACTCCCCACTCCCCACTCCTCCTGCTGCCATGTCTCCACACCAGCCCCCACCAGATTCATTCTATAGCTTCTGAGTCGTCCTCATCAACTTCTGTCAGCCAAGTGGTACCCCCCTCTACTGCGGTGCCCACTGCCTGCTCATCACCTCTGCATCTATCGCATCTCACTTTTTGGAAACCGACTTCCTTCCTTCCGGGGCTCTGCTCACCACGGAGCTTCGTCTGATTGTGTGCGACGAAGCTGACGTTGGAAACTTGTCTCGAAGGTTCTGGCAGCAGTAGGCCTAGTTGACGTCTGTAGAATTTTTGGATTGGGTTCTGATTGAGGGTGTATCTATATATATTTCTATACATATATTTTTACACATATATACATCTCGGTTGAGTGCAGGTCGGCGATGAAAATCTCGATCTGGTTCGAAAGGTGACGGGCCTGCCTTTGAGGACGATCAGTATCGCTGTTCGATTTGAATTGCGGAGGAAAGTCTTTGGTCTGGTTAGTTGAACTGAGATTTCCGAACGTTGCGCCATTTTCGACCATCGTGAAACCAATTGACAGTTTCGGTCGACTAGACGGAATTTGGAGTTCGAGACCTGTGCTTGGGGTTAGGAAGTGATACGAAGGAGGGAAGGGCATGGAAGCGGTGAGACCGCATGCTTTTGTTGATGGAAGCCATGCCCTGCCGTCTAGGTGTGCTTCAACAGACGTGGCCACTCTCCAATTCAGTCTGCCGACAACATTACCGAAATCTTCAGAGAATTATGTCTTTTCCGTGAGAAGACTTAGGAGCGATGTGCCTGTGCCTGCTGGTTACTCTCCAAGGCGGCCAGCTCGCGAATCAGTGGTGACTGCCGCTGTTCCGTCGCACCAGAATGATCTGAAGAAGCTGTCGGGGAGGAGAGCGAGGGGGAGGGTGGCCACGATCGAGGCTGTGGACCCTGACGTGGACGCTGAGGGATTGATGAATGAGACTCTGTATGCACGCCTGGAGGAAGCCTACAGGCGGCCCTCGTTTGCGACTTTGATGAGCGATTTCAAAGCGAAGTTGGGTGATTCAGTATTGAACGATGAGGACATAAATTCATACTTCGGTTTTGATTCGGGTGACAGCACAGTAGAACTGCAGTCCAGAGCTGAAGCAGCGCCAGTTGAAGATGCGTTACTGTTGAGCAATGCTGGTAAAGTTAATAGAAATGGCAAGAATGCTGATTCGGAGCTCAGTGGCGAGAAGGCGAGCTCTTCAGCTTTGTCGCCGAAAGTGGTGAAGAAGCGAGGCTTAGGTCGAAGGTCCAATGTAGAGGGAAATAGAATTTTGAAAATAACTAAGAATCCCGTCACTCGCAGGCCAAGGAAATTAGCCCTAGCCCTAGGTGAGCCGAAAGAGATAGTCTCACGAGAGATTGAGCAGCCGGTAGAGGAGCCCGTTGCAGAGAATACTGTAGTAGAGCGCGGGGGCAAGCGGCGTTTGAGTTTGAGGAGCCGCATAGCGATGAAGCAGAGCAAGCAGGACTTAGGCGTGAATTACAAGCCGAGCTCTGCCACTGACCATCCCCAAACTTTGTCTCTCGAAGATCAACAACTTTGGTCACAAGAGACCGAGGATTTGATCAACAAGTATAGCACATCGCTGGACCTCACTGCGCCCTTGTGGGATCACTTGGACCGCGGCCTGCTCTCCGCTGCAGAGGAGAATCGTCTCGCAATACATATGAAGCCGATGAAGGTGAGCTACCAGGTGCCAAAATCATCAACTCACATTTGTTGTAGGTTTTGGATTTGACCTAAATTTGAATCATTTTTTTTTGTGTCTGATGTAAATGCAGAAAATGCTTAAGTTACACAAGGTCTTGATGAAGCAGCTGGGGAGGGAGCCAACCGATGATGAATGGGCTTCTGCTGCTGGAGTGGACCTTTCAATCTTGCGGCGGAGACTTGCATTGGGACGCGCCGCTCGAACTAAACTCATTCAGGTTTGTCCCGGATCAAGCACTAATCTCGACATGTGATGTGTCGTTCGGAATGCTGATGCAATGTTCACTGGTGATAATTAGTATAGTTGACGAGTTTGGATTGCTAAAGTTCCTTGTCGTTGTAATTTGGTCTACAGAGGAACTTACGATTGGTGCTATCGCAAGCTTACAAGTATTATAAGGAGAGTATGAGCCTCTCCATTCCGGATTTATGTCAAGAAGGTGTAGTAGGTCTCATGCAAGCTGTGGACAAATTTGATCCTGGCAAAGGCTATCGATTCTCCACATACGGCATTTACTGGATACGAAACTCTATTCTTCGAGCTCAGACTAAATCTGGGCACATGCTTCGTTCTCCTCACAATGTCTCCACGGTGAGTTTCATCTCCAGTATACTGTTGCAAATTACGTTTTAACTAGAATGTAACAACAAATAAGAGGCATTGTACGCAACTATTGTTTTTAATATATTTAGGTGGTTATGTTACAGCATAGGGTGAACATCAAGCGTGCCAGGGTTGAACTTGAAGAAAAATTAGGCAGGCCGCCAACGAATGATGAGATCCAGAATCATCTTGGCATTGCTGCCGACCGGTTTAGGGACATCTTGAGGACCAACATGCGACCCTCATCGTTGCATGAGGTTGATAGAGTTACTGGACGGGAGAAGGTGGAGAATTTAGCCAGTGATGAAGACGCAATGACCACCTATGCCGGCAGCACTTCGATGGTTCAATATGGATTAGATGATGTGGTAAGTTTTGTAAAATATTTTCTAATCTTTTCGAGCATATGCACTGCTACGCATTCTCCTCTTCATCTTTACATATAGAATTGCTTGTATGATGTTTAAGATTTTTAATGATATTGTATTAGATTGGGTTGTCTAGACCTCATATCTTGGACGTATAAGTTTTTCTTTTGGTCTGAAAATTTACAGGTCATTAACTAGTGGTCTTCCTCGTAACAGCTGGACTCTCTCAGGCCCAAGGAAAACATAGTGTTGCGGCAAAGATATGGGCTCGATGGGAAGGGACAGAGATCGCTTTCTGAAGTGGGACTCATCTTGAATTTGTCTAGAGAAATGGTTCGACGGCATGAACTTCGAGGTATCTTGAAACTTCAGCATCCAACTCGAGTCGAGTATCTTCGAAACTACTTGAATTAACGAGAACATGTGAAGCTTTGAGATTTGTTTGTAGTTAAGATTAGTGTGTGTAGTTAGGATTAGTGTGTGTAAATCATGACATGGACATGAGTTCCTGGTAGCATTTATGGTCATTTTACATGTAATATAAAATTTAGAAGCCGATCTTGTAGGGTTGTGGGCATGGACGGATAATATATTCCCACATGTATTTTAGTATTAAACAAATAATCAAAATTCTTTTCACCTTCTCGGCTCAGGTTTGTCTTGTAATGCAATCAATCTATGGATCATTCAAGTCTGTGATAAGCTGCAGAGATGGTGTTTCACTTTTGTGAACAACTTCTGCTATAAAATATGGTACACAACCTGTAATCTGGTATTCACGATTACATGATTTTCCAGCAAGTATATCTGAGCCATTGCTATAATGTGAGCTTATAGATACATTTTCCGCTTTCAACTTCGAAAATTAGATTTATGCGAGGGCCTTACAAGGTCGCGAGTACAGGATTGTTGAAGTGGTGCGTGGAGAAGGTCTTTGAAGCATGAGAGTACCATGTCTGCAGTGTAAATGAAAATTTTAAGTGAAAAACGTTTGACAAGTCTAAACAGGCTCTGAATGGTGTGAATATAGCGAGTAAAACTATTGGGTACATGAAGAGTACTGTTTATTGCTTTTGTGATTTTTGGAATCCGTTCAAATATGATTCTATTCAGCACAGAATTGGTTCTGCAGCGATTACCTCATCGTCTTGAGATGTGGTTATGATGCCTCAGCAAGGTTTGCAAGCACGCAATGGTAATGCCGGTGCTGCACATCATGAACTTCTCAACCCTAATGTCATCATCTTCATTCTTTACTTATATTATTTTGCAGCCATAATCTCTGTCATCATACTCTACTTCTCTGCCAGTGTGCTAAAATTCTTTTGAGTACGCCATGGATAAGCTACACTGAGATTACAAACAAATTCTGATGCACCGTATTCTGAAAGTATCATGAAAGGAATCCTAGAGATTTGAAAATAAACAAAAATCGACGTGTGAAAACTTAGAATCATTTAGGCACCTTGAGCTTTATTTCAAGTAAAATAATATAAATACGTGATTCAAAACAATCAAGATTTTTTTAGATCGCAACCTGAGGTCTGCTGGACTTCACTGGTAAATTCAAGGCTCTTCTTTGTATTGAAAATACAGGCTATTGGTCACGACCTAAGTTTTTTTAAATCATTGAATCTCCTATATTTGTTATAAATAGTAAATTAACGCCAGATCAGCGTGATCAGTGTACTCTTGGAGGTGGGAAATTGGCAGGGATGGTAATCCAACTGGGTTGATGAGGTTGGTTACGATTCAAGGCAGAAATGTGTAATTGAAGAGAGGCAGGACAATGATAGGACTCTGGTTAGAGTGATCAATCAAGACTCGTGCCTCATACATGAGGTGACACAAGAAACTCAGAAACTTGGTTTTCCGTACATATGTCAAAAGCTGACAGATCTCTGTTAACAACTCACGGCACGTCTCATGTAATACTCATGCCTCTTATGAACATGCAATAAATAATCTGAAAGAGGAAAATTTACAAATTTCGTTTAAAATCCCTGAACAAATACCTGGATGGTTTAAATTCGAGTTGCACAAGGGCTGAAGAGCTACTTATTGCACAGAGTTGGTCACTTTCAGACTGGATTTCATGTAACAAAGTACACACATGATTTACCTTCGTGTGAGAATTATTCATCTTTTTCTATCGTTACCAATTTAACCATTACAGAAGATTCTGGGAACAAAAAATGTTATGCACTGTAAAATGGATCGAACAATTAGACATTGTTACCAAGACCTTCAAAGAGTTTCTGTTACAGCACCCTCTTTCCTATGGGAGGCATAATCTGTAAGCACTGTAGATAGCTTCTTGTCCCTTTCGAGCACATCTGCAATGGCATCCAATGTTTCACTATCTTGGTCTCGGCCTCAACTTTCAATGCCAAATCTTCTGCTTCTTGGGCAGTAAGCTCTGCAACATGGGCCATAGCTTCTATTTCATCTGTCAGTTTCACTACCAGCCTTGCTCCCTCTTCGACGAAATCGGCCACGTTGTCAATATCTCCTGCCATTCAACTTCCTTCAATCACATCACTCTGAGCTTCACATAAATGAAATAACTAACACAACATTAGTTGGTTCCTTTTCTTTCTGCTGCAATCAGTTATGTGACATCATACGGAACCACCCCTATTATGCCAATACCCCTCAACTTAACCTGGTTATCTTTGAATTCTCAAATGAGCACATAAAATGCTTCTGCAATATGATGTGACTTACTTTCAGCTTGTTTCCTGTAGGGTCTGTATCCACCATTGCAAAATCTGAGAAAACAGCTTAAGCTGCCCCCCAAGACAAAATTATATCAAAGATTCAGGTGCCTTTTAAGTAACTTTGAATGGACTGAGGATGCTCAGCAGTTGACTCACGAAATTTGCACAGAATCGCGAGCTGCCGACCAGCGTCCCATTGATGTTGCTGAGAACCAATCATACAATGACATGAGTCAATAACCTGCAAATTAGAACTAACATAGTCGAGAAAACTTGAAATCCCTTCACAAGGAATCCAGGAGTATGTGCACTTCCGTCTTGTTTTGGCACCCTGCATAATTGACAGTAACACATAAGCAGTCGGCAAATTCAATTCAAGATGCATTGATTCATTGCTAAAATATGTATTTTAGCTTCAAATAATTCTCAACTTGCAACTGGTGGATTTCTTCCATGTGTTATATCTGAGGTATTCTGTTCGACGAGCTAAGGAACGGGATGTTGATGCAGCTGATTGGGAAACACGCACGGATGCCAAGCTCTTGGTTTTATCACCGCCGAGGAGTTTCTCACGAGGTGGTGATCCAACATTAGACTCCATGCTTACTCTAATTACTGTTGAGTTGTTGCTATAATCTGTAGACTCCATGGCAGTGGTGACTTTCCAAGGGTTTAAGGCTTGTCTACTCTCACCAAATTACGGCAATGTTGTGGCAATTGATCCAAATCTGCGGCCACGACTTCGAGACCACAACGTCCCAGCTGGAAATAAACTATCAGACAGCATGCATACAGGAGGCATCATAGAATCAATAGATGGAGAGGGCATGGGACAGAAATAGTATGTTGAGTTTAAGCCAAAGACCACGTTGAACTACGGCGGCGTTCAGACATTGAGGAGAGATGTTGAAGACGCAAGGCATCCATAGTTTGCCAAATTATATCATAAAAAGCACATTATACATGGAGGTGGTGCAGTACCAAGGCGACGCTCACGGGTCCGGGCAGCAAGCTACCGGATGGACCCGCACCCACAGAGGAATTTGATTAATATCATGAGGGACGATACCGTATCAGATATTAAACAGGCAAGAACAGATACTACACTTGAACTTGGCCAAAAGGCAGTAAGAGGTAAAAAAGTCACTACTTGCCCACCCGTACTTGTACTCCCAGCCCCTCTCTACCCTTACCCTTACCCGTGTGGGATGAATGCGCAATAAGCGTAAGATACACTCCAACCCGTGTAATTCAAAGTGGAAGAAAAGCTGGAGTTCTGCTTTCTATACTTTTCGGCCTCCGTCAATTCTAGTCTTGTTGCAGAGTGCGACATGCTCAACAGAAGTGAAGCAAATATGTCACTCCTGACTTTCCTTACATGATATTTCAAACTCTGAGAAAAGGTGTATCTCAGTCTAGAACAGATGCTAGTGTAGCCTGTCTAGACGAAGAGATGTAAACCAACCAATGACTCAAGAACGAAAAGCTTGCCATGAAGATACTTGCATAATGTGATAATATTCATGTCATTAAATTCTAATAAAGGGTAACGACAGCATTGTACAAAGGTGATCACAAACCACGTTCCAAAACCATTCTCGAGAACGGAGGCGGGTTGTCTGGAAAATCTTCACCACAGTGCTCCATTACAATCTTAAGCTTCTCAAAGTCCCCTGCTTTCTTTAGCCCACGACATAGAATTTCATACGTGATGTATTCTGGTTTATCTTCTCCTTGTCTAATTTGCTCATAAACCTCATATGCACGGACAATATTGTCATTGCGAATATAAGCTCCCATCAGTTCTGTCAGTATCATCGCATTTGGAGCTATGCCCTCTTCTTGCATCTCTTGGAAAAGTTGCTCAACATCCTGAGATAAAGAATGATCATAGTGATTAGCGACAGATGACGAGTGGCCACAACAACCTAGTAAAAGAAGAACATGGAAACGGCACAAACATTCAAAATGAAACATGATATTCGTGACTATGTTCAGAATAACTTAACAAGTCGTTAGTGATAATACATTGTCTTTCCAGAGCAGAAACGATACACTTGATCCTGATTCCATGTCATCTAGTGTAAAGGCATTGCTAAAATACCTCCATGAAATTGTTTTTTCCCAACGTATCGATCATTTCTCGATACAAAAATACATCGGGCTTATACCATTCTTCCTTGCGCACCATGCTGAAGACCTGTAAGAATGCTTCAGCACAATATTTGAAGACAATAGGAATTCCATAGACTAGTTGTAAGACCCGAATATGTCAACAATCGCGCATTCCTCGTGCAGATATGGACGGCGTGCCAACATTCTCCTTTTCACATCTCAGTTCACGTTCTTAAAATTTAGTGGTTCTTAAAAGTTAGTGCCCCCATACTGTAACCTCTTCTCAAAACGATTGAACTTAAACATACTCACAACAGTATAAGAAGTTGTTAAGGAGTAATTAAGAGAGACTGGAAGAGCACAAACTTCAATTCAAGTGAAAAATTATGAAAAATATCCTTTAGGGATTCAATAAGACCAATTCCAGCTATAAAGAGGGAAGCTGGTGCCGTGAAATGAAACGTCGCGTAGATTGCTAAACATTCTGAACGAAGACGCCCAGGTGAAAAGGAGAAAAGTTGACCTGCTGGGCAAGTGAACACTCCTCCTGGCGACGAAGCTCTACTAGCACCATTAGCAAATCCATCTTGAGCAACCGTGAACCGCTGCTTTGCAGTACCTAGAACAGCGGCAAGTACAATGAGATAGGTCTCATGTCGAAAGAAAGAAAGGCAGGAAAATGCGAGAGGGGAGAGGGTGGAGGAAGAGGGAGTGGACTTACCTTTCTCTCCTTCTGTCTGTCGCCCTTGCACTGCTTGAGCTCGAAGACGACCTGAAGAGCTTCCTTGCTAACGCCTTTGCGCTGGCGCCAAAGGGGGCCACGAGGTTTGCCCTTAGCTTTGAGACTACCACTGCAGCGCACCTGAAGTAAGTGGGAAGTTGGAAAGCGGAGAAGAGGGGAAGCGAAGAGAGACGAAAGAGCAGGGCGCAGTAGGAGAGATGGAGGAACATGGGGGCGAAGGGGAACATGAAGGCGGAGAATGGACGAGGGAAGGGGCAGCAGAGTGCGAAGAAGTGGGCGGAGAGAGGGCAGGGCGGCCATGGCCATGGCCATGGCGATGGCGTGGACACAAACAAGGACGACGACGACGACAACAAAAGAGTGTTGTTGGAATAGACGATTGATTTGGAAGAAAGAAATATGAAAAAGCAGCAGCAGTCCCTCCCTCCATAACAAGCATCAAGCCATGGAGACAAACTTACGATGGAAACAAGGTCATCATCATATGTGAAATGCATGCATATAACAACTAAGTAAACACGGGGGGGGGGGGGGGGGGGGGGGGAGATGGAGATGGAGGGGGGATGGCTCAGTGTGAAATGCACCTAAAACCCCAAAAACCCTAAAGCAGGCTGAACCCCAACTTAGGAGTCAGGAGTCAGGAGTGGAGTGGGCCAAACCCATTCCATTTGGAAAAACGTAAAAGATGCTCCCTCTCCCTCTCCCTCTCCCTCTCCCTCTCCCTCTTTTACTCAATGTTTACACGAGTTCAACAATAAATGTTATGAAAACGTAAAAGATTACTGGAACTTCCATATGGGAAGGGGATGAATTCCCTTCCTTGCTGTGCCTTCATTGCAGGACTCATTGGATTTGCTGGAGCCTATTCGGAAGCCTAGGATTCTTTCGGTGGAGCTGCCTGCATGCGTGTAAGTTACCTAATTGCGGATATTATGGATTTGTTGATGTCGGTGCCGGGGGTTTCCCGAACTCCATGGTGTGCAATATTCGATATGTCTCAGGGATATTCGGCGGAGCTGGAGGACATGTATTGCTACAAGATCTGAGCATCAATTTCAAGGCCATGCGTGCTTCCTTTGATCGGCAACAGGCAGAATTAGGGGTGAGGTTTCGGAAGATCAAGGCCATGCATGGAGCGACGTTGTGTGTGCAGTGGCGTACAAGCATGGTCGCGACAAGGAGGTTCTCCTGGTGTGCAAGCCAACCGGTGCCGGTGCCGGTGCCGGTGCGGGGGCATGATCTGTGAAGAGCTCCCACCCGTAGGCTCCAGCAACTTGGGTTCCTGGGATTTGGTGAACATGAGCTGCGGGGACTCCACAAACTCGCTCAAGATTTTCGTCATCGAGGGTGGCGACCGCGGGAAGCATCAAGTAGTGGCGTTGTACGAGTCCAGCACCCGGGCCTGGTGCGAGCAGTGCAAGCTTCCAGCGGCGATGTTGAGCTATGTGCCTTCGAATTCGTTTTACCGATTGTCGAGTGTGGTTTTAGGCCACTTGTTGTACATATTTGCTCTTGCCGTTGCCGCATGAAGGGGTTGAACGGACCGATTTCAAGATTGCGGCGCTTGATTGTGAGCGAAACGAGTGGGCAGAATTTGACCTAGTTACTGCTCGAGCTTTTTCTCGGATTCGGTTGGTGGGTGTGCAGGAGCAGGAGCAGGAGCAGGAGCAGGAGCAGGAGCGGTTGCTGCTGGTCGGGGTTCGAGAAGCTGAAGGAATTGCAAACGAGGACCGGTATTTCACAATGAACATTGTTTTTCTATCGGATTCCCCGATTCGGAATCCCTAGTGTGAGTGTGTTGAAGTTTGTGGAATGCCGGGAGGGTTTTGTGGTGCACTGGCAGAGGCAGATGCAGATTATACACACCATGGTAATGGTGTGTTGAAGTTGAAGGTTGTTGTGTGTGGATACAAGGACTCGGTGTTCTTCACGTCATCCCAAGGCAAGCCTGTGGTCTATTGACTCTATTCCGCCACCAAAAATGCGTGGGGTTATGTCACTCATGTGCCGGATGGGGTTCTCCACAAGATGCATTCTGATTCGGAGCAAGACAATTATGGAATGAATTCATTAGGCCCGGAGGCGGAACTTATAAGATCCCGATTCTGCTCACACTCTAAGAGTGTGTCTAGTCACCAACACACACAATTAGGACCAAGTGTAGCTGTAGCTGTAGCTGGACGCCCCCCTTGGTGGCGACACCCTGTGTAAAAATTTGATAAAATACTGATTCCATTTTTAAATATCATTCAACATGTTACAATTACTTTACACACCATCTACCATCGAATACTCCTACCTTTTGCTTTAATTACGATATAAATTTCAATTGCGAATAAATTTCAATTGCAAATTTGAAATGAGCTTCCAAAGTTGTTCTTAGGATACTTAAGCGCATACTTATGGTATTATTGGTATATGTCTTGTTTGGTTTTTGGCTTGGAGAAATTTCTTAGTAAGTCCTAATGACCTTTCCCAAAACATGTGAAAGCCTTTTACACTACTACGTATGTCCTCCGAGGACTTGAAGGATGGTTGGAGGCTATTAGAGTGATAACTCTCATGCCTAGCTTAAATTCTTGAGTTCTAAATGAGTTCTTAAATTCTTAAATTTTTGAGTTCACAATGAATTTTCAAACTTTCTAGAAAAACTCCCTCAAAAGGGAAATTCATAAGCATGTTGTACCTCGACACGCAAAACATCGATACAACACAACTTCCAGAAATACTCCAGCGACACCGATCACCAACTGCTGTTGCTCGTGTCTCCCCTTTTATTGTCCGCTTGCCCTCCCATGCTGGTTTCCGTCGCATTTACAGTGCACTTGAGATTGGTGATTGGTGAAGTTCTAAATAACTGTCATTGCTATTTTTTGGCGACTTCCAATGATGCTTAGCAGGTTGTTCAGGCACGCAATGTACACCGGTTTTGTGATGGCGATGTTTCTTCTAGGAGCTGCGGGGGCAACGGGCACCTTTTACTCTTCCGGTATACTAACTAATTCAACCTTCTAACTATATTATTGGTACTTTGGATTTGTTCTTTGATTTTTTGGATTTTGCCTTTTAAGGCTTATATTGCCACAAGGATTCTCCTTCACCAATGCATATGTAGTTTGCTTTGAAACATAAATGATCTGTTGGCTGTAGGGGCACCTACAATGATGCCAGGCAAAAACTTTTCATTTGGAGTTGGAAGTTTGGTTGCATTGGTGATATTAGGGTCTTTTGTTGTTTTCATTTGTATCTTTTTTGGCTCCCTATGGTGGCATCACTATCACCCTTTGGCATGCACATTTCTTTTTTCATGCATTCCTGCAATCATGAGCCGATGGGATTATGTCCCATTGCTTTGGAATATGCGTCAGGATAGAGGTATTTTTACCTTTCTGGATTTGGACTTTGCCATGCTTTCTTCTGGATTTAGGATTTATCCTATAGCTAGAGAAGAGCATAGGTGGACATGGTCATATATGCATGGGGATATTGAGGAGTTGGTTGACTTTTCGTCTTATCTAGGATTAGTCAATTTAGACTTGGCTATATATCATACGTTTTTGCTAGATGTAGAAGAGGCCAGTGGCCTTGATGGACACTTTCAGGATTGTTTGGCTCCGACACCGCTATACGAGTTGCTATAGTCCAGGCTCGAGTCCTAAGGAATATCTTTAAATAACAAAGAGATCCGTCCATCGACTATCGAAACCGAATGACAGCCACAACCCAATGACCTTCGACATCATGGAGAACTTTAATAGACTCTAGATTGAAATCCTGCAATCAGCAACGGTTGAGTGTGAAGGACAATCCTAGAACATAAAAAGACGACATTAGTACTTCTAAGGGCAGGATGTACCCTAAAAGCTTCTCTTTGATGTCTACAGCGCATACACCAATTCGTGAAGACTCACTTGGACTTTGCGTGATGTTTTGCAATATGCCCATCCAAGGGTAGACTCGCTTGTCGAGGGCCTCGCTATAACTCTAGGAGCTACATCTTGATGCATGATATGAAACTGTCGTTGCACCAGAGACGGTGCCTTTTCTGCCATATCCTTTTCCAAATATTCTTTCAAGGCAACATGCTTACCAGCCATCCCAGGACCTCGACTTCCTTTACTTACTGCCTGAGCCTGCTGCAGTATTTGAGTATACTTGTAGGTTCGCTTCTTGCGACTCGGCGAATAAAAACACCTGAATGTGCCTTCAAGGTTTAAGCACGTTATCGATCCATCTTTAAGATTTCCCCATGCCTCTTCGTACGCCTCGTTCAGCTCATCAGAATCGTAATGGTCACTGTCAGAGACGTCCATCTGATTATTTGATACAATCAAATTAAATAATCAAAACTTGTTTCAGCAACAAACATAACACATAAACTGTCTTTGCACGCTTCTTCTAAACCCTCCGTATTGTCTCTCACAACGGCAACTCACACTCTCTTAAGTTTGTTAACCCTTACAGGTCCTTATGAGCCCGAGGGGCTCGTTTCCAATAGAATCTTCTCTGTAGCTCTTCATGTACTCAACTTTTCACTTATTTTCTGATGTCATTCTGGTCACCTTCTTATAATGCATTCACAAAGTGAAAATTTACGATTCAAATCACAATTTGTATGAATGATTTGTATGAATGATTAGTGCTTTGAAAGGATTGTGGTAGGTAGGTTGGGGTTGCACATAACCTTGTAGGAGGTTGCAAGCTCATCATTGATTGGTTCATTTGTGATGCCCAAATTCAAAAAGTGCACTATTCATGATGCCCAAGTCCAAAAGATGTTGTGATCCAATTTCGAGCTGCCCATTGGGGAGTGCAAGGACGTTTAAGGGTTAAGTAATCTCGGAACAAGAAGTTCAATCGCCTTCAGAGGCTGCAGTATATGAGGCTTAGCCTACAATGATATGATTCTGGAAAAAAGAAACCGAAGCATCCAAGGTTAGAGCAAATGCGCTGTAACAAAACTTACAGCAACGTAAACCTAAATGAAAGCCTACACCACAAACGAGGCAATGCCAATTTCAAAAGAACGGTAAGGTAGAGATGGGTATTCCCGTCAGGGTTCTAATTCCGTGGCCTATCAGTGCACCAATATCTGAGCAGACAGCACCTGACTACTACATTCAGCAGATTGTATAACAACCTATCATGTTCTCCATGCAAGAATCTTTGTATTGCATATACCTACTCACGGAAATAGTGGTCTACAATGTTGCACATCAAATATTCATGAAAATTTGATAAATTTCAAAAAATATATTAAAAAATTAGATTTGTGATTTCCGACCTAACTTCTATTTGTATAAATTCTATCCCCATAGTTTTCTCAATCCCAAATATGCTGAATGGCTTAAACTGACGGGAATACCCATCTCTACCTTAGAAAAGCTCCCCTGGAAGACAATGCAACTCATGTACAAAAGGAGAGACGAACTGTTGGTGTTACTTGGAAGTTGACAAGGATGTGTTTCCAATTAAGGATGAAGACAAGACATCAATACTGGTGTGACGAGAACGATGCAGCAGAAGGTATTCCAAGGTTTCGTACGACAAAGGTGTGAATAAGAAGTGAGCTTGATGAATATGTAAGTTATAACCCAGCTATGGCCTAGGCTGCTGGAAAGACATATATAGCATTGCCCTCCAGGCTCCTGCCCTGACTAAGTTATCACATTAACCCCTAAAGGGCATGGCGCAGTTTGCCTGCGCTGCGCTATTTGTGCGTCCCTCAGACTCAGCACACCCTCGGTGCCGCACCAGTGATTTCTAAAAAACACAGCCGTTGGAAACTGAAGTTTACTGCATGAGGAACACGCCAAAGTTGTCCGATCCTCTTTTCACCGTGCCGATGAAAACATTATAATGCTAGATCAAATGAGATTGAGACTCCGGCAAGCCGCAAGGTGGGCATCGGGAAAGCAGCCACCTCTGGCCGAGTCGCTCCCGACCTCAGTCGCCCAAATACAACAGAGCCCACGAAGTCACTGTAGACGACGAAGGTCTGCGCAAAATTTCAGGCCACGCGAGTCATCAATTCACCTGTGTCAGTGGAATGAATTCGCGGACTTCGAGAGGAGGACCATGTGCGCCCCCTGTATGGGGCGTAGCGACCCCGGTCCCCTGCGCAGCGCGCTGGGCAATAGCCGGTTCAAGTTACAGAACCGAACGACTGTGGGTGGATGACTATCGTCTAGGAGATGACTCCAACTGGCTGCCCAGGCCAGCTGAAGCGCAACCGCCTGCGTTGTGAGCTTGAAGAGAGTCCCAACGGAGCTGAAGCGCAACCGCCTGCGTTGTCAGCTTGAAGAGAACCCCAACGGCGAAGGGTTGTCATAAGAACCCATCGAGTATCAGAAATACCACGGGGTTGTAAGGCAGGGGGCGAACTTGTAAGCGTGTTCCCTGGTCGACAGGATTTTGGCGGAAAATTGCCAGGCTCATCAAGAAACCAGAGGTTGTTGCGGTATTTCTCTAATGTTCTCAAGTGAACCATTCATGCTTCACATGAATGCAAGCTACAAACACAACTGACAGAAAGATTCGGAGGAACATCGTTCAAGCAATCTCAGAGTGGCAAAAGCATAATCCTAGGTTCAGGACTGAGCATGTACAATGTCCATCATTCTTTAGTATAAGTCAGATTGCAGAATTCGGGAGCAATTCCGTACACAACGCAGCAAGCGATTTCCACATGCAGAGAAAGCAAAGTAATGACTCATAGCCAAGGTTCGGTTACGGTATTGCCAAAAATGGAACAGAGTACAACCGGTTCAGTGATGCCTGGAAAGGCTAGTCCACAATCACAGCCACAATGAGTATTCCTAAGGTCCAAACACACCCTCGGTGCCTGCCCCGAGCTCTGCGCCTATTACTATTACCAAGTAGAGACGAACAGTCTGAAAACAACGTCACCACTAACTAGATCATGAAGCCACAGAGAAACTAAAAGGCCAGTAACAGAAATCCCTCCAGTGGCGCTCAGAGCTTCTTGACCTCAAACTCCGCTTCAGCAGTCGCAGCAAATACAAGATTGTCTCCTCCCTTCAGGCGGTTCAGTGCCACGAAGTCCACCCACCCTTTGGTGAAGTGGCAGAATGTCTGGACCTTGGAGACATAAAGAGAAGACTTCACGAGAACTGTCTGGAGCGGTCCGACGAGGGTGTACCAATTGCCATCGAACTTCTGCTCGCCGACAGAGCGCCAGTAGGCAGTAGGAACATCCTGCAGTCACAACCACGCGGCGGAAGAATCAGGGTACAGTCAACAACAATCTCAGTTTCAGCATGCAAAAGCAATTCAGACCACCAATTCGAGACAAACATGAAGTACCCTCCGCTGCCAAGTAAACAGACCAAGCAACGTCAATGACTAAGCCAGGAAACGCATCAAAGAAATACATACGAGACGCGTAGACTTCACTGGCCTAACGTGACAGGCGCGGAGTGTCTTCGAGAAATGGGGGCGGTCCTCTTCGTAAGAAGCCGGTGAAAGAGACTCCTCTCCGGGGGGGTTGCTGTCAAGGTGGATGGTGACGACGAGAGTGGAGGGGTCCACCACCTCGAAAACAAGGAGCGCTGGGGGAGAGACGTCATTGGCTGCGAGGAACTCGGAGTATCCTTCACCGACGCACACCCAAGTGCGATTGCAGCATGAGTCTCCATGGACTTCAAATCGCACCGGCCACTGCTCCGAGGTTGAAGACAAGGCGAACGAACAATCACATGACTGTGGCCACTTGGTTCGACGAGTGAAAGAAGGTGGCACCTCCTGTACAAAACCACCCGATTTCCATCAGAGTCGTGTCAAGGAAGAAGGACAAAGCGACAGGAGGTGGGCTCTAGGAATGCGTGGTTCCAGAGGAGCGCAGGGAGAGATACAGACGTACCAGCTGCCGCATCTGGCTGGCGGTGCTGAGGGCGGCGGTGAAGTACCACGCCTTGAGGTCCTCGGGTCCTGCGGATTGCCCCGCACAGTGCAGCTCCTCCGTCATCCTGGGCAAGAGAGGATGCGAAGTAAGTACCAGCGGGCGAGAGAACAGCGGCGAAGGAGAATTCTGAGGGCCAGCGGATCAGGGGCGTACGGCGAGGGAGGTAGAGATTCTGAGCACGAAAGGAGGTGGAGACGAGGTAAGCTATGGTGGAAATTAGGAGGAGAGTGAGGGATGTACCTCAGAATCCCAATGGAGATCGCCTCCACTGATGTCGCAAGCCATCGTAGTCGGAGTGATGACCGCCGAAACAGGGGTCGCCTAAAGAGTCATGGCCGGATCGCTATGATTGCCCCGTATCCTGTGACATAAATTGTGAGGTAAATCCAAGCCCATCACCATCTCATACCGACTGCAACTTTCACTACATATCACACAGTGGGACTTACATACGGTATACATGACTGCACACTACAATGCGAAACAGAGGAAACCTGTGCAGTTACTAAGATGAACACACCGAAGTGCTTTGGGAAGACAGAGGCTGTTACGAGGACGAACACACCGAAGTGTTTTCAGGAGACAGAGACTGTTACGAGGACGAACACACCGAAGTGTTTTCAGAAGACAGAGACTGTTACGAGGACGAACACACCGAACTGTTTTTGGAAGACACACACACCGAAGTTTTTGGGGGAGACAGACAGAGGGTACAGTCCCCCAGAGCGGACTTCCCGAACTGAAATACAAAACATCACAGGGACAGTGGACTTTACATAGCGTAGAAGCGAGAGGATACAGAAGGGAGAAGTTTACTCCCCTGGCCGTGAAGTACAAGGGGGGGTGGACGAAGATTGGGCAGCGGAAAAATACTCCAAGGCGGATTCGGATGAACACACGGGGGACAGTATACGGGTGCTGACCGAAGAGAGAGCACGGAAGGCATTGAAGGGAATCTCGGATGTTGAAGGCATGGGAGCATTTTAGACCACCAACGCGCCTCCAAACTTGAAGTCAACAATTCTCGCCTGTACCTATACAACGCAGTTGACAGACAACAACTACATGCGGCAAAATCCGATAACAATGCACAGAACCACTGAGTCCTGGAGCTCTCGGCCGGTAATAGTTTATGGTATTACAAAAACGCAGAAGCCGAGATCATACATAGGAAAACTGAACCGAAGCAGCGAGGTCCATGCCAGGGGCCAGGTCCCTCAGTACACTTACGTCGAACATACTATGATAAAACCGCTCCCACAACAGACTACAAAACCCGCATAAGGTCGAAGCTGCACAAAACAGAAGCTATTTCCAAAATTGGACCACTCCAGGGGCCATGTCATGCGCTGCGATGAAGCCCTGCACCGCGTCGCTTCGGGCAGTGAGACCACAGAGGGCTGCATTCCATGATCGGGCTGTAGGATTCCGGCGACAAGCGCATGCTGTCGGCAAATTCAATCCAATCTGCGAAAGAGCAATAACCCACATCAAAAAACATCACTGATGTTGTGCAAGACGAAGTGCCCACTTCCGGCTGGAGTGAATGGCACGGTAGCACTCGGGGTCACACATGAACACCACTCCACACTGAATGCAGCAACTATTCTGCTTCCGATGACATTTCACGCACTGCCGTCTCAGTGTAGGGTGGGCGTGGGGCATGTGAAGGTTATCCGGGTTACGATGCGAAGGTGAGCAAGTTTGAGGCAGGGGCATCCGGTGCTCAATCAAGGCGTACGCAATCCTGTGGTAGAAGGACAGCCGGCTCCCAACCTTCGCGGCCCGCCTCCCCTGCATGTGCCCTTGCCAGAGTGTCCACATGTTTTGCAAAGAGGAATCGAGGACAAACATGAAGACCTTATGCCACCATTTCCGAGAATGGAATTGAACGGTATAATCCCGGCGCATCTGGTCCACAACATCCACCCCCCGCATGTTTTTCTGGTATTCCACCTGCTGGGGGGTGGTGCGTACTTCCTCACGACTCTCACCACCGCGCCATCGTCGACAGGTTACGTCTACTCCAGCAATTGGGTTTGACGATGTGCTGAGGAATGTCACTGGCTTGGAGTCAAACCAGGTCGAAGCTCCCATCTGCCTGTCACGGTGAATCTGCCAGAACATTGTCCCCTTCTCATACTGCCCCCGCTTGAAGCCCAACAGCCCCGCGGGGAATCCAATCCGGGGCCCCGATATTGTGCCTGTAGCCCAAGTCCCGAGGTCAAGGAGTTTGTGAAACAAACTCGAGGAAGAGAAGAAGTTATCGCAAACCACTGTGTGGCCCCTCCCCTCTAGCCCCGCAATCAAATCTAACACTACCGACTCCCCAGTTGTAGGCTCGACTTGTCCCGATTTGCCAAGGTATGGAATAAGGTTGTAGATGTAACGAGTCTGGGAGCAAACAAGAGCCCAGAACTTCAGCCCATACCGGGTGGGCTTGGATTTGATGTATTGGCGGATTGGGCTGTACTTTCCCCGATATGCCACCATAATTTCGTCGGTTGTAAGGAACTTCTCTGGATTGTACAGCTCCCTGGACCTGCGCACAAATCCCTCCAGCACCCAGCGGACCTTCGCAATCTTATCGTACCCAGAGTGATTCTTATCACTGACAAGGCGCTGGTTATCAACGCAATGCAGACACCGTAGGAGCGCCTCGAACCTATCCCGCTTCATAATCTTCGGGATGATGGCGCAGCGGAAAAACTTGTCTCGCTTCCAGTAGTCGCGAATGCATGGGGTCAGTTTCTGGCCCATCAGAATGCATAGCCCGTGCCAGGCCCGGAGCTCTTGCTCATCTGTGTCGTACCATTGAACTCCCCCATTCGTGAGGTGCGGCTTCTTTGCCCTCGCGTGCCTTGCGTACCGGTTCGTTTCACCTACCAGCACCTGCATCGTATGCGTGTCCCAGAACAGGTTGAAGAAGTAGATGGGCTGCTGAACATTCCGAGTATATCTCTGAAGTGGCCCAGGGTGGGGCCCCGTGAACTCGCTCCGGTCACCGAGGAGCTCACTATGCCACTGCCCCCAATTCTCATCTCGGTAGCCCTCACGCATTTTCTGTGCCCACTCCACATCGTCGTGCAGTGATCAGGGCTCATACCTAGCCATGTCAAGATTCTCCTCACCACGCAAATTCTCTCCCCCCCCCATCGTCATTCAACTCCCAATCTGAGTTTGAATCGTCAGAGCCCTCACCTGAGAAGTCCCGCAAGTCCGCCATCCACGAGCCCTGGTCGGAATCCTCGCTCCACCCCTCTGATGGTGCCCACTCCAATGCCGCGTCCCTACCTCGAGCAATTGGTGACGGTGTCCTGGAGCTGCCGAATGCAGATCGTCTCCGACCTGCACCTGAGCGCCCACGCCCCTCCAGAGCCTCCCGCGTCACCCAACTCCCTCGGCCCCCTTCGTACACAGGACGCATCCCCTGCCCCGCAGCCCCTTCTCTGTTCTCCCAAGCCAAGGTTTTGCAATCCGAGACGGGGACCTTCTTCCAACCCAGGGTCCCCCCGAACTCAATCCCGTACCACTCCACCCCATCATCATACCATTGATGCTCTACATCACCCAGGAAAAATTGGACTCCAAGATGTCTAAGCGAATTGTACCCTAAGTGCTCTATCTAAACCCACACATTGTCGGGGAGCACCATGCCTCTGGAGTTGTTCGGCCCTTGCGGAATGCAGGGCACAAGCCCTGGTCCCGTTGGCGGCGGCTGCCTCGCGAAGGGCTCGTCTAGTAGACCGTCGTGGGGCTCCAACGCCGGGACCTCTGCTTCTCCCAACGAAGTCACCCCGTGCTGTATTAGGTGGTCAATGCTGGACGCAGCAGCGAACTGTGGCGCAAGATTCAATCCCCTCCGTTGCGGGCGCAATTCTCTTGTACCCTCGTACACTGGAGTGACAAGCACCTGCACACCCTCCCACGGCAGGGGGCTTGATGACAAGCGTGACCCTCCCGCACGACTTGGCCCCGCCTCCCCGTCTGGAGCCCTCCGACGCGGTCGTCGCGGCGTCGGTGGCAGGCTGCTCCCCGATAGTGGACTACCCTGGCCCGGCAACGGGTTGTAGGACTCGGCCCATAGCATGCATGGGCCCTGGGAGTCTGCAGCTGTGTGCACCCTCCCACATGAAACACACGCACCGGCTGCGGACTTCGAGCGCTTTCTCAGAACAGGGGGCGTGCGACTCCGAGGTTGAATCTCTGGCGGTACCCAGCGAGTCCGGTTTGATCTCCGTCGCCCTCGGGCACGCCCACCCGCCCCTCGCCCCCGATTCTGAGCACCGCGCCCACGCCCTCTACCCTCCGCTGTCGCACATTGCTCCGCGTCGGAAGCGTCCCTCCCGGCCAACGACGCCAATGACTCAGTGCCCTCGGATTCCCTCCCCTCGCACCCGACGACGCTTCGCAGAGCCCCACGACCCGCGCCTCCCCGAGCTCCGCGCCTCCTGGATCCACCCCTTGCACCGCGCCCTTGTCCCACAACCTGAATCGCCTGAGCTTCCCCCGAAAGCAAACTCCCATCTTGTAACAAATTCTCTGTCTGTGGTGGAACCCTATTCTCATTCGAAGGCGCCGAATTCTCCTTCCCTCTGCCTCGCCCTCCTCGGCTCCCCCGCCCACCCGTCCCCTGCACAATTGCAGGATCAGTGAGTGAATTCAGAATCTGAGGCACCGGTCCCAGCGGTGGCGCAATCGGGTCCCTTGTGCCGTCCACGTGCGCAATTGCGCTTCCTGGGATTGATGGGAGCTGGGAAAGGCTTGCTTCGAGCACGACATTCCCTCCCTGGCTCGCGTGCAATGCCACCAGCCTCTCCCTGGCAATCCTCCCGCGCTCTTTTGCTGGGCGCTGGCTGAGGCGCTCCCGGCTCTTGTTCCTGGCCAAATCCTTCATCGTTGAATCCTTCAGTATCCTCCGTGGTAGGCCACAACGATTTCCGCAAGAAGGAATTCACAGAGGCCGGGAAACCAAGGGGATCGCCCTCGCTGTGATGCTGCCCCCACCGCAATAGTGCAGCAACCTGTCGCCTAAACAGAAATCGCCAATTCTTGGTGCCGGGGTGCGATGGCCACCAAAACCTGTCCGATGGCTGCCGCAAGGTGAGAAGGTACTCCTGCTCTGTGCACTTGGAAACCTTGCGAGCCGTCTGATGACTTGCACCTTGCTCCTCCATAGCCCAGAGGTAGAGGAGCTTTTTGAAGGCCTCCAAGTCGCCTTCGGTGCACCACTCCGCCGCCACCGCATGCGCCATTTCCCTCCTGAATCTACTACGTACGCTTCGCAGCGCTCAATGGCCGGAGTGGTGGGCGCACTCCCGCATCGCTGTTGGAACAGATTACAGTCCTCCGCCTCCCTGAAACCTCCCTCCACTAACTGCAATGAGGAAGAGGATTGGAGAATCCCTCCACCCACGTCGTTCCATCGAGGGCGCCTCCAGTACGTATCATCTCCAGCCTACCAGAATCGCACAGCACCCACCACGATTTTCCCAACCATCTGTGTGAAGTCGCAATTGCACTTGGAATGCCGGACGGGAGTCCCTCCCTACGCAAAAACTCCCGCCTCCTTGTGGAAAGGCATCCAATGCGCATCCGCACCTTCATCCACCAACGGCCTACAACCGGCGTTAGCCGGTCAGAATTCGGACACTGACTCCAACGACGGTGTCCCCGTTTGTGCCCATCGCTGATGCATCCCGATTCTGCGAAGGTGTGCAACCCGGCGATCTCGGGAAACCAGAAGAGATTGTTGAAAACCCCACGCTACGTCACTCTCCTGCATGACGCACACCGATCCGACTGCATCTGCATTCGCAGCGCAGATTTGCAAACTGCTCGCGGACGAAAAGTGTCCGCTTTTGCCGTTAGGGGCTAAGGCAGAGAAGAGCTTGGGGGATATATATGTAGAAATCGGATATATATATATATATATATATATATATATATATATATATATATATATATATATATATATATATATATATATATATATATGTCCGAGTGTGTGATAACTTACTTGTCCAGTCACCAATGACCATCCATGCATGCATATCTAAGTTACCTCTGTCCTGACTCCTGAGCAATACAGTACAGTACAGTACAGTACTCCGTTTTGCAGGCCTAGGTTAGGCCGCCATCAGGGAAGACACTCCTTGGCTGATCTGCGCCATCCTTTGTCTCTCCCTGTCTCTGTCTCTCTCTCTGTGTTCGCCTTTGGTGGAATTTGGTCGCTTCTTGTGCCGGGAGGGAGGGAGGGTCGTCCCACGTCTGGGCAGGGCGGCCATGGCGTGGACACAAGGATGACAACAAAAGAGTGTTGTCCGAATAGACGATTCATTTCGTCAAGACTCCCTCTCACATATATGCTGAGACAGTTGAGGCGAACGTGCAGAAATTGTCACCCATTCCATTCCATTCCAGTTGGAAAGAAAGAAATATGAAAAAGCAGCAGCACTCCCTCCGTAACAAGCATCAACCCATGGAGACAAACAATGGAAATGTCATCATGGTCAAATGCATACAACAAGAAGCGCCGCTACTCGGGGGGTCGGGAACAAGGGAAGGGAAGTTGTCCGGGAGGGAGGGCTGCCATCATGAGAGCATCCCCACTACACTACTGTAGTAGTGCCTCAACCGTAGTAAACCTGTAAATTTTTCATCCCGAGATGAAGGGTTACAGTCGGGTTACAGGTCGTGTGCAATTCCGGTGGAGTCACCCTGTACTGTACACTACTGTAAGCCTGTAACCCCGAAAGTTCTTTACTTTCTGTTCCGACTTCTTTTGTGCATTGTGAAGCTCCATGTTCTGAATTGGGCGATACAATTGCACGACCATGGTTTGGATGGAATAGTTGAGCTCAGATTCTCTTCGTGTTTTGTGGATGGCATGCAACATTGGCCGAAGATGTTGCTTGAAGTTGCAGGTCTTCTCTTCGCGATGGCTGTTGTTGTTGGGTACGTTATATATGTATCTTTCTTCTTCACAGTTAGTCGAGGTCTTCAAGTGCTGCAATACATCTTTGACATAGGTGAAGTTGCATTTCTTATTTTTAGGTTTTGAAGCATGAACAATAGTCTCGCCCTAATCCTGCCCAGAGAAGCATACCGTCGTCGTTTTAGTCGTTGCGGTATCTTTTGTTAACGGTTAAGTAATCTCAAGATCAGCTTTTGTACTGTTTACTCGATGACTGGAAAGATATCAACCTGCTCTAGGATTCTTACACATGAGCGTGCACATGGGTTTTGATGGTTTTGTTGATACGAGAAGGGGAGTCACTCCTTCAGGTGATCACTTCTAATAATTGTGTATCAATTATGCATCAATGATGGCAGGAGATGAGTACTGTTCTGAGAGGACCTGCTGATCAAGATGAAGATCTTAAGCTAATGGCTCAAGAATTCCGAGATCATGTTGAAGCAGTACTGAACAGCCTTGCAGCGAACGTACCAAAAGTGAGATGGTTCCTCGTAATTCTGAAACTCATGTGTTCAATGTTTATTTTGTAGCCATTTCCTTAACCAATACGTTCTTCTTTAGGTTCTGATTCTGGACATGGATTAGTTATTCTACACACGAAATTTTTTCTTCTCTTTCTAGGTGTTCAGAAAATTCTGCCTGGCTTTACTTCGACTTGTGTGTGCGAATGTTCCTGAAATGCAAATGACAATTAAATTGGTGTTGACAGGCAGTGGTTCTTTGTCTAGTGGAAAGAGCAAAAGACGCATTGCTTAATCAACTGTACAGCTCGATCAGGTATATATGAAGTCAAGTTGGACTTGGAACAATTTTTATAGCTGATGGTCCTGTAATCTCTTCGTGGTCCAGCAGATTGGGTTTCTATATAGAATTTCAGAATGATTCTCATATTTCTCAATTTGTGATCTGGTCAGTGCACATCCAACAGAGAGAATCCAAGATCTATTGCAGGAAGACGTAGAAGTAAAGCGTCGTCGTGAAAAGGTTAAGCGACAAGCTTCCGTGCTGAGCCGACTTACTCGGCAACTGAGTATGAATGAGGCTCGAGCTTCCGCAGCGACTGGTGAAGTGGAGAATCAGGCAAGACGCCAGATTTCACACAGGGCACTTCACATATTGGAATTTAATAATTGCTGAATTTCAGGTTCCCTGAGCTCGTTGGCATGATCATTTTAGTGTGAACAATCATACCAACACTAGAGTGATCTTATGCACAATCAAGATTGAATCATCTCCAATTTCAACTTGTTGCGGTTCCGTCAATCCAATTCACATGTTGAATTTTCTCTTAGTGAACTCTTAAAAAGGCCTGATTCTTCAAAGGGCGAAACTCACGATGCTTATGTAAGTGGCTGCAATAGTTCCTTACTCTTGTATTGTGAATGCTTTGCATCTTGATTCTCCTACATTTTTGTCACGATCTCCCTGTCTGATTGGTTGCAAGTATTCTGAAGTTTCAATGGCATGATCGTGGCAGATGGGTAAAACATTGTGGGTGAACATTGTTTTTGCGAGGGAAATCCGTGGGAACATTATTATAAGCGAAAAAGATGCATGGGTGAGTTGAATATGGCCTCATTCTATTCTTTTAATTTCGATCTGTTCCAACCTGCTCTGTTTCCTGCCTCTCGAATGTTTCTTTAACTTTAGGCCTTATTACTGCCATCAGGGGCTCTGGCTCTGCTGGGAAGGGGGGTTGCATTGCGATCGCCTCTCTCTCTCTCTCTCTCTCGCTCTCTCTCTCTCTCTCTCTCCTTTGTCTCTCCCTGTCCCTGTCCCTGTCTCTGTCTCTGTCTCTGTCTCTGTCTCTGTCTCTGTCTCTGTCTGTCTGTCTCTCTGTGTGTGTGTGTGTGTTCTTCTTGTGCCAATAAGGTGGGTCGTCCCACATGAGTCTGTCCAATTCAATTACCTCACTCTCTTTTTCTATTTTTCTGCTTCACCTCCAGGCTCCCCCCAGGCCCCACCATTCAGGTTTCACAATCTCTGCACTCCGATCCTCTGCTGTGTCCAGCTGCTGCTGCTGCTGCTGCTGTGCTCATCCATTCAGATTTGGTGAACTCCACAACTACGTCTTCGTCACTCTCGTTCCAAGGAAACCAATCAATCAATCAACCAAGCAATCAACCAAGCAAGGCCTCCCTCGCATGTAAGGGGGCCGCCCTTATGGGGACATAAGGACGCACACGCACACGCACACGCACACGCACACGCACACGCAGCAGATGCTGGTGCTGCTGTGAGGTACACACCATGTTGGAGGAGCAGTTGGCGTTCTACTTGGATAAGTACCTTGGCGAATATGTCAAGGGCCTGTCCAAGGAAGCGCTCAAGGTCTCCGTTTGGAATGGTCCGCATCTGTCCCCCTCCTACCCTCCCTCCCTCCTCTTTTCTTCTCTCTTGCTCAATTTAGGTCGTCACCTGTTTTTCCATGAGCAGCTGCTGCTGTGCGTATGAGTCCCTTTCTGTTCTCTATCGGAATCGTCTCTGTTTGCTTCCTTCTTTTGCAATTAATTGCCGCTAGGCTGTCGTTGCTTCCAACTTACTTGTCAGGTCGGCTGCAAAACCCAAGCAAATGTGTGAAGTAATCGAATTCATCCAGTTTATACAATTTTAAGTGGTGGTGTATTGCAAATGTCAGGGACTGCTGATTGTCTTAACCTGATTCTTATATGATATCGAGTGCAGGAAATGTGGAACTCACGAATATGCAGCTTAAGCCGGAGGCTCTCAATGCCCTTAAGCTACCAATCAAGGTCAAGGCCGGGTTCCTTGGTTCTGTGAACCTAAAGGTGTGAGGTGTTTTCTGTAGTTCTAGAAAATGTGGTGACTAAAGCCGCCGCCCCTCTGTTTAAGTGATCTTGTGGGACTGCACAGATAGATTCTGTTGACACGCTCATTCAACTTTCCTTGTTGACTCACCATTTTTTTTGTGCTTGCTTCTAGTTTTGTTAAGAATGAGTCGATTGAGATCTTATCAAGTTGCACAACGTGTCTATATTCACGACACACAAGTCTGGGAAGGTTTTGGCTCTTACAGATCTTTGAGCTCTTTTTAAGCTATAACTAAGGACTGCGTCGAATCTAGGTCCCGTGGAGCCGTCTCGGACAAGATCCAGTAATAGTTGAGCTTGACCGCATTTTTATACTAGCCGAGCCCGCTACAAACGTGGAAGGAGGTGACGCTGATTCAGTGCAAGAAGCTAAGAATCGACGAGTGCGGGTATGTCTTGTTGTTTGTGCTCTTTAGTATAGAGCAGTCATTTTAGATGACAACTTGCTATGTTCTCATTATAGTATTTTGCAGAAGCCAACATCGAATATGAGGTACCATAGCAATCTGTTATGTTGTATATGGTTGTTCAGCATGTAGTTTTAGGAATGGTGAATATCCTATATTGTCTTTTATACGATTATCAGAGAATTTAATGTAACTTAGACTGCTTCAGGGAAGTAGGCTAATTGATTTGCAGTTGACTGCATTACATGATTGATATTAAGAAATACAGTCAACGTGATTTGATTCTAGCTTTCGACTCCTCCATGCCTCTCTGATTCGATTCTTTTAGCGTTCTTTAGAATTCCGGTTTCAGGGAGCAAGGTGTGGACAATGAATGCATATGAAATCAATATCAATCTTTTCTAATGTAGAAGGTGGGATCTGCAGGAAGAGGAAGAGAAGCTTGTGAGAAGCAAGGCAGATAATAACAAGAATGCTGAAGAAGCGGTATATGATCTGCCTTATGGTCTTTCTTCTATTTTGAAATATATTGACAGTCCTTACCTGAATCTGATGTTTATTCTCGGTGCCAGCTAAGATGTGATTTTTTACAATTTGTCTTTGTCGTGTTCAGGTTCGTTGCCTTTGCGATTATTGATATTAAAGTTTATTTATTTATTGATTATATATTTGGAATTACAATATGGGGTTGTTCGCTTGCAGAGTGACTCCTCATGGCTGGGATCATTAATTGGCACTGTCATTGGCAATCTGAAGCTGTCAATCACTAACATCCACATTCGGTACGAAGACGAAGAGAGGTAAGAAATTGTTCATTCATATAAAACTTCCATTTTTCCAGCAGACTGACGTCAAGAGAACAAGCAGAGAACAACATTTTGTAACAGCATAATTCCATGAGAACAAGTAATGAACTATTATGAATTGCATTGTGGCTATTCCTCGTTATTCTGTATGTCTCGCATCTGGATAAAGGGTTTTTTTATTATGTTTGGGTTATTTTTCTGATCAGGATCTGTATCATTTTTTTTTGTATAGAAGTGTTGCGTTTAAGTATCAACAGTTTTCTTCTGTTGCAGCAATGCTGGGCACCCTTTTGCTGCCGGATTGACACTAGCTAAGCTAGCGGCTGTTACTGTGGATGAAGATGGCAAAGAGACATTTGTTACTGGTGGCGCACTTGATCGTGTACAGAAGGTAAGTAGTTCTTGTCATGTGAAATATTATTCATTGCTGTTATAATTATCCTTATACTTAGAGTATTCTACCATATATTGAATAGGTTAGACCTTGCACTCCGTCTTGGTGTTGTTTCACAAAATCACATTTTGTTCACTTGGTGTTTGTTTTGTGGCTGAGCATATTTAAAGAACTTTGGTTTTGACATTAAGGTCCATGCATAGGATCACGCTCTGTGTATTGTGATATCTATTAATTCCGCTGTTATTATGCAGTCTGGAGAGCTGAATCGATTATCTTTCTATTTCGACACAGACACCAAACCATGGCCTGTTGAAAAACCATGGGCGGAGCTTGTACCGCAAGATTGGAGCAAGGTAGTAATTTTACATGTGCGCTTGCAAGTGTTAACATTGTTGTAGCTCAACCACAAATCTACTTGATGAGCTTCGACGAAAATATTGTGAAAATTATGTGATCATGGTCATGAGTTTCATAGTTGTTCCTATGGAGCAAGAGTGCTTATTTATTTATTTACTTATTTATTGAATTGCAATGTTGTGTTCATTTTTAGTTTTGATCGATTTCTTTCTGTTTGTAATTCTTTATCAACGGCACATGCTGAAAGCTTTATGTATGTGAGGAAAACGTTTGGTTATTTCCATCGTGGTTTTTCCAAGTCATTGGTATGGAGTGCTCGGTTTTTCCATTAAAGACAGCAATCATTATCGTGCTGTTATCTGAAATATGTCAACACAAATGCAATCGTTGTGGCAGGCGTTCCTTCCAGGAATTAAGGAAGAACCATCTTCTTACAAGGGAGAGAAGCCTCCTTGGATAAAAGACCACAACTATGTGCTTGAGCCCGTTGGTGGCACTGCGAGGTATTTCAAACTTGGACAGAAAGACACACGGAGCCCGGATAAGCCTGCTCAGAAAGCCGTTGCTATACTTGATGATGTTACTATCAGCTTGACTGAGGTATGAAATTTGACTGCTGTCTTGTTATAATATGAAGTTCCTGTACGTTACAATAATAGCCTTTTTTTCTATTAACTACTTTTTGTGGAGCCATTTTTCATTTGGTTTGCTCAATGTAATCGTATATCAATGGATTGATAATCGTTGAGGGACGTCAAAGATTTGGACTAGGGTAGAGTGATCCAATGGCTGATTGATGATGCAGAAACAATATCGAGATGCTTTGAAACTGGCCGAAAACATTTCGACATTCAGCAAACGTGTACAATACGCTCATTATCGTCCGAATAGGAGTATTAAAGAAGATAGGAAGGGCTGGTGGCATTATGTATATACTGCTGTATCGGAAGACCAAAAGAAAGCCAGGTGTGCTCTCATTCAGATGCCGTAGAGCTATTCTAGTTGAATGAGATATCTTTGTTTTGAAACACATCACAGGTCGCATCATTGAAATGCATCAACATCTCCAAAACGACCATACATTCTATGGGTATAAATTGAAATCTTTATTCAATATATTCAAACAAATGCTCCAGGACAGTGACTTCACTCAAACGATGATTGCGAATAATATTTTGATTGTAATCCCTGAGCTTTATGTATTTGTACCACTGGCTTGCATCTTCTGAGTGTTATTGCCTTTTCTATATTCAACGGTTTTAGGTGGTGGTTGTTATGCATGTAAAATTGAGAGCCAGATTATATCGTTGTTTCCGGTGTTTTATTTTATTTTTTAAAGTAGGAATGCTCAATGAAATTCTGCATCAAAAGTAAAGGAGTACCGTATCCTGAAGTTCAACAATCTCATGTCGTTAACTCATCGTGATGTTGGTTCGTTAGTGGCCATCTCTCATGGCATCAGATCCTGTCATATTCAAGAATGCGCAAAGAATATGTATCAAAGTATATTGAAGCTCTTAAAGCAAATCCGAAGGCAATTTCTGTCAATGACAACAAGGACATCAAGGAGTTGGACCGCCAGCTTGATTCCGAGATTATTATTCAATGGAGGTAATATCTTCGCATGAATGCGACTGTTAAATTGTATTGCCTCTCTAATAACAGTACACACGTACTTCCATTATGCTGAGTATGTGATGTTTTAGTGAATTGTGAGGATCAGCCTGGTTTTTTTATCCTACCATTTGACCTGGTATCCATTCATAATTGGTTATAAAAATTCATTTCATTCCTGGTGTTTCAGAATGCTGGCTCATACATTTGTGGACCAGGAGCGGAAAAAGGGTGAAGAAGAACGACAAGCTAAACGAAGTTGGTGGTCATTCGGATGGTAAGGACATCTGTATTGACGACTTCTTCTAAGTATTGTTTTGCGGAAAATTTATTTTAAACTATTTTGACCAATTGAGGAACATTGGTGCACATTCTCAATGCAAGTATTTTCACAAAGGTAATAATGGTGTCACCTTTATTTTTTGGTTAAGTTAGAATTTGCAGGATGTGAATTACAGAAGTCATCATCTACGTTGAATGAGTGTGTTCTCTTGTGAGCAGGGGAGGTGGTGATGGTAGTGATTCCAGCAACAAAGAATTCACGGACGATGACTGGAAAAGAGTCAACGAAATCATTGGTTACGAGGAAGGCAAACCATCTCCTATGGTTCCTGGGGAAGATCAGCCTAACATGCTGCATACACTAGTGGAAGTCCAAATGCGACATAATGGAACAAAGCTGATCTCAGCAAGTGGACAAAGTATTCTGGAGCTTACAGCTGAAGGTCTTGGGTGTGGGATTAAGCTTTATCCTGCAACCAAGGTCTTTAATGTTGGTTTAAATTCCTATAAAATTTCTACTCCAGAAGGACTTCTTGGAGAGGTATCAGACCTATATTCTAACATTTGTTCATGTTGTGTTGAATGTCAAGTTTTGGATGTTGCTAGAGGTTGTTTCTTCTACCTGTGATTTGAGATGCACCAATCCTGATTTTATAGTGGTCAGGAATTGTCAGAATTGTTTCTTATGGTGTTGTTGGTATTGTTGATGATGTTACTTAAATAATCTGTTTTGTTTTCTATTAAAGACTTGTATCGGATAGTAGTGCTGGTAATGGATAATTGAATAGTACTCCTAACTTTATGAGTATCGACAGTGAATGGCCATTTTCCATCTTCTCATAATAGTCCTGGTTAATTGTTCTGCGCTGCATTGCAGAGTGCGCATGAAGAGAAATCTTTGTACGGGACGTTTACATTGAGCCCATGGGATAGAGAACTGGATTGGTCGCTGGAGGCCAAGGCTGCACCCTGCTATGTAACTGTATGTTTTGCATTCCTTATTTACCATTTTGCATCTAAATCTTGCAATAACTAGTAATTTTTTGATTTAGTGTATTTTTCTGGCTAAAAGATGACGAGGATTTGTTTCAACAACCTTATGGGACCACTTCATTGGGAACGCTTTCCGTATCTAGCCAATGATACAAGGTTTTTCCAATAATTTTACATTCGTTTGGTTGTCGCAGGTTCAGATGCGAAGCATAAGAAGAATTACTCGGTTCTTTTCAAGCAAAGAAGCTGTAAGCCGAGATGTTGCCCTTCAGACAGCTGCAGCTTTACAGGTTCGTAGTACTTCACTAATCATTAAGTTGGCTTATTCTGGAGATGATGTTATCTTCATGTGAACAGTATTTCTTATTTTTCTGTATCGTACTGCTGAGCCAAACAGTATGGATTCGGATTTGGGGTATTTTCAGTTGAAGCCTTATTATAGTTTTGTTGAAATGCGCAGTCAACTGTGAATGAAGTCTCCAAGAACGCCCAGCAGCAACTAAATGATGCTCTGAAAAACAAACCTAAGTAAGGACAAGGCTTCTGCTGATATTTTGTCTTGGTAAACGAGCTTTGATAGCAGGCAATGACGCGGGGCGTTTAGAAAATGATTTGTTTATCAGTGGCATGATTAAATTATGATGGTGGAATTTGAGTGTGTATTATGTCTAATATTTTAAAGAGCTTAGCTCTTGTCTTTGAGTAGATACCGTACTGTAATGACCTCTTAGTGAAAGAATATATCTTACTAAGTCAATGTCCTATTTGGATAATAAGGGCAAGCTCATAGGAGGGCTGTTTTCTCTGTTGGATATCCCCTATATTACTTCGCATGGTCTGAAGTGTTGCATTTGTCCAGGTTTTTGTTGGATTTAGACATTGCTGCTCCTAAGGTCACTATACCGACAGATTTTTTCCCTGACGGTCAACACCAATGCAAGATGTTCCTCGACTTGGGCTATTTCAGCATCAAAACTTTACCAGTATACTTCTGTCCTTTTGTTAGTTGATCACTTCGTTTCTCTAGTTCATTGCTAGTATCGTTATTTTTGGCTCGTCACTCTAGCTCCGCACTTATTGATTGAGCATGAAGATATTTTAATGCATCATGTTTTTTTCCATGTGAGCAAATATGTTGATTGATGATATAATCTTTTGTTTTCACTAGGAGGATGGCTCCATCGATCACTCAACTGAAGAAAATCAGCTTTATATGCGGTTCCACATTGGTCTTAAGGACATCTCAGCTTTCTTAGTGGACGGTGATTTTGATTGGCGAGAGCAGTATAACGTGAATTCTGTAACCGGGAGGCTTCACGCTGTAAATGATGATTTACGTCATCAGGTCAAAGACACAGAGTGTGGGGAAGACCGTGGAGATAACAGGTCGGGTGATTTTGAAGGGAAGGAAGGAGGTGGGAGTAATAATGTCCAAGAGGTGGATAACAGCTCAGATGTTAGTGAAACAATAGGGAAGGATAAGAAAGAAGTAGATTCAGGTGATGGAGATTTATTTTTCTTGCCCATGCTCGAAAGAACTGGAATGGCAATTGCACTTGAGCAGGTGTGTCCCCTTATATTTAATTAGTGCATATGAATGCTCTCTCTCTCTCTCTCTCTCTCTCTCTCTCTCACTACTGATATAACTACTGATATAACTCATCATGATGATACAGATTTGTGTGCCACACCTGAAATTTCCAACGACCCGGGTGGCATTAAGGTTGCAGTCTGTCGGATTCCAGTTCTCTCCTGCACGATATCACCGAATTATGCAAGTAGTTGAGGTATTTTCTGGTGATTCTGATGAAGATGCTGCCCAATCAGCATTTCGACCATGGGACTCTCCAGATTTTGACGGACAAATGTCAGTTCTTTCATGGAAGGTAAGAATTTCGACTGCTTTCTACCTGCAACGGTTATCGTACACCAGTTTTGTGAGTATTACAATTATCTGCTGCTACTGAACTCTATGATCGACCAACCGCCTAATCCGTTGTCTCCTCTAACGGCATGCCTTAAGCTATTTACTGCACTCATCCCGTAATATGATATCGAAAATATGTTACAATTAGATACTACTAAATTTGGAACCGTCTAGATCAAGTTTGATAACATAAGCTAATTGCATAGTATCTTGTACATGACATAACCAGGTTGTATAGTAAATATCTTCCTAAATTATGCAGATAATGAAGCACGATCATATATTTGATGCTCCTAATGTAAGATGGGACATTGCAACCAGCGATAATGGATGCAGTGCGGCGCATGAAGTATCGGTGAAACCATTAAATGTTTAATCTGATATCTATGATTTTATGTGGGTGAATGACCACTCATAAACAGAGTAACATTGTTCTTCTATTCTTGCGTAAACAAGATAAATCACTCATAACGCTAATTTGAATGTGTAAGTTGAAGTTCTGTGAGAATGAAGATGTTGATATTGTATAAGAAACATTAGTATCAAAATGTCAAGAAGGGTGACACATACTTCTGGTTCGATATTACTTCTGTGATGAGCGCAGGGGGTGGGATACAGAGAAGCTAAGTGGGAGAGTCGCTACGGTGCATTGGCGGGGCCCTTCTTGTATCTATTGGAATCTGATTCGTCACGCAGTTACAGAACCTATCATTCGTATGTTACTTTTCATTTTCTTGATTCGTTTGACCGTCGCTGTCAGATGCACACTACTTTTTCTTAGAAGAATTGAACACTCTGAGGTCCAAGCACAATTAAACATTACTTTGTTATCTGTGTCCGAATTGTTATTGAATGCGCACTCTATTATTTTCTAACCTTATGTGTTTGTGTTGGTAGTCTGATAGGCAAGAAGGTCTTCAATGTACCCAAAGAATCTTTGGACGGCGTGGAGAATGTCCTTGCGATATGTGATGCAGGGCAACTGGATAACAAGGTACTTTTTGTTGAACTCTGTAGGGCATTAAAACTCTTGATCTCTTACTGAAATCAATACTAGATTTTCATGATGCTTTGAATTGATGTCGTTTTGTGGTTTGTTGGATTTTGAGTCTAGATTGCAGAATCTGCTGGAGCGCTTCTGCTGCGTTTTGCGGATGAAGATGATAGAAGTAACTGGCAAGGTCGATTTGCAGGCGCTATATATCGAGCATCTGTAAGTTCTAGTGCTTCGTCATGAAGCCAAACCAGATCTTTTGTGTACTTTCGAGTTAGCTCTGTTTATATAACAACACTCTTTGCTTTTATCACGCCTTAATCCGAACTTACAAATGCAGAGAGTTTAGATGAATGGTAGACCAGAATTCACTAAATATTTTATGCAATTCTGCAATTTAACGTAGGTTAATTTTAGCCTCTGATCAAATTTTGTTTAAGGCTCACCGGCTATATGCAGCTCCTACATTCGGAGCGTAGTATTCCGAAAGGGGTCCATGCGGAAAAGTTCGGAGTGGAAGTCCTAATTTGGCCCTTTATGGCCGTGGATACTCTGGTTTCCTTCCTTATTGCGGGGATGAAGGCTGACGCGGGCTCATAATCTTGGAAACTAAATTCATTTCTTGTAGCACATTAACTTTTTAATTGGATTGTGTTTTTTAAAAGCGATTTTATTTTATTTTATTTTATTTTATTTTATTTTATTTTATTTTATTTTATTTAATTTATTTATTTATTTATTTATTTTTGTGTGTGTGTGGGGGGGGCGGTGGTGCCACTCTAACTGACCCATGTGCGTTTCTGGGATTTTAGACTCCTGGTGCAGTTTCAGGACTTCTGGGTGGAAAAGGCGAGAAGAATGATTTGGAAGGAGATAACGTTTCTGAATCCACAGAAACTGATCAAACCAAGCTAGCTGAGCAAGAAACAATCTTCTTAACTGGCGTCCTTGATGAATTGAAAATCATCATAAGCAACGCTCGTGACGTAAGCTGCCAGCTCTGACAACTTTTGCAGTACATGTTTATATATCACAGGCTTGTTAACTGAATATTGGAGTTGTTCATTGTAATCGTTTATCTGATTATTTTGATCTGAAATCCATTCTATTTCCGGGGTTCCGACTTGTTTGAATGATATTAGAAATCTTCACCTGCCAAGCTTGATTATTTAGAATGATTTTTATATTTATAGACTTTTATATTTTGCTTTCGCTTATTTTAAGCTTCGTGTTCGTGCAAACAACTGCTGTGTGCAGATTGATTACACGTCAACCAAGCTTTTAGTTGCGCCTGAGAGCCCAATGTTGGAGCTCCGAGCAATTGGGACGAAGGTAATTAACTTGCTAGAGCTTCCGATTACAAGTGGTTATTTTGGAATTTTTGACTAACCCCTTTATTGACCATAGCTTGTCGTGATATGCTTGGCGCTAAACATTGTATTTTGATCAATTCTAAATACGGTGAGAAATACAACATGAAGTGAAAGCACGGATATTGTTATGCAGGAATGTTCAATTAGTTTATTGTGTTGCAAATGAGATAAATTAACGAGATTCCTTTTTTTTAATGAATCTTTATTGAGTCCTGTATTTGAGGAGTCGCGACAAATCATGTTTGTGTTCATGTTTGGGCATTTTGAAATTGTGTTCGTCGATTCTGCACCAATATTTCGAGACATGTGTATCATCTCCGTTTAACAGTAATTTGACGCTTTTTATGCAGGTACAATTTGTCATGAGAAAAAATGACATGTTAGTTGGAGCTGTCTTACAAGCTCTAGAAATTGAGGACAAGTTTCATGGGCATGTGTCACATTCTTGCAAGTACTTGGCTCGGTCGTACATCAAGAAAGATAGAAAAGGAAAAGGAAGGCATAATAGTGAAAAGGCCATGGCATCGTCTTCATCTCATTTCAAACAAAAGAGCCGGGAGGACCGTAAGCATCAGAAAGTAGGAAACGAAGGAGAAACAGAGCAACTCACAAACGATTCTGCTAACAACTCTAGAAATGCAGGCTCTTTAAAGTCAAAGCTTAGTCACTCAAATACTTCAGGTGATGAACGGTTTTTCGACGCCAATGATGACAGTGGTAATGATAGTAGCTCAAGTACCTTTAGTTCACATAGACACGGCAATAGTTCTGATGCTGCAGCGAAATTTTATGATGCTGAAGACGATCATAATGAACCACCAAGTTTTAAGAGAGAGGTTGGCCTTTTGCCGGGATCTGCTTCACCAGAGCCGAGTAGAGATGATCGTGATGTGACTGATAACGAGGAGTTGAGCAGTTTTGTGAAAGCCCAAGTCATCATCACTTCACCAGAGTCACCTACGTATGCTTCCATTGACAAAGAGGTTACAAATCAATCGGCCTAATTATTTTACGTAGACCGAGTGTTTCTGCATTCTATTGAGCACTTATTTTGTGGTTTTAAAAGGAAAGGGTGGGCGTGTGTAAGGTGTAGTTGAAATTAGTTTCTGCACTTTTAGCTTGGAGATTTCTTCTTATAAACGCAGTGCGTCTCAACAGTTTGTAAGGTATTTTGTTTCACAATTATGAGCCTTTTGGCAATGACTCGTTTGAGCTAACGATCACTTTTCTCATCCAATAGGTGCGAGTGTCACTGTCAACATTGGCATTTTATTGTAACCGGCCAACAGTCATAGCTGCTTTGGATCTAGTGACTGCTATTACTGCCGAGGTTCAGCCTAAGAAGGAACAAGAGGTTGGAGATAGCGAAGAAGATATACAAACGTCTTCAGAGAAAGAAAGCAAGGATGTTCCTGGTCCATCCGATTTAACTAAGAAAGACAACAATGGGACGGGTCGAGAGGCTGATAAAGGGGATGGAGATGATAGGGAATATTCTCAGTCTACAACTGCCAATGCCGATGGAATTGTGACCACAATCAATCCAAAGGTTGTGGAAGATGTAGATGAGCAGGGCACTCCAAAGATTGCTCCTAAGAAGATCAACTCGGTTGTAAAAGGATTACTGGGGAAAGGTAAAGAAAGGGTGGTGTTTTTGCTGGTGCTAGACATGGAGCGCGCAGAAATCATTCTCAATAAGGAAGATGGTTCTTCGCTTTCAACCCTTTCTCAAGAAAATTTTCATACTGATGTAAAGGTAGCGCTTCATTGTTATCTGTTTGGAATCAATGCTTGTGCGTCATGAAGACCTTCTTATATTGGTCTTCTTTACCTGGTTAGGATTCTCGCATCTAATGTTGTTTTAGAGAAATATCTCAATTAACTTGTCATGGTAACTTTAAATAGAAAAGTCCTGTCTCTTTTGAGGTTTTGATTTTCTCAAGGAGACCAGGAAAATTATTAATTGAGTACTAGGAGGTGTCAATGCTGATGTTCAGATTTATCCAGCGTCATGGGGAGTGAAGGCTGTTCTTGGTAATCTTCGCATTAGTGACGATAATGTCAAGGACCACCACCACGAAGGCATCCCTTATCAGTATATTTGTGATATGAGGGATCCAGGCGGTTCTTCTTTCATTGAGGTTCTCATCTTGTTGACTCGGGTTTACCTTTGAATTTCTTGTTATTTGATTTTTATGAAATTCTAACTTCAGAGGAATCTGGAATCTTCAAGTATGTTCTACATAAGATAACCAGGATAAATTTCTGTCAGCATGTGGTAAGAAAATAAATTGACCATGATTATGACGAATTCAAGAAGTGCTGACCACTTTTAAATGGCTGTTAGGGCCAAGACCAGCTTCATTTGGGATATTCACCGTTTGAAGGAGTGGTTGTATTTATGTGAAACATATTATCTAGCTGTTTGGGTTTCATGAAAACTACTTTTTTGTTGACCAGAAAAAATAATCAGGACATATGCCCTGCGAATTCTTTTAATTTTGGCCCTAGTATATTATCTTGTTTTTATGGGAGGTAATATTGTTATGTGTCCTAGATACAGTTATTTCAGTTGTAGTTTTGTTTCATTAAGTTTATAGTTATTTGTGGCGATGTTTGCAAATGCAGTTGGAGTTTGTGTCATTCAATGAGGATGACCTTGACTACGAAGGTTACGAATTCAGAGTTACTGGAAAACTTTCAGAAGTACGGCTCGTGTTCCTCAACCGTTTCATACAGGAGGTGAGATAGTCCTGTTCTCTGAGATATGCCATGTCAACTTACAATTCTTGCAGTGTAAATTACAATACACTAGCATTGTACGTACTCAAAGTTTAGATTCGAATTTTCATTTACTTTTAAGTAACCATGGTTTCACTGTTTTTGTAGATCACGTCTTATTTCATGGGTCTTGTTCCTCAAAGTTCGGGCTATGTGATGAAGCTGAAAGATCGTGCTTCAGATTATGAAAAACGATTTTCCCAGTCCGAGATACAGGGACAACCTTCTCTGAAATTGGATATTTCTCTTTCCAAACCTATCATTATAATGCCTCGTGGAACTTATAGTACTGAGTGAGTCCAATCCACAGCTGAGTATTTCGTTGATACTTATGAATCCTTTTGTAATTATATTTCGCGCCTTATAGTCGTGTAGATGGCTGCCATTCATAATCTTTTTGCATATTTTGTTACGTGAACAGTTTCATGGAGCTCGATATTCTGCATATCAACATACGTAGCAGCTCTGAGTGGTTTGGCGGAGGAAAGGAGCAGCTTGCTGCCATTCGCTTAGAGACAATCAAGCTTGATGTAATTTTTTGCCAGTGACCCAGTGACATTGATTGGATGGTTTATTTCTAAATCTGAGCTGTAGACCTGTTGTTTAATAAGTTTGTGGGTGTCCATCAAAAACTTAACTACGACTTCCTGACGCTGGATCCCCATTGAAAGATACTTGTTTTTGAACTTGGCCATGTAGGTTGAAGATGTCAGTCTAACAGTCGGTGTTGGAGGCAATATTGGGACTGAGATATTTGATCAAGCGAGAGGAATTGGCCTGGTAGTCAGACGGCCCTTACGTGACCTTTGGCATAAGCTACCAGTTATCGAAGCAACAGTCAAGGTGATCCATTTGAGATTTTTTGCCTCTCTTAGCTTCTTTCTTAGATTCAGTCGCAGAATCATCTATTTTTAATCGCTCTTTTTAATCCCGTGTAGCAACTTCATCTTTTGGCAAGGAATATATTTGCAAGGGTGTTACTTTTTTTTTCCTCAACACATCTTTACTGGCAGATTGAAGAGCTTCGGGCATCACTCTCTGACAAGGAATATCAAGTGATAACTGAGTGCGCAACACAGAACATGGGCGAAACACCAGATTTACCTCCTTCTTTGTTTGATAACACGCCGTCAGAGGAGGAAAAACCGAATGCAGAGGATGAAGCTCAAAAGTTGGAAGAGGGTGCTAATGGTGCAGATGTCGTTACCGAAGATCCACAAGCAGAGAATGATCAAGAAGAGAGTGAGTCGTCATCAGAAAAGCCCTACACTACGATCAAAGTTGGAGTGGGAATCGACCTGGTTGAACTGGGCTTGTATGTTGGTGGCACCAGGGATGCATCTCTTGCGACTGTGCAGGTTAGGCCTGAAAGGGTGTCCAGGGTCATTCAAAAGAATTGACGTCTGTTTGACATTTCCAGTTTCAATTTCAATTTTAGTTTCGTGAAGGCTGAGGAAGAATTAGATGTTCAGTGTAAAGGACATAATCCTCTGCTTCACGATATCTCAGGTAAGTGAAATCGTGGGCTGATATTTTTTCTGGACCTCGCAGGTGATTGGCGTGTGGGCATCATACAAATCAAATAACATTGAAGAATCTGTTGTGATGGCATCACTGGAAAGGTTTAGTCTGAAAGATGAACGTGAAGGAACTGATCCTGAGATGCAGTACATGATTGGGCATGCAGATGATCGGGCACCGAACACCTTGGAGGGTGACCCTGCTCATGCCCGAAGAAATAAGACGGAGAAGAATGAAAATGACACAGCAGTTGGTAACTCAAGCACATCACATGGGTGGGGGTATGAATTTTTCACCAATTGGGTTCTGGTTTTTTCTGTACTGTTGGTAACTGATTCTGGTGGAGGTTATTTAAGATTCGTTTAAAAACAAAATTGTATGTGTTAGAACTCTTTTTCTTTGTTAGTAAGACACTCTAAGTGTTGGTCAGTAGAACTTGGTCATGCTATGGTTTTATTTTGTGGAGAGCTTAATCGGCTCGGTCTACTCTGTAGGCTGTAGCTCAACAAAGATGTCCGGTCTTGCGAAAGCATGAAATTGTGCTCCAGTGGAACAGTTGCTGGTTGAGATTAGAACTTGTCTGATTCTTGAAACCGTGATTTTGTAGTTCGTGCAACTAACTAAATTATCTTTGTTGACAATGCGCAGACAAGCATTGACAATGCTTGTTGTTGATGCAAAACTTAGCCCAACTCAACAACAAGTTTCTCTTCGCATTCAGCGTCCCCGGTTAGTAGTTGCTTTTGATTTTCTGCTGGCAGTTGGCGAGTTCTTTGTTCCATCAATGCACGCAATGTTGGCAGAGAAGGGAGATGAGAATCCACTGGACATGAAGAATGGGATGTTTCTGAATGACCATGTATACAAACAAACGGTGAAGGAAATTCGGATTTCACCGACGAGACCTCTGGTCGCTGATTACGAAGGCGTTGAAGAATTTATATTTAATGGGCAAGGGAACACATTGCGGCTTTTAAACCGAAATGATGAAGATTTATCCATTTTTTCTCCAGAGGCGTTAATCTTTGTTGGAGATGGAAAGCGACTTATTTTCAGGAATGTGGTCATTCAGGTATTTCCCCAGATTTTTAATGAATCTTTCCCTTTACTCCTTTTTTGTAATCGTGCTTTGGAGTTTAGCTACTTGTTTACTGTATTAGTTATGCCTTAACTGGACATGGCGTTTTGGTGGAATATTATCGTCCAGGGGAAAGTTTTCTGAGATTAACGTTGATTCTATTGATTGTATTTATGGTAGAACGGTGCCTACTTGGATTCTTCAATATATCTCGGCAGCAATAGCAGCTATTCAGCATCTCGGGACGATGGAGTATTTATGGAAGGACCTCCTGATGAGTCTGATACGTCGAGCACTGTATCGTCGCACGCAGACGAGAAGAAGGAAAACAAGAAAGAAGAGACTGACAAACCTCCTGTAGAGTTTCTCTTTGACTTGCAGGTACTGTAATACGAGCCCCAGTCTTCCTTGTGTTTGTTGACTGAAGGATGAGTGTGATCTCAGGGTATGTCGCATACTGTGGAAAATATGGTGCTCTCAGTGCAATGTGCATCTGTTTCTCATCACAGCATTTGACCTTGTAAAAGAGGGTTTCTATATGGCTTTTGAGCGAATCTTTGACGGACTATTTGTGTTAGGCAATTGGCCCGGAGCTCACTCTTTATGACAGTATCAATCGACCATCTGGAGCTCTAGTCCTTCCTGAGAGGCATATTCGAGCCAGGATGAATGTTTTTGCCAGGTATTTATTCAGTTTCCGTCATTGTTCTCTATCTCGTGAGCTGTAATAGATTGGTAACTAGCATCCAAATATTGACTCAGATAGTCCAGGGCTTTAATTTTCTTTCACGAAATGGAAATGTCTGGTTTTTCGAGTTACATACCAGTACCTCCTTTCTCGATTATGGACGTGATTTAATCTGAAAATACCCTTGAATATGTTCTCAACCATTTCTAGAGGGAACATAATTCTAAGGGTTCTTTAAGACGATCTTCAGTTTTCGTTGAGCTTCATTTAAAAGCCCGAGTCTCTTGAATTGCTAGATAACTTACGTAAGGTTTTATCAAGCCATTTCCTAGTTATATGTGAGCTCTCTATGGGAGTGTCCTCCTGGAGTATAAGTGCGTTTGAGTTAATCTTCCGTTTATTTATGCAGATTTTCTATGAAGGGAGATGATATGGATCTCACAGCCAACTTGAACGGTCTCACGGTAGAATCAACAAGTGGTGTAAATGTCTTGGAGCCTTTTGATGCTTATGTAACCTATTCACAAGTGACAGGGAAACAGAACATTCATGTCCGCATGACAGAGATTTACACTAACTTCTCCTTCAGTATTCTCCAGCTCATTTTACGCTTACAGGATGATGTAATGTCTATCATGCGTATTACATCTGAACAGATTACAGTAGAATGCTCAGAGTTTGAAAAGATATGGGCAGATGATGGTAAGATTGATGACAAATTTCTTTCATGAATTCATGCGATGATGGCTTGTTTTTTCTTCTGGGAGATTTTTAAATGATAAAGGGCTACTAAGTTCGATCCGTAGTTTTTATCTCGGAGTAGTGTGTCACCTGCCTTTAATTAAAACTGAGTTACAAATGTCGAGCGATAGTAATGCTCAGTGAATTGTGATGTTCTTGTCTACCAGACTCTGAGATTGCAGCAGGTGGATCGCATCTAGCTTTTTGGCGACCCCGACCACCACCTGGGTTTGCAGTGCTTGGTGACTGTGTGACGCCTCTGTACGTCTTTCATTTGGGATTTAATTTGAAATTTTCATTTGCAATGCAGTAGTGCATTTTTGTGTTGTCTGCGTATGGAATACGGAATATTGTATATTTATACAATTTGTTTAATGATGTTGTAGGAATGAGCCACCAGCAAAGGGCATACTGACAGTTAATGTGGCTTTAGTGCGATCGAGGAGACCCACCGGATTTAAATGTGTATGGACATCAAACGACCTTGTTCCTGAGGGTTCCCAGAAGATCAGCGCTGATGGCCAATTGAGTGAACGCAGTAATAAACAAAAATTGGATAATGCATCGATTGGCATAACTGCTGCCGAAGATGGAGAGGAACGAGGGTGCTGTGTTTGGTTACCAATTCCACCAGATGGTTATGTGGCCTTGGGTTGTGTGGTATGGAAAGGTCAAAACGAGCCTCCGAAATCAGCAGCTCTCTGCGTTTTGGCTGCACTTGTAACATCATGTTCAATGCGAGATTGTATCAATATTAAGGGACACCATAGGTCAGTCCAATTTTTTCCCAACAACTGAGCATGGTTTTTTATGTTGGGTAACAGTTGAATCATGATAACTGCAGAGGAATACACCTTGTTCTTGACCCTATTCATAAGGTGTATTTCTGTGTGATGAGTTTCTGAAGAAAATATCACTGATAATGCCAGACCCTCATCCAGAATCACCTTATCGTTGATATCCAAGGGTTTTTTTATGTACTGGATTGCAGGGCAAATGATATGGGTTCTCAAAAGAAATGGGCATTTTGGCGAGCAGATAACTCGGTTGGGACTTTCCTTTTGCAAATCGATCCTAAAGAACTGGTTGAACCCAAGGCCCATGACCTTCGTCTTGCTATCGCAAATTATGAGTTATTTACTGTTAAAGAGACAGTTCCAGGCTCAGACCATCCGCAGACGAGACTGTCAAATACTTTGTCGGCCATTGGTACGTTGCTTCAGGAGTAACACAAGCGTCTGACTTATGGCTTTTATGTGTCATATGTTATTTAGCTTCGTTAAGGTAAATCTTATGGACGTGCAGTCTAGCTTTATATCTGTACCGCCATACTCAAGGAGTGTCTGTCTAAGTTATAACCTGGTATTTTAGAAAAGTATTTTTGCAATATTTTCAGTTGGTGTATATTGTTTTTTATTCTCAAACTGTCTCGACTGGGGACAGAGGACAAGATACTTTGACCTTGGATCCAAATTTTTCCTGATGTAGCTGCACAGGCTTGTCGATTCACTTCCTTTTTCTAATTATCTTCTGTCTTGACAGGTGAAGAGGATGCTGATACTGCTGGGTTATTAACAGCGGTGGTCTCTTCGGGCAGGATATACGAGAACGTGGGAAGGTTCAAGCTGGTCTGGTGGGACAAGGGGAGTGGATCCCACGAAGGCATCTCCATATGGCGACCCAATGTTCCACCCGGCTGTGCGATGCTGGGAGATATAGCCGTGAAAGGGTAATTCCTTGCCTTTTATCAAATTTTCCATGTCGAATACGTTTTGAATCTTGTTCTTAATATGTAGGAATTAGAGATTGCAAAGCAACGTCTTTACTAACGTTTCTGCGTTTGTATGTAGATATGAACCTCCAAGTACAGGTCTTGTGCTCCGTGACACAGAAGAGGGTGGCTTGATTAGCAGACCAGAACGATTCCGAGAATTGGCTCATATCTCCAAACAAAGGCATTTGGACGGTGTTTACTTCTGGATCCCAGTTCCTCCCCCAGGGTATTCAGCCATTGGCTGCATAGCAGGCAAGAGCTCTCGTCCTGATAAGGACGTAATGGAGAGTATCCGCTGTGTGCGGAATGACCTTGTCAGCAGTGCTAATTTTGCAGAATCCAGTCTCTGGACCACTAGGTCCTTGAAAGCGGGACAGCAACAGCTGAGTATTTGGACTGTCGAAAACGAGGTGCGGGAATTTTCATTACGTGATATTTATCAGTTAAGGATTTCATGAAAGCGTGAAGTCATTGTAGCTTAATATCTTCAAACTGTGATTCTATATTTTCTTTCCTTATTGTAAGGCGCAGGTGATGCAAACGTTCTTAAATCAAGCTCAATTTCTTCTGTTCATCTCTCTAGTCATGGATCAGAAGACTAGGAAGTTCTTCTCTTCAGGTGTTTAAAATGTGCGTGTGGTGTAGGCACGAAGCTTCTTTGTTAAACCTGGAAGCTATGGAAGCCCCTCATCTCAGAGTGCTCTTGGTTTGGCGGATTTGAGAAGGCAATCACAGCCGGACAACCTTACTGTGGCTTTGGAAGTCGAGAGCGTTTCGGCGACATTTTATGACGATTTTGGTGGCTTTGTGAGTACATTTCGTTGTGACTAGTAATATCATGTTTAGGAGGAAGCTAAACGAATGTTAATCATGTGCTCCGTGTGCAGGGAGTTGTGGTTTCATATGCTGGTGAAACAACAATCTATAATCGTATCACACGTTTTTAATTGAAGGTAGTCAATCTTATAAGTGATCTGTTTGAGTACAGATGGCACCGCTTCTGGACTTGTCAATTACCGGTGTGCAAGCAAGCTTGCACGGACGTATGGAGGCATTTAGCACAGTTGTCAATTTCTCTTTGACATCCACTACATACAACAGCAAGTTTGACGTTTGGGAGCCGCTTATAGAGACTTGTGATGCTTTTGTCAGGTACGTATCTTCGAATTTATGTTGTAAACTTATTTTAATAATTTCCACGTTAACTTTTCCAAAGCAATCTTTGATGGATTTCAAGATGCGTCTCTTCTCAAAAAATTCTTGAAGCAATTCATTTACAATACGACTAATGGGCTTCTTCTAATGGGTGACTCAGATACGAGTACGAAAGTGATCCGCAAGACAAAGTTCGACCTACAGTCTCGAGAGTTCTTCTCAATACTCAGAGTGACTTCAACGTTAATATTTCTGTTGCAAATGCGAATATGTTGTTGGAAGCCTCCTCGAGTTGGATGAATTTGAGCAAGCTGGAAGCACGCAGTAAAAAGCAGGAATTGCAGGTGAATTTTAAACCTATTTTGCACATAAAGAAGTTGTTGCGGTGATCTGTTGTCTGGCGCATATTCGTCATGTATCCAATGTTAGTGCTTAGTGTGATTACTATGTAGTCGGGGATATGTTAATTTTGATTTTGAATTTGAATTTATAATTTCTGGTTTGAAATAACCTGGGATGTGGGCAGTACTACTCATCTATAGCAATTTTGTTTTAGTTTTCCATTTCGTGCACTCATAAATAATAATTCAAACCCACATTAGGGAACACGGAAACATGTTTCCCAACACCAATGCGGGTCTTTAATAATTATCTGTTCAAGAATCTGATAATCTTGGACATTGTGCAGGATAAAAGTGCAAGTTCAGAGAATCTTAGTCGAAGACTTTCTAGACTCAGTACAGATGTGTCTGTGGGCGGTAAAGGGAATAAGAACTCTTTTATAATGGCCCACAATGAGATAGGTGAACAACTTTGGCTGAGAACAGTTGAGGGGAACGGCAAATTTCAAGTGTCAGCATTACCATCAAATGGAACTACCATCATTAGGCTGCCAGTCACTCGCTGTATTCAAGATTCTAGTCACACTGAGATGGCGCACGGGCGGTCTGGCAAATTTTTGGCCATCAGAATTGGTAACGCTGAGGTGAAGATTACACTATGCAATGTTGTCATGATGAGATGAGCGTGGTGACTTTCAAGTATCTCATGTTGTAGTAATACATTCAGTTATTGAAGTTGTCATTAATTAATTGAGACTCAGTGACGATTGTAGAACTATTAACGAGCTCTTTAGCAGCTGTTTCACGTTTCAATGTTTTCATGAATGTCTGGAATACAGTTGCCACGGGATCAAGGCATCGGAGGGAGGGAGTACATGGCAGCAATTCGTATGGTTCCTGTAAATGCAGCAACTGACAGCAGACAGCTACAGTTCCAAAGTGCTCGTACTCGATGTGTGAATCCTAGCGAAGACTTTGGCACTCAAGTGCGAGTCTTCTGGGATGAGGTTTTTGTATTTGAAGTAAATTCAGGGGTATGTCTACTACCTGTTTTCATCGGCTTTCCTTTTGGACATATTGTGATGATTGTTTGAAAATTTAGCGAATCGCGGTCGTAGTACGTCTTTCTTGTTCTGTTTCTGACCTCATTACTTCTTCGGATAGACTTTGGCCAGAGCATTCTTTTTGAATTATTATTTTTCCGACTTTGAATATGTACCTACATGTGAGACCGATTGAACTTGAAATGCAGGAAGTAAATCGGCTTGAGATTGTTGTGACTGATCTTGCAAAAGGTGCGTTAACTTCGAAATTGTATCTTTTGTTCTTGTTTAAAATGTACAAATTTGATATCAAACCATTGTTAGGCAAATTATCAATACAAATATGTTGTGCACGGTTTCCTATATTTTTTCTAATGTGGTTGTTCTGATTCATTTCGGCTACTGGCAGGATCTCCTGTTGGGTATTGTACGTTTGAGCTTACTGATAAAAAGAATTCTGAATTGGGAGAGGACAGAAGTGAACTTGCTGGTTCGGCTTCTTTTGCACTAAGATCTCAAACTCTGTATCCTCCTAAAATGGAAGAGGTAAATTGGATTCTTCAGTATTCTTGATTAGTTCCGTGTGCTAATATTTTGAAGGTTTGAACTTCGAAGTTATCTTATAGGTCTGGTATATGTTCTGAACTTATCAACGAGAATGCAATGTGAAAATACTCCAAGCTCTCAGATTCTGCTCCTAAATTCATCGGACGAATATCTACCACATGAATGATTTTCGGACAAATCAGGACTGCGTTATCATTAGTTACCGTATTTATAAATTTCAGCGTTTATTATTCTTTATTTTAAAATGGTTTTAATTCACCCAGATTACGAATATTAACGATTTCATTCTATCATTCAAATTGCAGGGTAATGCTGATCTACATAATGAACATGTTGAAAATTGTCACATTAAGCTGGCTGCACATTTTTTTGCCGTTTATGGAGAGGAAGATGATGAAGACTCTGAAGAAGTAGAATCTCAGCAGAGCAGTGGGTCTCAGAAGTTTGGCGCAATTGAAGTATCTGTCACTAGAAATGGACCCTGGTCTCCAGTAAGATTAAATTACGGACTTGGTCCAGCACCCTGGCACTTGGGAAGAGATCATTTAGCTAGTGAAATGGTTGTTCACGAAGGAGTGAAACATCTTTTTATTCGGACGCTGGTGACGCTTACGAATGAGACGGAATATTCTCTTGAAGCTCGCCTGTGCCCAGATTTTCTCGTGGATCAAGAAACAGTGGAAAATCTGTTGGATAGCAATGATTTAGAGAATTTTGTGGTGGAAGAAATCTTTGAGAATCAGAGAAGTCACTCTGGAAAAGGATGGGGTCATCCGACATTGCCAACAGATCCAGGTCATTGGTGCAGACCAAACCTGTCCGGGTCCTCGAAGGTAGAGAATTTTCTGCGACCTTGATTCTTTTAATAATTATGTTTGTAGGATTTTACTAAATTCTACATATGTTACATTTACCTTGTGACTTGCCCGATTTTACGTATTAGGTTAAGGTGAGAATTAGAACAATACCTCTACATTATGACATTCAGTCATTTCGTTAGGTAAGTTATCCTCTTCAAACATGGTTCTGAAATGTAGAAGTTTTGCCAAGCTTAATTTTGTTTAGAGATAATTATTGTCTTGATTCGTATAGATCTTGTATGATTCTGTCAGCTTGTCCTAACACCTAGACTGATATTTTTGCTCGACTTGTACAATACATTTGCGTTGTGCAGGATTTCCCTGAAATTCCACTTCCAGAGGGTTGGGTATGGATGACCGATTGGCGACTCGACAGAACCGGATCAGTTGATGATGATGGGTGGACTTATGCAAATGATTTCAGTATGCTGAAGGGCTGGCCTCCATCTACTGGTAGTAGGTATGAAAAAGGTTCCATGTTTGTTAGGAGGCGTCGGTGGACGCGTTCAAGGCATCGCAAGGATAGTACGAAGAATTTAGTGATCTCGCTCGGAACTTTAGAGCCCCACTCTACAGTTGCCTGCCCAATTGAAAGTCTACGGTCAGGTGGACCAGATTATGTTGTTCAGGTACGGTTTGTTTAGCCATATGTTGAGTTACAATTATGGTTTTTTAGGCATGAAATTTCTCCAGGATTAATTTTAAATTGATAAGTGTTGGTGGTCTGTTTTGAGCATTCATCATTTCTTGAATTGAGTTGTATGACAGTAGTAATTGTTGTCTATTCCTCAAGATTTAGACCACGAATATCTGATTGAGACTCTCTGTGTTTAGTATTGCTTATATCGACAATTGAAATAGGGTGATTCTGGTCGTCGAGAAATCTTTTAGCTGTAGGTTAAATATCTCGTCACTTTTTTACTTATTGAAGTATTGTGCTTTCAGTCGTTAATGGGTTCTCGCCAAAGCTAATGCATTGTGTAAACTATATATTCTGCAGTTGAAGCCTCGTGTGGGATCAGTAAACTCTGGTGTGGCATATAATTGGAGCTCGGTTGCATCATGTAGAGGAAAAACCGAGCTGGGTAGGGGTAGGCAACCTTCAAAAGTGCTTCGTGTTCGTGGGCTTCAGAACACTGAAGAGCTTTTAAGTTGCCCTGTCTTGGCAAGAAGCAGCAACTTGGATAATAAAAATGTGTGGCTCTGTCTTCAATGTAAGGCAACTGAGGTCGGGAAAAGTAGTCAACTTAATCCGATAACGGATTGGCGCTTGGTCATATCTGCACCACTGGAACTTGTGAACTTCTTACCAGTGGCTTGCAAATATACTGTCTCAGAAAGTGTCGATGGGAAGGGATTTATGGAACTACAGAGTGGGATGGTTAATCCGGGGGAATCAAAGGCCATTCTCCTTGCTGATTTGCGAAAAGCTCTTTATTTGAAGTGGATTCCAGAGGGTGGCTGGCAACCCCAGGGAGTAAGAATTCTTTTAACCAACCAACTGCTTCTGTCTTGTTTTTAGAAGCCTGGCATCTATTATCTGGAGAGTAAGAAAGAGTCCGACGGTTACAAATGTGGTTTTTGTCACCAGATAATCATTCGAGTTCTGAATTTGATGTTCAGCTCATAACTTAAAATGTAATACTAACTCTTTGTGCTTGTATGGGGATTTTGTTATGAAGGATGACGTCTTGATCTCACAGCCAGGAAAGGAACCAGCAAAGGGAGTGATCGTCACAAATGGAGTGAGGTGAATAACCGGCCTCCATTTCCTTTTTGTCCTACCTTCTTTGGAAGTGACTCCGACTTCTTTTCCCAGACTTGTAAATGTAACACATTATGTTTTAATGTCTAGGGATACTTCCCTGAAATCTTACAGAATTCCACTTGGAGCATAAAACCTTTCAATAACGATTTCTCTGGTTAAATCTGGCTGCCGTATTGTTGTGTAGCGTCAACCTTTCTTACAGTTGCATTGCAGTACAGATTGTCGTGCTTTTGGCTAATTTGATGCTGAATCCTTCATACGTGAATTTGTATGTGATTCATTTGAATCATGTTCTGAGTTTGTGAGTAAATCGAATTTTATTTCAGAAAGTTTTTGTCATGTGGCTGAATGATGCAGGGATTTGGCCATTCACATGCAATTCGACAATGGTGGGAACAAGGACGTATCAGCTAGAGTTATTCAATTCTATGTCTCATGTTGGCTGGATAGTGCTGGTTGTCCTCTTTTGAAATACAGGTTGGTTGCTGTTGAGAATCGTGGTCATAAGAAGTTGAAGAGCGACAAGAGTTGGCTGAGTAAGAAGTCCATGGAGCAGATTGATGAAGAGGATATGCATCAGTATCCAACCATGATTTCCAATTTCGACTCCAGGAGTATGGGACTAGCGGTGGCCTTATCAGGATCTGAAAGCACTGAATTTGGTCCTGTTACATCCTTGAACCCTCTAGATGATCCCGTAAGTTGTCATTGATCTGTAACCATGTGAAGAACAGGAATAGTATCCCGTAATTGGAAAGAGGGGATGTGATTTTTGAAGATTGGAATAAACCCTAAGTCTTGCTGCCATCAGTGTTCTGAACACGCTCGTCACGTTGTCCAGATGAAGTTCCGCCCTAATATTTAGCACCAGTACTTTTTAATGAAATAGCAATCTTGAGGGTTAAATGTGATATAGTTGGTTCTTTCGTTGCTTTCAGGACGGGACTGTAGATCTTCGAGTTGTTGACAAAAAAAACTCCCACTTCAGATTCCTCGTTTCAACAACATCGCATCCATATGGGTTTGCACAAACACAGGTACTACCTGGTTTTAACAATCTATCAGAGAAGGAACAGTCTAGCTGGATTATCAACTTAAATGACATAGATTATTGATCTTGTACTTAAATTGACGTTTCGACTGATTATAGGTGGTCCGTTTACGCCCTTACACGTTGTTCACAAATCGGCTTGGACTACCTCTTGAACTGAGGCAAGCGGGAGGAGACCAATCAAAGACTTTGCATCCTTGGGATTGGCGAACCACATTTTCGTTTCCAGCTGTCCAAGATCCCCTTCAATTGCAGGTGAATGAAAGATATTATATCTGCATTGATTAATTATGTGCAGTCTCATTGTTCCACGTATATGACGGCGTCGCAATAACGCTTAGTCGCACATAAATTTAAGATGGTTTCTCAAGTCAGATAGAAATCTATACTTGATCTGTATGCAAGCGTGGTGAGAAGGACCTAACAATGAGGAAGAATCGAAGTGTCGGAGCTGGAACTTTACCATTATCTGATGAATATTACGCTGCACAGTGTACTGTGAAGGACACGACTTGAATTTATATATCTCACTTTAAAATTCTAATCTCTTTTGCAGATACGACTGGACGGATCAGAATGGTCATTTCCATTCGCTATCGATCGTGAAGAGACTCTGGACATGACTGTGCGCCATTTTGATGGACGAAGGCAATCAGTCAGACTTGATGTCCATGGCTATGACAATGGATCCCGATACATGGCTATTTTCCAGTTGGGCTCTTCTCGAGGGCCTTACAGGTATGTGTAGGTTCAGCTTCCGAAACTTGATCCAGATATCAGAGGCCCTCTAGGATATTTTTTACCGCTTCTATTTTTTTACTATATGTGCACTTACAAATTCTTACTCAAAGTTGCATTTACTTTCTTAGCAACTTGAGATGCATATTACTCTGGGTGTAGTTCAAACTTACCCTAAATATCATAATTGCATTCTCTTATTCTTGCAGGGTTGAAAACAGAACGGGTCATGTTAAAATTAAGTATCGTCAGTTGGGTTTAGATGAAAATGCTTGGAAAATTGTGAGACCTCATTCATCGGCCACCTTTGCATGGGAAAATCCTCTAGGCGAAAAGCGTTTGGAGGTAATCCAAGACGGAAGGGATGCCTCTCAAAGTGCTGAAGTAGATATTGACAAAATGGGTGATCATCCTATCATCTCCGCGGACAATTCTGACTCCTATGTCTGCGTTCGGGTATGAAATCTTGACCTGATTTTTCTTTGTTTCTGCCCAAGTTAATTGTTTTATATGTGAGTCCATCAAAGAAATATTTTGTTTCCTGTTGCGTTGTATTCTGAACTCTCTGCAAAAACGTACCAATGTTCAGCAACCTTGCATTCCTAATCACTAGTGAAATGTGGTCAGGAGTTGGGTAGACCGCAATTTTGTACGGCATGCGCTTTCTGATTATACGCTCCACCAGTATTCCTTCCGTTCGTATCATGTGACACAATGACATGAGCTTTCTATTTTCAGGTGTTAAATGCTCCAGAGACCGAAGTAGTGAGGTTCTTTGACCCAGAAGTGAGGGTCCAAAGCAAAGAAAATGCTGGGGATGACGAAATCGAACAAGCGGTTCCAACCCAAGGTGCAACGGAACCCATGCAAGATGAGCAAGAGAGACGCCCTGAGGCTCCATCCCAAATGCAGATTACCGTAGGTGTTGGCAAATTTGGTCTGTCAATTGTTGACCAGCAGCCACGAGAATTAGTTTTTCTTGTCATGGAAAAGGTTGACGTTGTCTATGCAACTGGGCTAGGCGAAAACGTTAGTAGGTAAGTGAAAGATTTTTGACGCCATCACTTGTATGGGACTGAAGTCATATTTGTTGGACACACTTCTTTGCTCTTTTTCGTAACTCATTGTGTGCGTTAATTTGGTGAGGTGGTGTAGGTTTACAGTAATGGTGGGATATATGCAAGCAGACAATCAACTTCCTCTGACACCCATGCCCGTTCTACTAGCTCCTGAGGAGCTGCATGAAGGTGAGGACTACGTTATCAAGGCGATTGCATCCATGAAGACAGAGATAAATGAAGCGGTTCAAGTCTATCCATACCTTGGGTTGAAGGTGCGTTGCTCTGTTAAATGCCACCATTTGGATAATGTCATAACGGTTAATGTTGAATTTGGAAATTAATATGCTTAGGTCAACTCTTCAATCAATGGTTAATCATATTCAAGGTAATTTGCTTGTAGATGCTTTCTGCAACCTTATTCGAATATTATTTAGCAGAGCTTGTATATGCTGTTGTAACTGTCATAATATGAAAGGTGTCTTATGATGCCCCTGCACATGGGATTAGCTGCGATTTGAAGCGAACGGAAATGTGATTGCAGTTAACTGGAAGCGCATGGCGTATCAATGTGCACGAAGCGTTAATATGGGCGTTTTTGGAGATGTATAACAATCTGCATCTTGATCGCCTTGCATCTGACTCGGAAGTTGTCCAAGTGGACCCAGAGATTCGCATAGAGTATGCTTATCTTATTCCTTTACTTCGATTTTTGACGATGGCTGCTACCCGTATTATGCATTTAAAGAGATTTTAAAACTTTGAAGAAACAGGATGTCTGACATACAAATGAATCGGAGTTAACAGGATGTGATGACTAAAGGACATTGAAATGGTGGATATTTTATAACCCTTTGTTTGTAGAATTTTGTAGATTCTTTGGCACTGATTGGCTCTTTGGACTACATTTATTCACACATCGATAGAACAGGGCCTCTCTCTTTTTGAGATAGCTTGAGATTTTGATACCTCAATTTTTGTGTAGCACTGCTTGTAAAAGCGAGAGAAACACCACCTCTTTACGCTCAATATGTTTGTTTCTTGAGTCATGTAGAGTTGTTTTTTATGATTATCTAATATTATCAAATAACCCAATATAAAGTGGTCTAAAGGATTATTGCATTGTAATGATTATTGCATTGTATAAATTTTGGATTTTTAAATTAAGTATAATTTTATTATCGATTTGACTGGAGGTCTGTGTGGTTCAGCAGTAAATTCTCAAATCCTGTGGTTACTTGCAGGACATTAGATGTGAGTGAAGCGCGATTTAAGGTCTCAGTAGAAACAAGTCCAGATCAGAGGCCACAGGGAAAACTTGGCATCTGGGGTCCAGCTGTTACCACTCTGGGCAACATCTCCAAAATGCCAGTCAGTATTTCCACCATCGATGATTCTCTGTATTGATATTTGTTGTTTGATATCACTTTTATTTATACAACATCTGAAACTGGTCATAGTTACTTATTGGTACTTCTTTAAAGTATGATTGATTGAAAGCGCTATGGTGCATAATGAACGTTGCTTTAGCTGTTTTTAGGTGTTAGATGGTATATCCCGATAGGTGGTCTGGCTGCAATCTTTATCAGCAGGATTTAAACTTCAATTGTGGTTGTAGTAAGGTTGACTATCTATATTGCTTGCCATTTCTTTACTGTATCTAATTCCTTCTAATAAATTTTGATGACAGATTAATTTCCGACCTGTGTTTCGGGAAAACCGGCGCATGCGGAAAAGTCAGGTGCAAACGCAAATATTGAACCGAGTGAAACGAGATCTTATTCATCAACCCCTTCAGCTTCTGACAGGTGTGAACGTTATTGGCATGACAAGTTCCACGCTTGGGACAATGAGCCGAGGAGCCGCAAGTTTGTCTAAAGATGAGGATTTTGTGCGCAGCAGGGCTAACCAGGTCAGATTACGGATTCATATCAGCTTTTGAATTTTGCATGACATACTATATTTTGTATAGGAAGTCATTCTGTAATGGTTTCAAAGCTTCACAATGATCTTTTTAATACCATCTTCCTGTTTCATCCGGTTATTGCATGGCTCCTCTGAGAGAATTCTTTGCGGTGGTTTGCAGGAGAATGCAAGAAAAGTGACTGGTGTAGGAGATGCCGTAGTCCAAGGAACTACATCTTTCGCTCGAGGTGTGGGTTATGGAGTGAAAGGTATAGTAACAAAGCCCATTGATGGTGCTCAAGACAGGGGAGCTGCTGGATGTATCCAAGGTGTATTCAAAGGTTTGATTGGAGTTGTTGTGGAGCCCCTAAGTGGGTGTTTAGACTTTATGGCTCTAAGTGTCAGTGGCATAGGCACGACCTGTTCAAATTGCTTCGACTTTATTGATCACGACCAAAAATTTGAACGGTATCGCCTTCCTCGTGCTATTAAGGGAGACGGCATTCTTACTCCATACGATCCTCATGCCGCCCGAGGCCAGGTTTGATTATTATACACTTGTATTTTTCCTTAGCAAGGTAGAAGGCATGTATCTAGACTGACTAGGCCTATTTTTTTATTTTTTTTTCCTGTTGAAAGTATCGGTGTTCAAATAAGGGAAAAGAAACAAGGGGGATAGACTGACTAGGCTTTTGGCTTTTGAACTACAACCAACTGAAATTAAAGAATACCAAACCTCTTTCTAAATAGATAGAAAAGATATATGCAGGTCAACAGTAACATAACGCAACTCTCACTTGTGTCTGACTAATACTGGCCTTTACTATGTTACCAAGGCTAACAGCGCACAGTAGGTTAAATTCATTATGATGGTGATTGCAGGCCATTTTACAGTTAGCACAAAGCAGCGGCATAATTGGAAGCAAGGATGTGTTCAAAACTGCAGGAATTTTGGCCTTTTCAGACTTTTACCAAGACCACTTTTGTCTACCTAATAACAACATTCTCATGCTCACCAACCGAAGAGTCTTAATGCTATTGGTAAGCGGCATGAATTTTGTCGATGTCGATATCTTGTAGGAAATACTCAACATTTCAGTCAGTTGTTTCAATGCCCACAGATTTTATTTTTTAAAATATCCGTCCAAGACATTGTTATCTTTGTAGATCTAGGCTTGACTCTTCAAACGAATTTATAGCATTTTGGTTTACGAAATTCTCTGGCACATGAGTTTATATGGCGTACACAACAACCGATTTTTGGATGGAATGTGTGAGATTGGTAGCTGGATTCGACAATTTTAGACGTGGTTTTTCTTTTTTTGTGACAGCGCCCTCCATCCCATGCACGTGACCAGAACAAGGAGCTGACTGGTCCTTGTACAATTCAGTGGGAAATACAATGGAACAACCTGCTTGCGGTGGAGGAGGCGAACGGGCAGAGTGATATGGGGCCGACACAGGTCCTCCTTCACCTCAGGCACTCTAATAAACAGTTCACTCAGGTTGTATCATGCTACCCTCCAAATGGTTCAGAAACCCCTCAAGCGACTGAAATTTACAGGGCTATCAACCATCAATGGCGAGCATTTTGTCCAACCCCTGAAGATCCCTCGAAGGCCAAGGTAAAGACATGCTTTCGGGCATGAACAATCTTTTTGTGCCTTTTATTTTTAAGGAAGGACTGCATTGAATTCTATTGCCCTTACAGCCTTTTACTGAACGTGCGTTCGGCTACGTTGAGCTAGAGCGGCTGAGTAGTTGCTATGCTTTACTAATTACTAATATTCATAGTATTTAATTTTTAACACGCGGATTGAAAATGCGGGCTAATATCGATTTGATGCACATAGTTTTTGTTCACACTCGGGAAAATGTGAGAGGAATGCAATGTGTGCAGGTTATCAGTCGTATTTTCAGTGGACTCTTGTAGTGGACGATGGATTTGATTTCAAGTGTAAGCTGGAGTATCACATAAACGAGCTTGAATTAACTTCTACGTAATTAGCTTTAAATGTTTACACTTTGCTTTTGACCATAATGTTATTGAACCATTTTTATATGGTACTTGTTGAAAGATGTATGACTTTATATTTGACAGAAGACTCGGAGATTACGAAGACGGCTCGTGACAAGACCGGTCTGGGGTAATGGAAAGAGTGGCAGGATTAGCCAAGCAGATTCCAGCCGATCACATACAGGGGATTCTGAAACTTCAGGGTCTTGTGGACAACGATGGGAAGTGCAGGATGCTCCAACAACCTCAGGAGATGACGATTTTCGATTGGAAACCTCCTTAGGCAACCTAGTGTGGAGTTGCAATCATACTAACGGTTCTTGCTTGGTACGAGCCTGTCCTTTTCTAAGCATATCTTATCCTCCTCAACATGGATAAGTAAAAATGTTATTTTAGTATAGAAGGTTGTGACAAAGAATAATGCTGATTTCATATTTTTGTATGATCTAAGCACTTACATATGTAGTGCTATTTCACTATTACTTATGTGGCCATGAATACTACCTTTTCTGTGTTACAGGGCTCAACAGGAGCTGATAGTATCTCATTTTGGCGGCCTGATCCACCACCTGGGTGAGTACCTTTGACGTGGATGCATCTTCGTCTTGATAAACTTTGCAGTATATGATGTGTCATAGTAGAACTACATTCTATTGATTTGTCCGATTGTGCACAAACAAGGAGAGGTTGTCACGTCCATACGTTGCGCAATAGCCCTGTGTAAGGATTTAACGAAATTTAATATCACCTCTAAATGTTACCGAGTTGGCTTAGTTGTTGGTGGACGCTAAGCTCTCTGCTTAAAAAGTTCATTCCATTTTGTAGGTATATATCTGTTGGAGATATTGCTTATATTGGAGACTACCCAGACAGTGAAACTGTCGTAGCCTATAGATACGATGAGGAAAAATTTGAGAAGCCTTTGGGTTTCGATCTGGTAAGGACATCTTTCACTAGATGACTCTCATGTCGGGTCGATCCAGTTCTCCGTCGAGGTCGATGTGTCTTCTGACTATTTGGTTGATCCCCTTTCGTGAGAATTTCCCGATTTCATTTCCTTTTTAACTAGAGAGCTTTGTAACTGCTAGCATCTGAAATTAAACATTCTGGGTAATTTGTATAGGTGTGGAGAAACTGGAAAGACGGATCGGGGAGTCCAATTTCCATATGGATGCCCAAGCCTCCAGAAGGCTATGTGGCACTCGGATGTGTGGTGTGTGCGGACTATCAAGAACCCCAACTGGACGTTGTATGGTGTGTACAAATTGATTTGACTGAGGATGCTACTTTGGAGGATATCCCCATCTGGAAATCTCCAAGTGAATCACCTTGGCATTGTCTTGTCTACTCTGTTGCTAGTGAGGTTAAAACCTTCGTAGCACTCCGAGAGGAGAAAAAGGATAACACGCCTAAACCTAGAAAAGTGGTTGACTAGGTCATGTTAGCAAAGAGGTCGATGATTGAAACTATATCTATTTCAAGATGTACTACGTTCATGTCAACATCTAGGCTGTTTCTGTTGTTAGGGACGATCGACTTAGTGTTCAGAGTTGTTATACAAGTACATATAGATTCCTTTGATGGGCATGTAGATTTCAGAAACTGGGCGTCCCATGTCAAGCATTATACCAATATCAAATGTGTGCACTAGAGAGAATAAAAGCATGTTTCTATTTTTATCAGTTGGTATGGGAGGGAGGCTATGACATGAGCAGTGAGCAATGAGCTGTAAGCCATGAGCGTACTTTTTACGCTCATGGTTCATGAAATGTGTTTAATTATAATAAATATGACCTAATGAAAAATTGCTCCAATGATGATTGAAAACTAGCTCCGGATGATTTTCATCCATTATTTCAAGGTTGAGGTTTCCAAGTGTACACAAAGAAGGTGGTAGGCATGAATATACAGGATATAAAATGAGATATAAGAAGATACGAGATATAAGAAGATACAGAGGTTATAAAAGGCTAATAGTAAATAAAGAGATATATAGATTATAAAAGGCTTAAAATAAACAATGAAGGATGCTTATTTAATTGGCACAAATCCAATCAAATCCATACTAATTGCCAATGAATACTAGAATGGAAAATGAAACATACGCATCATTCTTGAAGTCATTCTAACACTATACTTACAGCAGTAAGGCATCCTTAGGGTACTCTCAAGATAAAAGCTACTGTGAATAAAAAAAGCAATTAGATCTCCCATGTACATTTGTCTTAAAGCATGCCAACTTCATTGAATGTCTAAGCTGGCCGGTGAATAAACTTATCGTCCACCGTACATCCCATGTATCGCTGTAGAAGACAGTAAAGGTGCTTGCAGAGGATCCACTTTTTCTGCCCACGACCAAGAGATGTAGTCTTCATAGTAATAAAATCAAGGCACATACAGGCAGGAAAATCTCCAATGGTAACCCCATAAAGTTGATTCTTGGCAATGGAACCAGGAGTGTGGATAGTGTAAACTACTCCATAGCCTGGGTACGGAACCTTCACATATTTTACCACAGAGCGGTCGATGGTAATTGATTTGACAAACTTGGCAACATGCTCAGATGAAGGTTCAGACACATTCTTGAATTTCTTACCATCTCTCATGGTGGGACGGTAATCTCCTAATGACTTCGTGGGTCTTGGACCATCAACTTGCTTAGATGGAGCGTAGATAGGATTGCTCCAATGAAAGGCATCAGTAGACTTTCCTTTTTCCGTCATTGCCAAATGCACATCTTGCTTGTCACCTTCAATCTCCTTAGAGGGAGCAAGATGATCCTCTTCCAGTATGAAACCTGCAGATTCCAATCCGTCGACCTCTGCTTGTGATAAATTAGTCCCAAGCTTGATAGGCCAGACAGTGGGAACAATAGAATAATGCATAACATACTTGGATCGACTCCCCCTAACGCAAGTAGCCAGCTTGGATGGACAAAACCAGAACTGCTTCTGTTATATATCTTGAGATTTGAATTTCCTTTGAAGGCTAGTAAATGTTGGTGCAGTTGTAGCCCTTCGATACTTTGCCATCACCGCATTGCATCTCTTGCCTTTGTTGTTATAGCCTCTGCATTGGTCCTTGGATTGTGGTGAAATCTGTTCAATCTGCCAGTCCATGGGATTGTAACAAGGAGTTTGATCACAGATTGGAAGGTCGTTGCGAGTTACCACACGTCCTTCTACAGAGCCTTTAGTGAGTGAAGGATTGCTTGTGACCAATGGAATTCTGATTCAACGAGCGGCTCTGTCCAAGCGTCATATTTTTCCCTAGCTTGGGAAGAGTGAAATTCACTCGGTCATGACGATGTGAATCATCATCATCACCAGGAGCCAAATCTAACTTCCTCTATGCTGAACCAAAAACGGTCTCACCTTCAAGATAAGAAATTTGATTGTGACTGCTTTCGAGAAACAGAGTAAAAAATTTGTTTAACAACGTTTTCTAAATGCATGTTAACATCAAACATAGAGGTGCAAAATATTGTTTTTATGCAAACTCACATACTGTGAAGAAGGTAGACAATGACATACCTTCCAATATGGCAACTCAAAAAATATACTTCCACGTTTAACTCCATGTACCTTAAACGGGCCAGGTGTTTCTTCTCTATTCTTCCTTGGCATTTGAACTCTCGGGCGTCGTGAGGCTGGAGTGTGCCTACATGCCAAAGCACCTCGTGAAGATTCTTCAATAGAGCCATGTACTTCACTTGATATAGCGCCGTGTGTTCTCTTCCTCCCGGTGACGCTTGATGTTGGCGTTCTGTATCCTCCAACGCCGAGTCCATTCCCTCTGTTTCCAGTCCTTGTTGATGCACCCCTCTGCATCGAAGTTCTTCGCAACCTGGCTTTCTGTTGTCTGTCGGTATTAGCTTCATCATTCAAGCCTTCAGAGGGATCCACTTTGTATCTGGATTTATACTCTAAATAAGCTTGTAAGGCAGCTTTCTGTTGTGCAGGTGTTTTCGGTGTCAGACGCTCTCTTGTTTCTGGTCGTCCATCGAACAGTTTATCAAACTTCGTAGATCTAATATAATGATCAGACTTTAACCATCTTCTTGCATCCCTGTACGTCACCTTGCAACTTTTGTAAGCGTACCTGCCACGCAACTAATCCCCGCATGGTGGGCATGCAACATATCCTTGGTGAGCACATCTAGAAAGAGTGCCATACCCTGAAAAGTTGTGAGTTGTATAGTGCACTACAGCTCTCAGTTTGAAGTGTCTATCTCCCACATTCCTTTGAATGTCGTAGACCGGAACACCATTCCAAAGAACCTTCAGTTCTTCAATCAGTGGTCTCATACAGACGTCAAAGTAATCAAACCGTACCTATGACCTTCCAAGAATGAGTAGAGTCAATATTTTGAAGAACTTCTTTGTAATCAGCCAAGGTGGAAAATTTAAAATGGTTGCTATTACGGGCCAAGCAGACCATGTCGACTTATGTAGTTTGAAAGGACATATGCCGTGACAAGAAATCTGCAGCCGTACATTTGTATTGTTTGATCCAAAGCCCTAAGTGTTGAGTACATCTGGATCCATATTATCGAGTTTCTTCCAAGCTGGAGAGTCTGCTGGGTATCATACTTTGCCATCTCTTCTCTCGTTCTCCTTGTGCCAATGCATCAACTTCAACAATACTGGAACTCAAAAGAACAGGTCTCTGCAATCTCGGAGTTGGAGGAAAAAACCTAAGAACCTTCAATGGCCTTGTCTTATAAAACATGTTTTTATACATGGGGGCTACACAGACGGGGTATCTATCGAGGTCTTTCTTCTCTGGTCCATCATACAATATGCAGCCATTGGTACATCCGTCAATGTTCTTGAAATCAAGACCAAGACGACGTGTAAGATTTTTCCCTTGGTAAATGGAACCCAGTAAGCTATTATCCCGTGGCAACAAACATTTTACAATTGCAAAGAGGTCGTCCGGAGCTCTGCCTGTTATCCCCGGGTGAGTCGCCACAAGGTTAACGAATATAATAGTTGCTCCTAGCTTTGTCTTGGATGACCCATCGTATAGAAAACCCATGGCTTCTTCCAAGGCAGTAGCATCTCTTAGCCTCTCTTCCTCTAGATGTTGGTTAACATACCTTGCTTCCTGATCATTGTGTTCAGGAGATCCCATTCCGTTTCTGATATGGTCTTCTAAATCCACGGAAGAACTATCTGGTCTTTGTTCAATACTACATCTTCCGCAGAAATCACTTTCGGATGGGAATTGACCTGCATCGTCATTCCGATTCTCCGCTGAATCGACGTTGATTTCAGGTGGAGTTATTGCATCGGTATCTCCTTCGCCGTCACCATTTCTGTGAGCCCTGGTTGCCGCAGTACTCTCAACGACATACTCTTCGTTCAATCCCGTAATGTCGTCCATTGTCCTCAATGCGTCTATGGTAATTTCATCTAATTGCTCTTCTGTTTGGACAAAATTGTCCACTTGTTGATACATATGTTTCATCATATCACGCAGTTGTAGTCCATTGTCTCGACCAGGTCGACGTGATGATGTGCTTGATATCTTCAAGGAATAGTCCATCTCCCACTCCTAACCCGAAGAGTCGGGGTCCTGTGGGCCTCTCCAGGTTCCGCAGTCCGCGGATTGACCGTATCTAAGAAGATGTCTCTTGATCTCTTCAATCAAATATGCTCTTCCAGCTCCCTTTTGTTCTCTGCATGGGCATGGTATTCTACGGAAACTGTACATAGATGCTCGTATCTTGTCGCGGACCCATAGTTTGTCGCCCCATGCTTCAATCCTTCTTGCATCAGTTAGGGGTAATTTACTTGACATCCTGCAAAAAAGAAGAGCAAGTATTTCCATTAGTTTCAAAAATGAAGGCAGCGTTTTTTCTCATTACCGATAAGTGATTCAAGATATTAGTTGACTGTAATTTTTGTTTGTTTGTAACTCTGCATCGTGTATTTATCATTCTATTGGAATCCGTCACATTGATTTGTGATATTAACTTCTTGGGACAAGTTATATGAGGAAAGATCACATTAAATTTCAAATTTGCACATTGAGATTCAACAAACTTTATAGAACTTTTGTTCAAATAATGACCCAATTAATCAACTACTCAAGCATAGTGTAAGAATCAAAACGTCAAATGCTAAATCTACTATTCATAACACACTTCCAGTGTATTTAATGCACACCCACTGTATGCAATGTAATATTTCATGAATCCAAGGAAGCCCTATGACAATGATGCTTAATAAACGTATATCAAAATGCATCATGTAGCTTACTTGGTATACAAAGATTTGCGAAGTTGTAGGTCGTTGACACTTTGGCGTTGGAGGTTTACAAACTAAGAATGTGCAGTATGTTCCTGAAATAACACAGTAACAACAGTTTAGAACTGGGTAGACTGTATAGTCTTCAACTTCGAGATGAATGAATCTATATTCGGATAATTTGACAGAAATCCTTGGGCAACCAAATTGAAAGACTCTTGGAATTAAATCTGCTATGAGATCGTCCTCTTTAAAAGAGTCTTCTCTAAAAAAAAAGGAAAGGAGGGCATGAAAACAAGAGGCTGAAGAAGTTGCCCGAAATAGAGAGAGTAGTGGTTTGAAGCCTTATGTTGTCGAAGTCAAGCCATCGGGCATTATAGATAGCGGTTGCGATGGGCATTTAAAGTGGCAGGAAAACGTGCGGGACTTGACTCCCCGCATGTTGGATATGAGTTTGATAAATTATGAAGAGCAGAATGAGAACTCAAAAATTAAACTACGAGAGGGCTGGAGAACTAAGTTTGAGTTCAAAGACCATGAGGTGACAGACACATCTCTCGATAGGATGATAAAAACCTAGATGAGGAAGGATTGTGAGAGAGCAAAGCGACTACATGCAAGTAAGCTCAAAGCTCCAGCGAGATACTCTGACAAGGAATGGGATGCAATGAATAAGTAATGGGATTCCCCAAGTTCAAAATTGCAATCTGAAAAGATGGTGGAGACAAGAAAGAAGGTTGTGTATAACCCAGGTGTAGGTAGACAAGGCAACGCAGGAAAAGCGGCTAAACTGGTAAGTGATAGATCCATTTTCCTTTCCACTGGAGTATTTATTTCAATTTCAGTATTTCTATTTCAAACGTGATATTCTGGATTTCTACAATCTTAGTGTGTGTATGGAGGTATGTACTGATTAGTGTCTTACATTTTTTTCGTTGTGGACCTGTTAAGCGGAAAGAGAGGGATGTATCTCATGGCTTAACTGCCGTGGCTAAAGAGCTTCGAGTGTCCCAGGAGAACCCGGTTAGCCAGGCTAGCGTTGAGCGTTCCTTTATGCATTCAGAAGATGTTTATCAGTAAGTCTAAACACGTAAAAGGAATGAACGTAGAAAATCTTCTTCCTTTATTTGTTTAGAAAGTGATCCACATGTACCGACTTGTTTAAAAGCAGTGATACCTGTCGAAGTTCTTAGCCTCCAATTTTCTATTCTGAGGTACAATGCTACGTCATGATTACACGTTTTAAAAGTTTTGTTGGACTCTATTCTAAAACAGTAAAAGGAGACAGCATAACTGATTCAAAACTAGCATGTGCTTTGTACCGAAGAGTATACTTGTATTTCATAACAGTGTAGTAACTATATGAATCTAAAGAAATTGCAATGTTGTTAGAAATTGAGGAAATAGAGATGAAGAACAATCGGCGTCTAAGTGCAATGGAGAGAAGTCAGGCGGAAACCAACAAAAGACTGCAAGATGTCATGAAAAGTATCATGAACTTACAGGGAATGCTTGAAACGGTATCGGTGAAGTATGTTGGAGACGCAAGACAACTTGATCGTTCTAAGGGCACAATTCCAGACAAAGCGGGGGGTAGTTCTTAGAGATTTCATGACGAACGAGTTTGAGTTCCAGGTTGCACTGCAAGTTGCGAGCAATGGTGGAACGAGAATTGCAAAACTTCGGAAGATGAAGAGACTGAAGACAAAGAAAGCTAGGTGAGAGACGTAAATCATGTCTGATTTCACAGGATTCTTCCTTATATATTTTTGGATTGTTGATAGGATGTGTGCCACAGGTATGAGCTATCTATGGAAGTATCTCCTCCCTCTCAAAATGAAGCAGCATGTGTCGGAACGGCACATTATTTACCGAGCTTTGGAAACTTTGTATTCTTTTATTGTTTGACAGCATGACGTATTCCTTGTCCATGTGGAAGATTGTGAGTTTCAAAAACTTTTCACGATTTTACATAAAAATTAAAGTTACAATGTAGTATACTAAGGAATTTAGCTTCAGCTGTAGAATCCGTTATGTTCAAGTCATTGAGTTTTGAAAACTTCACAATGCATTATGCATGGATAGCAATTGCGATCAATGACAAAGATTGATATGTTTAAATTCATGAGGGAGTTATAACATGAAAATTTATTTATAGCGTGAGAAGTTGGTGTACATTGAAAAGTATGTATGTAATTATTCCTATGTTACATATGTCAAACATTCTGAACTGGTCAAAATTACAGAGACGCGTTGGAGAGAAGAAGCATGATTCTATGAAAGAGAATGATAAGGTCATAGATGATGAGGTAAATTTCTCACTATCTATTTTTAAAAACTAAATTGGTCACTGCTGTCCAATACTGTACTGTGGTATCTAAGATGTGATGAAGAAATGTCTGCAACATGCATCAAAATTTATAAATGATGTTTGTGCTTCAATCACTGTCTAATTTGGAAAGCAATGAAATACGTGTTTATGTTCATCGTCATGAGAAGACGTCGATGTACCTAAACACATGCCTATTTCATCTTATAGTACTCATGATTCATTTCTCATCTTTCAATATGTATTCTATGTAAGTGTAGAAATCAGATACTCTTAATGTTGATGTAGATGTCGTCAGTGCCTTCTCTACTAGCAATGTGTTTTGCACGTAACTGGAAAATAATGTTCATTTTGATTTACATATGGATTGATGAAGGAGCTCACTTACACATTGAGCTTTGTCTGACTATACACAGGAAGTAAATGCAGCCCATGTGGTCACGAATGTTACCAACGAAGAACACTCAGACATACATGAGGTATTACCAAGCCTTTAAAACATAGAGTAAACAATTATATTGAGACTGAGCAACATTTTGAATAATTGCAAACATGAATTTATTTCATATTTTAGAATAACCATGGTGTTTCGTGGATGTCGCAGATGAGAGTGGGTGACAAAGTGTGATTGGCTGATACTCTGCTGCGTCAAGAGATAGTCGCATTTGACACTGTCATGGGACTTGGTGGAGAAGGATAGTTTCATAATCGTCCCATACCCCTCAATTATGTCCGTGTTAATCTGGAGAGGGTTGCGGTGAACCTTCTTCTCTTAATCCTTGCAGAGGAAGCCGACCAAGCAAATGTGGAAGATGCATTAGGTTCAAGTGTGCTGTGGAAGAAAGAGCTAACATTTCAAGCGCTCTGATGCAAGGGTGCCATATGCCCCCATGCAATAAAGACTACGCTCCAACCGACGAGTATTTCAGAGAAGACAGTGTGCAGATTTGGTGTTTGTTGGTTTTTAGAGAATTTGTTTTTTGATGAAGTTTTCAGTTGAGGTATGTAGCATCGCCATCTATCCGAAATAGTGTTTCCGTGTATGCACTGGAATCGTTCAGTGTTTTGTTGAATTAATATGAGCACATCCTAAGTATGGACAACAATTTGTGGATATTGGGAAACACACCTTCTATGATTGACACGTGGAAGAATTTCATATTACTGTGTGATTCAATAACGATTTAACAAGAAATTACTATAATTTGAATAGTAAATTAAATCAAAATTTCTACTAATGCATACACATAATGTGGGAGCAGACACTGATAGTAATTCTTGTATTTGCGGAGCAATTTCATAGTGATATTAAGGTGATCATCTTAATATGAAGCCATGCTCTCCCAAAACCATTTTCATTTAACGGATAATCAAGAACATCCAAGCCCTACATACAATTCTACATACATTTGTTCACAAACTCTAATTTAAGATGCAAATCTTAATTTGCATTGTCTTTGGAGTCTAATAAGTGGGAAATGTACCTGGTAGGCAAGCATAAGCTTTCTCCCTCCAAAAATGTTGAATAGTGCCTTGAAGGAACGAGACAACTCTTGTAAAATTTGAAGGTACGTTTCCATGTAGAATTTGCCAAAGTAGTATCTAAACTTCCCTTCAATATACACCTTCATTTTCTTCGACCCGAATGCGTTTCTCAATGGTGGTTCAATATAGTTCTCCGATACTATGTAGTATCATATTGGAGTTTCACGACCCCACCCTTCATGGTCACCGACTGTTCCTCATGTTCCGCACTCCGGTCTTCCAAGTCCCGGAAACCCCTCAGCTTGGCAATGCATTTGTCGACCTTATTGGACTAGGTGATGGTGATCACCTCCTATGTCAACCGGCACTTGCTCTTGGTGACCTCATTGAGGTACATAGTGTACTCAAACATTTATCCGGGTAGGTGGGCCATGTCTACGCAAAGGTCTTTGGTGTGCTCCGGAGGCCCGGTTGGCCTGGAGGCGTTCGTGGCCAACATTCATCTTGCGGGAGTTCTGGATCCCTGTCCCGCTTCCGGCTCATTAGACCTGATCTTCTTGGCGGGTAGAGGCGATGGTGACGGAATCTCCTATACGTCATCCAAGGCTGAGGAGAAATCCGAGTCGGGTTTTGCAAACCTGTAGATACTCTTCAACCGGTCATAGGATTCCGTTTCTTCCTGAGTTAGGAATTTGTTGCTCCATGAGAGGTGGATGAAGAAACTCGGCAAACAGGTGCTGGATTTCTTTACCTTTCGGAGGTCGAGAACCTTCCAATCGATCATGGCCTTCATCATGATTCCCCAATCCACCTTAATCTTTCTGGCCATGTCCCTTAGGAAGGTGGATGCCCATTTAGCCGTCACTCTCTTAGGCTTCTGTAGGTGGAAAATTGGATTCAGAAATCTGATTACCAACCGGGAGTCCGCGTCTTTGATATCCTCCACCGTCCACACCTCTTTGGCGGCACCCTTTCCCATGAAGACGTAGGCAGTGAACTTCCTCAGTTCTCTGCTATCGAGATTCCTCCCAAACAAAAACTGTACGTCTCTCTCCAAACCTGCCCGGGCGAACGCTCCGGATCTCCCTTGATGGTCTGGAACCACTGGATGTCCTTGACTAGAATCTCCTTTGCCGTAGTAGGTTCCGTCCACCCCCACGGCTTCTCCAAGAGCAATGGACATTCCATGAGGTCCAAGTACTCGTCGAGCTTCGTCCGGTCGTCTTTGCTCGTAGGAAACAGAGGCATAACCTTCTGTACCTTCAACGCCGGAGTGCCTGTACCTTCCAGTTCCTTGCCTTTCCTACGACGGTCTACCATATTGCTAATCGACCTCACCTTCACTACGGTAACACCTGCACGCACGTTACTCACCCCATCACTCTCCTACCGGAAACACTTCCAGCTCACCGTCTCTCCCTATCGTCCAAAGTACGGAGTTCAGCACCCAAGACGGAGCGAAAGGCGGTGGAGCGCACTAAACCACTAAGGAGAAATGATGAAAGGATTCACTTAGCTCTTCTTCCCCCTTTTATACCCTTCCTCCTCCCTGGCCGTTCGTAGCCCCTCATCATGACCGGTCGTAGCTGCTCATTATGACCGGTTGTAACTGGCGGCGCTTAATTGCCACCGCAATTGTCTGAGTAATAATTCCGATCTCCGTCCTATAGTCCGACTGGATTCCGGCTAAGTCCATCTGGACTTGTGGATTAATTTCCTAACTGGTTCTAGCCGGAAGCCCTACAGGTCCTTCTAGCTTACTGATTTTTTGAGACAATCAACTTATCAGTTGGTTATTCCGTTCTATGCTCCCTACCTAATCATTCCCTCCATCAAATCACTAATTTTTTTTAATTTTTAGGCCGGAATTACTCTACCGGCCAGCCAACGATGGACTTTGCTTTCCACACAGCCAAACAAAGAAGTGGATACACTCTACGATGATCAAGAAGTGGAATTTTTTGATGAATCATTGGTGATATGGGAAATAGAGTATTTGGTCAAAGTGTGTCCCTCTACCTTGAAAGGCAATCAAAGTGATGTGCATTCTTTGGAACATAGTAGAGTAGCTAACAACTAGTAAGGTTGCTATTATATTTGCTTTGCTTCTCTTTTTGTCGTTAAAGTTGCCAATAGTACCTTAGATCGGGATTCTTCTCTATATACTTGCTTCCTTTCTCCTATATCGATCGAGTATTTTTTTGAGTTTTAAGTGTTGATTTCATGATGCAGCAATATTAGATTGAGTAAGAATGTATTGCAATGAAGGTGATCTATGAATTACAAATGGAAGTTATTTTTAGTATACTTCTTTGTTTTTTTGTCTAATATTTGGCTTTGCATGCAGGTTTCAACGCCGCTCGTTGTTGTTCTACTGCATTTGGAGCATTGAGATCGGGATCAGTATCAATTGTGGCTGCAATCACAAGTCTTTAGGTACCTAGCGGACGTAATGGTACATAATGTCGGCATATTGTATTTGTTGTGTATACGTGTGAGACTATGTGCACGTTGAGTAAGAAGCGTCCACTACAACGATTATGCGCATGTAGGCATGTATAGAAGGCGCTCTAGTTTGACAGCTGTGAACTTTGTTTTAGTTTTTTTTTGGTAATCCACTTCAAGACCAAAGTGCATCTCTTTATGTGACAGTACTCAATTTTGCTACGACCAGTTTGTCTACTTGAATTTATACTTCCATAATAAAAATATATTACGAACTTTGTTGTTTTATTCACCAAATTTCTGATTCTACCATTTTATTTTCTAGGATTTTGAGTACTTGTCGTTACATCCAGTATCAGACGCTATCAAATCAAATGTATATTACACTTGGTAAGCTTAGAGGAGACCACTACGGAAAATTCTACCCTACTGGAAAGATTCATAGCATATACCTATACAGTCAATAGGCACTATAACTGGATTGAAAACCAAACTTAACCCCTAAAAATCCAGAAAAAAGCCAAAACGGCTTTTTGCGATTTCAGACAGCCAAGATGAAGGGGTTAAAGTTAATAATTTTGCCTAAGAATTTTACTAGATGCTCCCTATACTGCAAAGTGTATGTGGTAAAATTTTCATAGCCAAATTCCAATTTTAAGACCTTCATCTAGAAATTTTAGGTTTCAAGTCCAAAACGGGCAGCTTAAAATTAGGCATTTTTAAATTTTTTTTTTCTTGAAATATGTTTATAACCAAATCACCACTCAAATTCCAAAGAGACCCAAGTCAAAAACTATACCAATTTTACAAGGACAGCCTCCAAAAATTACAAAGACAAGCTTCAAATTTTTGAATTATTTCTTTCAAAATTTGTTGAAATTTGAGATTTTAAAATTTTTCAAAAATAAATTTTCCTTAAAATAAAAAATTTATAAAGGCACCTATCCACCATTTAGATTTTTCTAAAACCAAGTATACGTAACGTCATACATGTTTTGCTATATCAACGTTTTTAGACCTGCTTCTAGAAAACAATTTTTATGAAGGTTCTAAAAAAGGAATTAGTCTCTAAAATTTTGCATGGAGGTACCCAACTTCATTACCTACATGGAAAAAAATATGAGCAAAATGTTTGGGGTAAAAATCTGCAACTCTCCCTTTGCACCATTTTGACTATGTCATTCGAGCAATGTCCAAAAAAAGTTTTGCTGCAACTTTGAATGTTATAATCTCTAAGATGGTAATTATCTAACGGCTGAAAATTTTAAATGTACTTCTAAAGAAGGTAAAGTACAAGATCTTAAGGTTTGATGTCTAAAAAAAGCAATTTTTTTTTGTCCAAACCATCGTTTCCACAAGGTGGTCAAAAATGGCTGTTTTGGGTTTTGGAACCTCCAAAACCGGCTGGATTTTTAGGGGTTAAGAACGACATCAAACATACATCTTGCGCTACACAAGATGAATTGAGAGAAGAAGAGGATGATGATAAATCATACAAAACCGGCACTTGTCACAACAGCAACTGTAACGAGCAACCGTGGTAAATAAGGATTCAAGGTAAAGTAAAATGAGAATTTTGCTTACTGTGACGAACGGGGGCGGATTTTGCCGGCATCACAGCTCCTCGCCTAACTCCCAAGTGATGTTTATCCTAATGCTATAATCGTCGGAACATGGCTTAGTGGCAAATATATTGCGATTTTTCTGTATTTGAAAGGCATATGTTATTTAAAATCATGTAATGTTCACAGAAAAAATGGTATTCAATAGCAAAGCTTTCCATTAATATATGGTGTTCTAAAATCTGATCATTCAGCTGTGAAATATAATCAAATGTATTCTAAAATGATGCAATTTACAAAAAGTATACCTTTTAGGTGCTAGTTTTGATCTAAACTCTTCTAACTAACCACCCAACCGATTGAGATGCAAAAGAAAAAGCAGCATGTGCACATATTTCTTACCACAAGTTATTCGTACCACAAGTCGCGTGCTGAACTATCAACACTATGCATTGCCCCAGTTCAACAGCCCACTTTACAGGCATCAACATCAGAGATCATAAACAACCAGCAATACAAACCAAAAAAACCAGAAACGCCGTGGTCTTCACAGAAGGTCAGGAGGTTTTCCCAAACAAAGATGTTGCACCCATTTCTACTCCGTGCACAGCATGCAGTAGCCATCAACACCACCTCTTCAGCTAATATGTGAAAGGGATCAGACTAGACGTGTTACGGTAGAACAACTCTGACTTTTATATACAACGTCAGCATGTGACTTTCAATATTGAAACCGTACCAAGTGCTAACGACAGCCTCCGAGTCAAACCCAATGAACGAACCTGTATAGAAGTTTCCCAACAGAGGCCACCCTCGTTTGTTTATCTAAGAAAAGGTTACCTGATTTCACATTGATCTCAGGAGGAACCTCGTCTAACTACTCCTTTGTAATCAACTCAGATCTACCGACACGCTACATACTACACTTTCACATCTCCCGAGAAGAAAACCCCCACATTCCATCCTACATGAATATGTCACACAGTCCCATTTCAACAGCCCGTCAAAAGAAACTTTCCTCAACTAGCCAGAACAAGGATCAGAAGACCAAGTACAAACATCAAACTCGAAGTATCTGGAGCTTGCTGGAGAATGCTATGGCCACCCAATCGGGTTGAGTTGACGACCATTGCAGCTGGTTAATCTCTGCCCCTGCAGTATATGCTAATATGGGATCAAGGTTGCCCTCTACGGGCTGGCTGATCGACGACAGATCCCAAATAAGAGCCTGCACAAGACACCAACAAATCAATGGTGAGATAGCATACACTTAAAAAAATAAAAGTCACAGTCAAAGTCAAAAGCAATAGAGAGGATCTCATTCTTTGAAAAATATAAGCTAATAATCCAATACAGTGCCCTAACTCCAAGTGACTACCTGTGAATCATCTCCAGCGGTGCAGATGTGGCAAGGGCTATGGGGAGCCCATGCCACTGAGTTCACGCATGCTTGGTGCCTCTGCAGCTCTGCAACTGGCACTGTCGGCACACGGATGTCGAGGACCACAACTTTAGAGCTGTCCATCAAGATGGTGGCCATGTACCGGGGGTCTTGCTTGTTCCATCCTAGTCGCAGAAGAGGCGTATCGGGTTGGGTACTCTCATAAATAATCGTAGAATGCTCCTTGTCCCTCAAATCAAACACACGAACGGATCCGTCTGCAGACACGGACGCAAACACGCCAGCGCCTCCCCACGCAATGTCGTACACTTCTTTGTCGTGAGCTATTAGTTGCGTGTCTACAACTTCCTTCTCAATGTCCCAAATGGTACATGTTGTATCGATACTCGACGTCCCCAGCCGCTTCGGTTCAGCCTCGTTCCAATCGAACGAAGTCAATGGGGCACAGTACTCACTGTACTTATTATTGTTCAAAAGACTCTTCAGTTCCACCTTATCATCGTGGATCTGCCCGAAAAAACAATCTAGTCAGAGAGGCTAATAATCTGAAGCTTAAATAAATATCAGACAGACTCATGATTACCCTAAACTATTGTTTCAGACAGCGAGGACCAAGCAGTGAACCGATCGGCGCTCGGGTCCTCAACGCTAAAGCTAGCTCTTCAATCCTCGCAAAAGTTTCCAAACGGGGGGGGGGGGGGGGGGGGGGGGGAGAAGACAGATAGAATGAAGACAAAGAGAATTAATGGATACGTTCCCGGAGAACAGTGGAGCAAAACCCTGCTTCCACGGAACAATAAGCTACTCTGCTTTCTTAGCAATGGCGTTCTCACAGGACACTACGCAATCACCACAAGCGGAGAAGAAACGCACCTGCCATATGCGCAGATAATCGCCAGTAGTCGCCAGCAAGTCCGGTTTTTGACACTCTTTATCTGGAATAAACATGATTTTCGTAGTAGGATACGGGTGCTCGAAAGACAACTTCGGGTCTGCCTTAAAGTCGCATGTCTCGTCATCCAGCTGCACTATCTCCACCTTGTTGCGATGATCTTCAATAAAAGACCCGATAGCCAGACGCATGTTCTTGTCCTTGCGAACACTCCAGTTCATGCCATATATAAGCCAAGGGGCCTCATACGTGTAAATTTCGGACCTACGTTGCGGCTCCTGCCCATACATGTCCATCCCCGAATCATGAGCCATGACTCCGCCCTAAAGAGATCCCTCGGTCAACGAATGTTTACCCTCAATAGGGACGACTGCATACTACCAAAATGACACGCTTCCTGCCAACACAAAACCTGAACATTAGTCAATCCATCACTGTTGAAACTTAAGTTGCGCCAATGGCTCAATAGCCCAAAACCAACGAGGCAACGACCATCACATCGAATAAACAGAGACATTTCAAAAATTCAAACCCTCCCAGCTCTTCACCCCCCTTATCCCCTGCACTGACCTTCAGCAACCAGCAACGAAACCTCTCATCAAAAATGCGACTCTTCCTACACGCATCTCGCCATCTCCCGCGAATCCAACAAGATCACCAAACCCTACAGTCCTCCAAACTCCACCAAACTCCTCCGAACTTCGTCCAGCTCCGCTCCAGTCCCGAGAGTGCGACAAGCTCCACGAAACGCTTTCCCACCACCATAAAAAATGCCCCGCGCTACAAGGGACTCTCAGAAACGGAACACGTGAGGTGGAAAATCCCGTGGAGAGATACAAATAGGGCTTCGAAGAGAGGCCGGAGCACAGTGCCAGAGCACGCGAGACAGGAATCTTCAGAACGGCCAGAGGCAGGGGTACGAGCGGAGCGAGAGAGAGAGAGGGAGAGAGTATGGGGAATGGCGGGGTTACAATGCGGATGTGGGGGTAGAGGAGATGGCGTCGAGAGCTCCACGGGCCTGCATTCACAGCAGCAGCAGCAGCGGCGGCGTCGTCGTCGTCGTCGTCGTCGACGCCTCGTCTCCCTCACGTCCCTCGTCTCGACTCCACGCCACGCCACGCCACGGCACTCCACGGCACTCCGCTCCACTACACTGCACTGCACTGCACTGCACTGAACTCCACGAGTGCCCACTCGAGCTTCTTCTCTCTCCTGAGTCCTCACTTCGCCTTGAAGTTGGCTTCCCTTCGTTCCCTCGTGCCAACCTCCGGTTCCCGGCTCCGGCTCTGGCTCTTCTCCACTGGCACTCTCCCTGTATTGTAGCTTTGAAGGAGATTGGTAATTCAAACACCTTTGAAGGTTTGTATGGAGTATGTTTTAAATATTTAACTCATTAGTTTTCTTTGTTTTAATTTTATTGCATGCATCCAAAATATGTGCACATTTGAATGGTTTGTATTTTAAATGCATATTGTTGAATCAATTCCAAAAAAAAAATCCTAGGTTATTATAGAATTATCACAAAAATCATATATATATATATATATATATATATATATATATATATATATATATATATATATATATATATATTCTTGTAAAAATGCAATCACAATGAATATGCTTAGTGAGTTGTGATGCATTCCAAAGTATCTCCATAATAGATATTTCCCCCCATATAGTTGTGATTTATTTCATATATAGTACATGATGGACATCTCTTAGAGGTTGTGATGCATTTCAAAATGTCTCTATAATGGGTAATGCCAAGATGAGTATTTTCTAAAAATCGTGATGGATTTCAAATTATGTTCATGATGTATATTGCCTAAGGTATGTCCAATTGTGTTTTTTTGATGATTTTTTCAAAGATTTATAATATAACTCAGTTTGGGCCTAGGATTGGTATTGGCCCAATTTTATAGTGTGCCATTAAAAGTTGTTGTATGCTTGCAATTCCACATTTTTCTATTTTAATTTTTTTTCCTATATTTTAGTCATTAGAAATCCATGAAGGGTGACAAGAATAAATTTTTTGCTCAAAACCTTGACTATAATGGATATTACCCAATTTAATAGTCGTAAACTAATTCAAAATTAGCTTATGATGGATATATTTCAGAGGTTGTGATGTAATTCATAAGGTCTTCGTGATGGGTATTGCGTAGAGAGTTGTAAAAGATGATCAAATATGCTTCTCTTGAGGATATTTTCATGTTTCCTGATCCATCTTTTTTAGGCTTTATAATGGGAATTTCTCAATTATAAAGGTGTATCTTTTTGTTAAGTCATAATTGTTGTCCTCGAATACTCTATTTTTCTTCTTCTTTGGAGTTTTTTTTTTTTTTATTTTTTAATTAAGCTTATTACAACTATGTTTATGAATTTTATTGTTTGATGAAGTCTTTATTATTTCTATGTGGAGGATACAAAATGTCTCAGCTTAAAAACTTAGAATTTCTAAATTCAAAACTTAAAATTCTATATTCAAAAAAATTACAATTTTAAACTCCAATGAAGTTGTAAAAAATTTAAATTATACCAGGGTTGTTAGGACGCTTAACGTCCGAACGTCCTAGGTCGTCAGCAGGCGCTTCAGGACGTCCTCTGACTTAGGAAAAAAAATTCACATGGACAAGTTTCACCCCGGAGTGAAACAAGAGTGGGAGTGGCGGGGGCGCTTCCAGCCGCGGGTGGCATCGGCTCCCCCACTCTCGCGTAGTGGCCGAGGTTGTCCGCTCCGACGGCCCGTCGCCTCATCGGCCGCCTAGGCCGTTCGCTACGACGGCCACCATTTTTTTTAAAACGCCCCAAAACTTAATATATCCATAACTTCTTTAAAACTTGTCAAAATTGGGCTTATGAGGTATTTATTGGCATCTACGTTTCCTAATGATGCCAAAAAACATCTCACAATGTCTATTTGGACACGTTTTGAAGAAGATTTGGGGTGTTAAAGTTTCCATTATGTTTTTGTAAAATCAAGGCCATTGGACGTCCGCTTTCCGAGGGGGACGACCGCTGCTTCTACTTGTACTCTTCCCTCTCCCTTCTCTCACCAACTTCCTCTCCTCCCTTCCTCACACCCTCCTTCCTTGGCAAAACCAAAGTACTCCTATACCTAGTTGGGTGGGGGGTGGTGGTGGTTGGGGAGGAGAAGGGGTCAGTGACATGGAGTCCATAGTTTACACAAAATCTTTAATACCCATTTCAATATACCTTCACTAGTAGAAAATGGTCCAAAATGACTCGTCCACAATGACACAAATGGTCCAAAAACTTGAGTCATTTTCGACCATTTGTGTCATTGTGGACGAGTCATTTCGGACCATTTTCTACTAGTGCTTGCTTGGGTAGATTTAGTATTTACCTAAGAATACAAAGGTTGTAGAAGTGGATCATTTCAAATCGCTTGCTGTATTTTGCGGTGGCACTTGTTATTTCTCTTTTGCAGTGGAAAAAAAAGTCTCAGTTGTCTCCCAAAAAAAAAAAAAAAAAAAAAAACAACCGCGTGCTGTAAAATCAAATGAATAGGTCACCCCTTCACATAAAGGTGACTGGTCAGATATAAGCTCAAACGTCATAGCATTTAAATGCACCCACTATGCATTCCCTCAGCTCGAGTCATTTCACCATAGAAATTTTCTTTTCTTAGAGCATCCCCAGTGAGCTGTAAACCTGTAAGCCTGTAATTATGAGAACGTCGTTCTCCCAAACCTGAGTGCCTTTCCGAAGCAAAACATTCCAAAACCGTTTACAGATTTACAGGTTTGCCCCAAAAAACCTTCCAAAATGAGGTTTCGGCCTGTAAATTACAGACTTACAAGCTCGAATACAGGCTTGGCCTGAACCGCAATTCACGTCTTTCTACATCTTTCCGATTACAGGTTTACGGTTCAGGCCTTACTGGGGATGCTCTTACCATATTGCACATCTGCAAATTTAATTCTGAGGGATTTATTTGGAGAGCCTCTCAAGAGCCACCTTGGATTCATGTTTTCTATCAGCCCTTCCCCCGAGGCCACTAAGGTAATGCGCTCAAAAACCGTCCCGGCCCAAAAACCGTCCCATAGGCTTTGACATAGGCTGTTCCTGAAACTGTGCAAAATCATTCTAATTCCGTCTATGGCTGCAGAAATTGAGTGCTTGTGATTGGCCTATTCACAGAATCCAAGTGGTCATATTAACCATGACTCTAGGGACGGTTAGTGGAGCACCTAGGGCTGAACATTCAAAAATTCATAGGAAATTGTAGATTTACTCAAAAAATGATTTTTTTTTGGGGATGGCTTTGCACTAGCTTTGCACTTCATCCAAAAATTATAAAAAAATTCCACCACTATTCCAAATGAGCAAATCTGAAATTCGGACGGTTTCTGAGCGCATTACCTTATGTCTCAAGCAGTGCCAACGACAGACAACACAAGAAGAGTTGAGATATGGCCCAAGCCCCTGAAAGAGCAAACTCAATTGGCCCATTGGTAACTTACAAGTGAAAAGATAAGAATAACCTTTGGATTTTGAACCCCTCCATGAAAAGAACTCCCAAAAATGCCAGAAAAAACCCCAAAGCAAAAAGACAAGGAAAATAGGAAACTGATACTGTAGGTTGCATTCACCAAAGAAACCCATACCGAAAACCGTCATCGGCGCCAAAGGCAACTGTGTGTTGGCGGTCTAGATTTCCATGGCAATATTGCAGGCACATTGTAGATTGAATGTCGGTTTTGGGAACAGCAACGGCTTTGAGTACGGCTCCACACACGGTCAACGGAAGTCAAAGAATGGGCGAGCGTATAAATACGGGGGGGGGGGGAGTTAAGGGAAGGGATTGAGGGAAGGGAGGGGGGTGGTCAGAAGGCAGAGAGTGGCAGGGCAGGGCAGGGCAGGGCAGGGCAGTGCAGTCATCACCAGTGTACAGTAGTGTAGTGTTGTGCAGTTGCAGTAACTTAGCAGCCCTCCCTCGGTGTTGGGTGCCAGGAGGGGCGGGGCGGCGCTCTGTGGGCAACAATAACAATATGCCCCCCCCCTCTCTCTCTCTCTCCCTCTCTCTCTCCCTCTTTCTGTGCTCTTCTCCACTGCCTTCGCTTGGCATTATATTCGCTTGCTTTGCTTCCTTACGTCTCTGTTCTCAGCTCCCATCCCCCAATCGCATCACTCTAACCACACCACCCAACGAGCTCAGCTCGCACAGCCACAGCCACAGCCACAGCCACAGCCACAGGCACAGAGTGGCACTCGCAGATGCTCAAGTGCTCCCAAAGCCTGCCTGCAATCTTTCCTCTGCGCAGCAGTCGAGCCATCGCTCTCAGCTCACTGAGACTGGGTTCCTGATGCATCCAGGGGAACATCATCACAACAGAATCCTGACATCAGGGAGCGACCATTCTCACATCTGGATTGCCATGGGGGAGCCACGTTATTTTTGGGACGGCGGGGAGTGTGCGGCAGACGAGGAGACTGCATCTGAAGGGTGGTGATATAGGTTTTAGAGCCGGTGAAGGAGCGGAGAGAGAGGGACTGTGGATTGAGGAGGGTGAGGAAGGAAGGATGGAGTTGGCATTCTGAAGGTGGGTGTAGAGGAGTAGGAGAAAGGAGGCAATGTCAGTGCATGATGTGAAGGAGGAACAGGTGGGAGGGGGATGGTAGTGGAGGTTTGCTGCGAGTTCCTTTGCAGGCGCAGCCTTAGTTGACATGGTTGCGTCCAATGCCGGGGGGTGTGAGTGAAAGAGGGGAATTTGGGGCAGGGTGAAGAGAAGGGGGAAGCGATGACTTCTAGGATGCCGAGGAAGTTTGTGGGGAGGGCAATGGCGGATTCGATGAGTAGCAGCGTAGATGATGATGACAACTCGCTCGATGGGCGCAACAACATGCACGGGGACAGGAGGCAGAGCCTGGACTATGCGAATGTGTACCATTCGCCCACCGTTCCTAAGTCGGATTCGGAGAAACCGAGACGCAGGAGCAACGCTCGACCAGGTTATGCTACGGGGGATTTGATGAACCACTTCAACGGCTCTGATCCAGTGCGCTTGGAGCTCACGCGGTTAGAGAACGATGTTAGGGGTAAAGCACCTGAACCGTAGAGTGCACTGCTTGTGTGAGCAATGGACTTGGCCACAGTATTCAATCATGTGTGAGAGGAGTTGTTAGGTCTTCTTGTGAGAAGTGTAAACGCATTGTAGGGCAACCCTCCGTGGGATTAGACCTGTCCAGCATGTTGATGTTCTTGAGTGTCTTGTTGAGCGTGTATCTTTCTTAATTCATTGTCTGCTTGGTCTGGGTCCATATGTTCCTCTGGGTTGTACTAGATCTATTGCCGTGATTAAAGAAAAAGAATTGAGCCAGCACACAGACAGTGATGTAGTAATTGGTGGCATTGCACTTATTGGCCGGTGATGAGTGGTTAGCTTAGAATTTACTCGAAAGGGTCGTGTATCTCGAAATTTGAGTCACAGTTCATGTGTGTGCTTGTTTTAGATAAAAACCGCGTATTGGCAGAAGCCCAAGCAGAGATGAAATCCCTCCGTCTTTCAGATCGTTTGAAACAGAAGGCAGTGGATGAGGTACATTCTCAATTAGATGTGTCGTTACCCTCCGTGTGCTTGATTGAACGTCTCCCTCTTCTTCGATTTCCTGGCACAACCTTCGATAAAGATTCATATTAAGGAATCATTTTCATTGTGGTGAGATTCCTTGGTTACCATGTGCAGCTTTCTGAGGAGCTGGAGAAAGTCGATGGAAAATTGAAAAGCACACTGGTTCTTCTTGACAATAAGGTATTAGTTTCAAAAGCTATGCTAATCATTCTGTTGTTTCTAACCCCCACGGGCTCGCTCTGATGGTACTTGTCCCGTTCTGCACTGGCACAACTGCCAATTAATTTACGAGAATCCTTTGAGTTTTGACAGAATCTAGAAGTGAAGAAAATCAATGATGAGAGGAAAGCAGCAGTGGCAGGACAGACTGCCGCGGAGGCAACTCTACGAAGAGTTCAAGCTTCTCAAAAAGATAACGAACTGCCTCCGCTTGAGGTTATACTCGCTCCTCTCGAGGCGGAGTTGAAGGTTGCACGGCATGAGGTAACTTCTTCGCAGCCTCTTCTTGATTTTAGCAATGATATTTCTCCTCCCATGTTCCAATCCAACGGTTCGAAGGTTATAAGGAGAATTTTACAGAGTATCAACATTCAGTGACTGATCCTTTGAGAATTCCGATTTTCATCATCACTGCCAAGAGCTAGGGGTCGTAAGAGCTTTAGTGTTCTGCGGTATTTCTAGTGGTTTTGTTAAAGGATGCATGAGCCATCTTACAATCCTTTGCGTACACTTCTGAAATGACAGCAGTGGGTACTCGACCACACTCAGCTGGTAATTGCGGTGTATTACTCTTGATATGCAGATTTCTAAGCTACAAGACACTAACAGGGCTCTAGATCGCTTGACAAAGTCGAAGGAGATGGCACTTCTTGAGGCAGAGAGAATCATTAAAGCTGCTGAGGCTAAGGCTGCTATGGTGGACGATTTACAGAATCGCAATCAGGAGCTCCTTAAACAGATAGAGATTTGCCAGGTATGATAACCTCGTTGGGTTCTATGCAGAAACTAATCGTCACTGTTTCTGTTTGTTTGCCAAGACCAATACGAGCTGAGAGTAAGTTTGTTGGCAGGAAGAGAACAAAATTTTGGACAAAATGCACAGAAACAAAGTCAATGAGGTTGAGAAGTTGAGTATTACAATTCGTGACCTAGAGGAAGCGGTTCTTGCTGGAGGGGCTGCTGTGAATGCTGCGCGTGACTTTCAACGGCAAGTGCATGAATTGATGGTGAGGAGAGTAAATACTATATATTTTTGTATGTTCTTAATATCCGATACTGCTTCTTGAGTTATCTAATCCATCAGGTTGCGGCCTGAAATATTTTGCATCCACGTTTTTCCAGTGTAGCTTTCCATACTTGTTTTGTACCCATGCTCTTATGTAAGAAAGAGAAATTGCTCTTTGGACTTCCGCATTTTGCAACCAAGCTCTTGGACTCGAAGGAGACAATGCAGATTAAGTAGCAGATTTGGAATACAATTGGCGTTTGGAATTTGTGCATTGTATCTATAAGTATTTTCTGTTCCTTACTTTAATAAGGACAAGGGCAATGGAATTATGGTCGTAGAACAAATGATTATTGAAGCGGTCATGGTTGTCCACTCTGATGGTTTTGTAAATGTCTGCTTCGGCGGCTGACGATTCAAATTCACGATACAGGAAGGAAAACGGACCTTGGAGCGTGAACTTGCACGTGCGAAAATCAGTGCAAACAGGGTGGCTTCTGTGGTTGCTAATGACTGGAAGGATGAAAGCGACAAGGTCATGCCTGTGAAGCAGTGGCTTGAAGAGCGGCGGTTTTTACAGGTAATGGCCCTAAGCTCGTATTGAGATTAGTGCTTCTACTAAGTGCTCATGTGTTCAGAAGCTCTTGCGGGTGAAGGAATATATATTGTCATTTAAGATCGTTGGCCTTACTCCTGCATTTAAGATTGCTTATCCTCCTCGCTGTGAAATTATCGCCTCTACTACACACCTGCAAGTTTACAGAATCCTTGCACTGTGGAAACAGGGTGAAATGCAGCAACTTCGTGATAAGCTGGTGTCTGCGGAGAAAACGGCCAAGACCGAATTGCAACTGAAGGTGCACATCGTACCCCTCCGCTTGCTCTGCGTTGATTTAATTGGAAATTTACAGTATGACTAATTTTTTTTTGGACATACAGGAAAAACTTCAGCTTCGTCTTAAAGTTCTGGAGGATGGGTTACGGTCTGGCAATGGCACAATTCGCCGTCCTGCAGTCGAAGCAAAGCGCACTCCCAGTGTCACTAGCAACGGAAATGTGCACAAGTCAAGTGGAACTGAAGAAGGGGCAAAAGCCCTCGCTAATGGGTCCCGAACCCGGCGATCCGCTGTAAGCCAATTGAGAGCAATGACAGGCCCAATTCTGAAAAATGGAAGAATGACTTCCAAATCTTTTGATGGAGGCCGGTCAGATAGCCGGTCATTTGATGCGGGACCTTTTCCTGTGCTGAAACCTTTTACAAACGGATTTGAAGAGTTGCGCACGGGCAGGAAGAGTACTACTACTGATGTGGCTGCAAAGACTGCACCTGTACGCCCTGAGCCTGAACAGTCTGGAAAGCAGGCTCCTGAGGCTGAAACGCAGACTACCGAGCCTGTAACGCGAGCTGAAGTTGTTGCTGCAGTGGAGGTTATTGCTCCAACAGCAAATGGCACCGAAAGTGTAAACGACACTGTCTCGGGGGTATTGTACGATATGTTACAGAAGGAAGTCATTTCCTTAAGAAAGTCTTCGCAAGAAAAGGATCAAAGTCTCAAAGATAAGGACAATGCCATAGAGGTGGGTCTCTTTGTAACTCATTATGAGTAAGTCAAAAGTAGGTCTGGAATACTGGTTATAAATTAGGTGTTGTCGCTGGAGACTCATTTTTGTTTTCATTCAATGCAGATGCTCTCTAAGAAAGTTGACACTTTGAGCAAAGCTATGGAGGTGGAAGCTAAGAAAATGCGCAGAGAAGTTACAGTAATGGAGAAGGAGGTAGCAGCAATGAAAGTTGATAAGGATCAGGACCGGAAGACTAGGCGGCTCAGTATGTCAAAAGAACCTGTACATAGTTCACAGCGTCTTTCTCTCTCTAAAAGGTATTGAATCCTCTGCTGTCTCCTGTTGAAACTTTGCCTGAAGTTGTTTTCATCGACCTTCAAGAATTGATCTACTGTGAAGAATAATTGACGTTTAGCTTTAGAATTTCACATCTTCAACAGTATCTAGGTGTTCCACATGGACATGTTTGAAAATAGTGATCTGTTAAGGCTAGACACGATTAGTGGAATAAGAAAACGATTCAGGAATTTACATATGTGCTTTACCGTTCACTTCCTGATATTTCCAGTACTTAAACTGGACTTCTGGCCTGCAGAACACCCAATGGTAGGACATCCTAGGAGTTACGACTTAGGGTGGAGTGCTGAACTAGACATTGCCAGGCAAACTGCAGAGACTGTAGAAAGCATGCGTAATCTAGAAATCGGTCGCAGAGTAGCTGTAATCCTCTCTTATTGTTGGTGCGCTCGTGAATCAAAATAGAAAAACCGCGGGTGCTGTGGATATTCCAGAAAACCCGAAACTTACACAGAAGCACGATTCTCCTGCCCCTGTAGGTTACCAGCATGAATATAATGCTTGCAACAACTATGTCCTCGTGAGTAGCCAAAATCATTGGAAGCTTTACATGCCATGTTGGTGGATATGGGTTGAACCCTATCCTTACAGCATTACGGGACTTCGACATCCAAGCACTTGTTTGCAGTTTATTTAGTTTTGCAGTCAAAAGTGCTAGATTCACCACTTTGATCGGGAGAACGGTGATTTAAAGATATTGGTGACCTTCCAGTCTGCATAGTTCACTGTTTTTTCGTTGGCCAAGGACGGTGCTTTTCGCCAGGAGGCCAGTGTGTGGGAAGAGAGTCCTCAGCTATCACCTTCATTCCAGGGCTTCCTGAAAATCTCCGTGCTTCTATCATTTCTTCTTCCAGTGAGAGGTACAATGGGGTATAATGCGAATCTTTAGATTCGCTTTAGAGATATTTGAAATCTTGTACATGTACCGTAGATTCATTGTATGAACATTAAATGTTTTCTGAGTTCAGAACGTTTCGACCATGCTATGTGGCTCAGGTGGTCAGCTTTTGGTCGAGTCTTGACCTTCACAAAAAAATTCACACTAGAGTATTATTTTTTATTGCTTCATCGAAGCAACCTACAATCCCAAAACTTGAATTGGGTTTACAAGAATTGAAGGGGTTAAATGGCAGTATAAACGGTTAGCAAGTTATTTTATCTAAGCAATTACAAGTGTTGCATCACTATCAATGGAATTTAAATAAATAGTTTTGTTTCTGTATTTAAGAATCTTGCTACAAACTCAACTCAGCCTCAAATGAAGAAGTGGAAATACATTTTAAGAGGTATCTAGCAGGAACAATGGTTTATCGTGTAAATAGATTTTAAGTGTTGCATTTTGAAATAGTAGTGTATAGCCTTTAGTTAATCCTTTGTGATCCAAGCGACCACATATTGGTTGGTTAAATTTCTAAAATACAAACAACAGGAAATCCTTAATGAATTGGATTTTGATTTTGATATTAAGAATTGTTGTGAATTATTGTGAATATTACTGGTCATTGTTGAACCTTGTTGCTTCCATTTAAAAAAACATTACTAGAACTTTATTGTCTCAAGCTCCATGATACTATCATTGTAGAGACATCTAGTTTTCAATTTAAAATAGTACCGCAACAAAAGTATTTCATCCATCTACCTATTAAATTTCAACCATAGGTCAATATACTTTGTTCAGTTATTTTATTTTGTTTTAAATTTTGGCCTACGATTAGTGTTGCTACTTGTTTCTTTAAGGTATGCTTGAATTTACATGCTTAAATTTTATGATCAACATAATGAATTCTTGCACATAAATATTTAAGAAAAATTCTTCTAAAAACTATGAATTATCCAAAACCATTTTGGATTACAAAGGGCCAAGAGATCTTAATAATTGCCCTAAGCAAAACGATATCTTCATTGCATTGGACTCTACTATTGCTAAAATCTCATTTGTTGCCTCTCTCATAATTGTTAAACATCAAGACTTTAAACCATCCTTCTTGTTGTAATTCTAAATGGAACATCTAACTCGTTATCCCTTCTACTAACCTTCACTCATTTGAATCCTCTACGACGTTGACATGTTAGTCAAATTGTCTACTTCTCTTTAATCTCGTGTGCTAGCCTACTTCCAAGCTTCAAAATTCAAAGAAAAGTTTACTATAATGTTAATACTAGTTGTTGAGTCTAAACGTGTTCCATTTCATATTAGACTAACATAATAGGTTGGAGAGAAGATGAAGATGGAAGGAGTAGTTGGATAACGTAAAGCATTTGAATGAGTGAGAGTTAGTACTAGAGTTGGGAAGATATTGGTTTTTTTGTCAATGTACTCACGGGTGTGGATGTAATGGATGAATATAAAATCATGAAAATAAGGGTATGCATATAAATTGGTTATGTTGAATTTTATATATCCACCTTGTATCAATTATAGTTCTAATTATTTTTTGCATCTGAGTAGCTATACCACACTGGTAGTGGAATTTCAAAACGAGTGCAACCCTATAGACTCGTCGGGTATAACAATCTAAACAAAATTCTCTATAGTTTGAACAATCTAAACCAACAATCTGAACAATTGAGTGTCTATGATGAAGTAACATACTACTCTCTTGATTTATATCAAGAAGGGGACAATCCTACACAATGAATGATTGATGTTAATTTCCTAGCTTCAGACAACTTGAATATACTACAAAATAACTAAAGATACAACTTGGTTACAAAATATGAATCCCCTGCTTGAAGAATTCACTCAGTAGTGATCATAATATCACCTTAGGTCATACATACACAGTGCTTATGTTACAATCAATTGATTCTACTCTTCCCTGCAAGCTTCCACACATTGACGTTCAAATTCATGGCACACACACACACAGACACATTATATCTGCACTTGCATGAGAAATCAATCAATAATAAGCCAGACTTATAGCATGCATTCAAATAAAAAATGGCGAACAAGCCAAAATGAAGCGGCTTCCTCAAACTCTGAAAACACTAGCACCTCATGTTAGCTAAAAAATCATCATATTCTCCTAATCTAATAAATCTTGTTGGTCAAATTTCGAAGAGCACAAACAATGGATGGCTCATTTTCAATCTACACAATTAGAACATGGAAAATTAACTCTCACAAAAACAAATGCAGGAACTCATCAAAAACTTGGTCTGTGCACAACCATTCACACGAAAACGGCGAATCCAAATAAAAGAAGTAATAATAACTATGGAAATTCCAAAATGATCCACAATCAATTTGTAAATACTTTTACAAACTAAAGTTTAGCTGCACAAAGCTAACCTGAAAAACCCAAATTTGTAACGATGAACCAAATCTCACTCATCACTCACTTCTAAAACAAACGTTCCTAGGCAAACTTGTCCTCAATTTCCTGAAGAATTGCAACTTCTCCAGAATAAAAATGTGCAAGGTGCTCATATAACTTGCAATTAGTTTGTGAATCATTTGGCCAATTTTATAGATCATAATGAGATTATTTAAGTTCTCCAAGCCTAACCTATTCCATCGCAAGTTAATCAAATGCTAGCAACTGAAAAGATCCTCTAAGTTTGAATTTGAGAACCAAAAATCTCGAGATATTGTCCGGTAAGAAAGCCAAGACAAGGGAATAAAGCTTCATTTACCCTCTTCCACTCCAATGGCCCCTCTTCCAAAACACAAGATTCTATCACTAGTTGACAAAATAGGGAGAGCTGGACCTTCTGTAGAAGCCCCTATGTAGTTTCTTCCTCAAAAGCTCCAACACTAAAGAAGGAAAACTAGTCCACCTCAAGGGACTTAGAAGCATCAAAATGAGACTCGATTGTTGCCACCTTTTAGATTCAAGTGCCTATGGACCTACAAAAGAAAGGGAAGGAGAACAAAGTGGCCATATTCCATAACCACAACCTTTGCAGTATAAGGACCGAGAGATTTTGATATCGGCTAAAAGCTCTTATACCGAGGATCAAGCATGATTGCTACAATGTTGTGGGCCTTATCCCTACTAAACTTTCTAGTGAAGTCTAGGAATGGCTCCAAGACCGCACAATCCGCCTTTGCTATTTGTCCATGCGTAATCTCCAACTTGCTATCAAAACTTCCAACTTCCAACAATGGCACTCCAACCTCCCGCCTATTACTCTCGACCCGTAGCTTCACGGAAATTGTCACGATTGAAACAAGAGCATCAGACAGCAACCTAAAACCATGTATTTGGTTTACAATGCAAGCCTCAACTACAAGGTTGAGGATGTCACAAACAACTCTACCTATTGCCCACATCAAACTATAGGATACCGACGCTTGCACTTAGAATGATTATCGCTAGTAACAATTATTGATAGCCAATGCATACTCCAAGGTCTCCCAAAATATAGTAATTTTAGAAGCAAATCAAGTCTTGACTGGAGTTTTTAACTTCCAACTTGGTAATTGAGCTTCCATGTAGGCTTCTCTCTGGAGTAGATGAGGGTTCGCGGTGAATTGGCATGGTGCATGCCATGCGACTTCGTAATGGTAATACTTTCGACGTACTGAGACAACTTGTTGACCTACTCGCTCTATTTGAAGCACTTATTTTCTAATTTTAAAAGGTTTTTTATGCTATATTTTCTAATTTTAAGAAAAAGGGTCTAAAACTAAAAAGTAGCTCTACAATTCTCCTCGCTGCTTAAGTGATTCCGGGACCTGTTGTCGGAACCGGGTCACTCCTAGTGCTAACTCAATCGTCCTATATCATCGCTTATGTTGTGAGTTGGTTTGTCTAAATTGATCAATGTCTTGTTTTTTGCTTCATGTGATGGTGCCGCTGTAAATCTGAAGCCTCATATTGGTGCTTGTCCGTTCTATGCTCCCATGCTCCTTGAGCATCTGCCTATGTATCTTGTGTATCCTTGTGCATTGTTATCTTCGGGTCTCGCTTTTGAGCAAGGGGCAAGAGATTTGCCACTGAAATGCATGACTTTGTGCCATTGAGCTTCTCTTTTTCACTCCGTTCATCTCAAAATTCGACGAAAATGTGTGCAGCATACACTCTAAGGGATGTACGATGCGCCACTAGTGATTGTGTAATACTTCCACCACTCTATCACTCACGTATACGTGTTCCTATATTCCCGCTAACTTTTCCGCGCGGCGTCTTTGCGAATTGCGGAGGTGCCGCTCCTCCCCAACCCAACCCATCACGCACACCTTGCACCTCAAGAACCAACCCTCATCAATGAAAGCCCTTGTCAACCCGGCGTGCGGGATGGCGCCACCCCTGAGCTGCCCACGAGACGAGCCGAGCCTGTTCACCACCGAAACATCCCCGACGAACCAGGATCTGAGCGCTGCCACCCTGGCTGGTGAGCAGCCCGGGCGGGGTGACGGCCACCCGGCCCGGCCCGCGATACAGCGGGGCAGTGATCGCTGGATCGACTCCCGGCGAACGCAGCGTGAGAAATGATGGGGCAGGCAGGGGCAGGGGCAGGGGCAGGGGCTGTGGTGGGGAAGCGAGCCTGGGAAGGGAAGGGAAGGGAAGGGAAGGGAAGGGGTTGGCTTTTATTGAGGCAGCGCAGGGGGCAGTTGTGTTGAGACAGCTCGTGGTCGCGGGGCTTTGCGAGTTCCGACCGCCATCGCCACAACAGCTCGGCCGTGGGGCACCAGCTCGGCCCGGGGAGGGGGAGGGGGAGGGGGAGGGGAGGGGAGGTGAGGGGGGCAGCACATCACAGCACAGCATAGCACAGCACGGAGGGTCGCGCGAGCACGCGGGATCTGGGAGCAGGTGGAGCATTGCAGCCGGGCGGGGCACAGGGGCAGCAGCAGCAGGGATGTGAAGCGCACGCCGGAGGACGGGGATCGGAGTTGAGCTCGTTCGCGAGGCAGGGAGGGGCTCGGTTTGCGCAGTCGGGGGTGGGCCGCAGGGGATCTGGCACGCGAGGCATGGTGGCGCAGGGCGCGATCGGGGAGCGGTAGTGTCGCGGCGTCGCGGCTGGGGAGGCGAGGGGTGCTTGGGATTGCTGCAGCGACGGGGGGCGAGTGGGATTGGGGATGGCGTCGCAGCAGGGCCTCCGCAAGGCCCTCGGTGCGATCAAGGACTCGACCAAGGTTGGGCTGGCCAAGGTTAACAGCACGTACAAGGTACGTGTGGCGCGCTCGGATTTGTAGGCGTGTTGCGAAGTGGAGAGTTGGTGTGTGTGGGAGGTGGTGCCATTAGGGCTCGGAGGCAGGGGTGTTGGGTTTTCGAAATCCGAGTGAGTGGCAGAGAGGAGATTGCCATGCCCTAGGGCCGTCGCATCGGGGCATTATGATGATGGACACCATGCTTGCACTGGGATGGACGGCAGGCTACTGAGCTGAGAGTGAGAGATGACGCATGTTTTTAATTCTGGTGGCCTCCTTTGAGTGCCGTGTGGATTTTTGAGAGAAGTGAGTTAGTTTGGTACAGCGTGTTGCGGATTGGTGTAGATCATCAGTGATTTGACGGGAGTTCGGAAGTTGTAATTGATAGTGGGGGCACGTGGAGTGAGACCTGAACTTTGAAGAACGGTTTGCTGACGCCCTGAATTGGCCGAGAATTGCAGGAGCTTGATATCGCAGTGGTGAAGGCGACGAACCATGTTGAGTGTCCTCCGAAGGAGAAGCATGTTCGAAGTAAGTGTCTCTCGGAATTGGTGTGTGATGTGCAAGTAGGAATCGCTTGTTGTGGGGACTTGGTAATACTCTTTAAGGGAAAACTTAAACGTGTTGTGTGGGGGTGGCAGTGATATTCTTGGCAACTTCTGCATCAAGGCCTCGAGCAGATGTGGCATATTGCATTCATGCTCTTGCGAGACGAATTGCGAAGACTCACAATTGGACGGTGATTCTCTGTTGCTCAAAGAAACGCATTGTTTAGTCTTGATGTGTGTTTTGGAGATGGGGCAGATTGGGTTGAGTACATTGATTATCTAGACCATTGGACGAGCGTACAGTGAGGTTAATCTTAATGTGTTTGTTTTATAATTGGATGAGGTCGGCTAATTCCACTTCGAACACTGACCTTGTCAATTAATACTCCGAGTCTACACTCAAGTCTTTAGTTGGTAGGGTACCGTTGAAGTTTGGTTGAGGTTTGACCGGAGAAACGTTCGGATTACTTTGGAGAATATGCAACGGGGTGCATTGGTAGACCCATTCAGTTGAATGCCTGTGAGCCTGTTCTACAATTGTCAATTTTCCTGAGGAGGGCATGTCTGGTTGTAGAATTTCTGGGTGATTTTCCAATGCATGTACATGACTCTGAACATGTGGTCAGATGACCCATTGTACGAGGTGTGTCTCGCGGAAAAATACGTCATAGCTCCGATCCTCTTCTGAGGAATGGTGGTGTAAATGGCTGTGACAGGTCGCACTGAAGTCCATGATGGTAATTCACCGAACTTTAAGAGAAGGGGATCCGACGTTTCGCGAAGAGCTCATCAATTATGGTCGCAACAGGGGCCATATCCTGAATCTTTCTAATTTCAAGGACGATTCAAGTCCGCATGGTACTACTCCCATTAACTGGATTATGCCCTGGAACTGCTTGTCGCGTTGCTTAATTTAGTCCTCTGAGTGCGATTTCTATGAAGGAGTCGTGTATTCTGTCGATGAAACGATGCTTTCACATGGTTATTCTCTGTGGTGGTGTTTAATATAATCGCCTGAGCATCTCCTGTCGTGTCTTGTTATGACTACGTGCAGCTTGGGATTACTCAGCGTGGGTCCGAACGTATGCATTATTCCTTGAGGAGCGCCTGGAGTGTTTTCGGGTTTTGAAATATGATGTGGAGTCGGAGCGTCCAACGGTAAGCTCCTTGGATTGACGCATTGCAGAGTAACAGCTCCCTGATGTGATTCGTAATGTGTGCTGTTGCAGAGGACCTAGGATCATAGAATTCTTGGCTCTCCGTCTTATAATCAATCCTTCGAATCAGCATCAGTTCCTTGATTTTCTTTGTCACGGGGGGCTATTTACAGGGATCAGTACATTTCAGTTGATTACCTCGTCTCCTAAATAGATCTTTGAGTTAAATAGCTCGGGCGTTCTGTGGCAGGGACACAGTAGGACAAGAGAGCTGGACACCGTGGAACTCTTGGAACATTTACCAGCTCTACAACAGCTACTGTACCGTCTGATGGGCTGTCAGGTAACACAGCTTCACTGAGCAATGCCTCTTGACTGTATCAGATATTCTTTTCAACAGTTCCAATCTTATACTCATCTGCCTTGTCACTTTCGTGGAAATTTAACGAGTGACAACCATAATAGCGCTATTCTGTTATTATTGCCGTAAGGATTGCCATACTTACTGAGTTGTGAGAGGAAATGCTTAATTCGTTCTGGTGCGAAATGTGCAGCCTGAGGGAGCTGCAATTAGCAACTATGTGATCCAGGCTGCTCTGGGCCTGGTGGGTATCCGATCCTCTTCGCTTTTTCGTGGATTGAGATTTGCAATTTGCTTGAACGAGGGTGGTCTTCTTGTTGTGTTGGCCCATCGAATTGGTGTTGGAAGCGATTGGGTCTTTAGGACCGGTTTCAGAGCTAGTGATTGGGCAACTTTTAATTGACACGTCCTGTTATTCTGTGGGCAGGTACTGAAGGAGAGCTTCAAGCTTTACAGGGCAATCAATGATGGAATCATCAATCTTGTTGACAAGGTGAGTCCCCGTGGATGTTGTTTTCGTGGGTTCTCAGAAGGGTTGAATATGCGAATATGATCTTGGTTCTGACAGCTGTGTTGATGTGCAGTTTTTCGAAATGCAACGACATGATGCAATCAAGGCACTGGAGATTTACAAGAGGGCCGGACAACAGGTCAGTTTGCTTAATTTTTTGAGCATGTATCTGCTGATAAACGTTGCGACATGCGTGCTAGAAATGTGTCTTTCTAGCGACCCGACGTAAAATTTTCGATTGCCGTGTTTGAAGTTCGATGTTTACCTAGTGCCCTGGTGACGTTGCAGGCTGAGAGATTGTCAGACTTCTACGAGGTGTGCAAGGGGTTGGACCTTGCTCGCAGCTTCCAGTTCCCGACTCTTGAGCAGGTGTGTCGCATTGTGATGGGTTCAGCCCTGGATGAGTTTCTAGAAGTTATTGTTTCTGCGAAGAAGATGAATTCTGAGTGAGTTGTGTATTGTCCGGTTCCTCGAGTTTAGGAGGTAGTGATGCGTTTTCTTTTAGATGTAGTTCGGGAGGTGAGCAATGACTGGACTGTGGTTTTGGGTGCAGCCTCCGCAGTCTTTCCTTACGACCATGGAGGACTACGTGAAAGAAGCTCCCCGGGCAGGAGCAACATTGATGTTGAAGAACGAACCGGTAAGTCGTGGGGCTCTGCTTTGTAGTAAACGAAGAGAGCCGTGGGTTGAATGCTGAAGTGATGGATGGTTGGCTTCAGCTGTCTTTTGACGTAGCTGTGTGTAGCGCTGTTTCCAAACAATGTGATGAAGTGAGTGTTGTGCTCAGAAGTGATCTCACCTAGCATGCTACATGTCGTAACGGACAGGAATATGAAGACAGAAGTCCTCCTCGTGCTCGGGAAGATTCAATGCCTTCCTTCAAGGAAGAGCAGGAGCAGGATGCATCACCAAAGGCCCCGCCACCAGTCGAGGAAACGCCGCCACCACCACCACCGCCGGAGCCGGCTCCGGTTGAACCTGTCGGAGATCTTTTGGTAGGCTTGATACACTGGATGTGTTCTTTCGGCATGCAGGGTGATCTCACCTGTTGGTGACTTGTTGGTCTCGGTGATTACCAGCATCGAGTTGATGTGAGAAATGTGTATCTAGGAGTCTAGATCGCTGTGACGATTTTACATGCGCCACAAGCAGGAAGAGTCGGTCTGTCATGAATGAGTGTCTCTGATTGAGCTGTTTGGATTTGATCCGCACAGGGTTTGGACGCGGATCTGCCGAACGCGTCAGCTTTGGAGGACGCGAATGCTTTGGCTCTAGCAATCATCCCAGAGGGTACGTTACACGTTCTGAAACAGCAGGCGGACCGTAGTTGACCCTCTTTTCTTTAACGACAGCGGCCACCTGTACCAGCATCCTTTTTTTTTTTCCAGTGTGGTATCCACTGGGCCAGATTTTGATTCTTGCGTGCTTCTTCCGCAGGTCAAACTGCGAATGGGAACGGGCCCACCTTCGATATCAACGATCCTGCTGGTTGGGAGCTTGCGCTGGTCACAAACCCTACGGACTCTGCGACTGCCGCTGCGAACCATAGCAAACTGGTGAGTGGTTTGCGACAAGTGGTATGAGATGAAGATATATGTCCCGGGTTTGAGCATTGAATTGGCGTTTGTCAAGATTTTTAGGAATGGTGCTCGGCGATTTGGTTTAGCATGCTACATGCTGTAGCTGTAGAGAATGGGGAAATATGATCCTTGGAGTAGTCGGTATTTCATGAGGATATCTCATGTACTGTACCGGGGGCCGACGTGTCGCCGTGGTCCATGCAATGTCTGATTCAGTCGATCTGTGGGTGGTGGCAGTTGTGATCAAGATTTGTGTCTATAACGTGTGAAACGTGTGATACCGTGTGAGCAGGCCGGTGGGTTCGACAAGTTGACTCTAGACAGCTTGTACGATGATGCACTGCAAAAGCGCGGGCCGAACGGAGCCGTTCCGAACAGCTACAACATGGGGATGAACACGGCAGCCCCGAACCCGTTCCAAGCCCCGGGGATGCCGCAGCAACACATGGACCCGTTCATGGCTTCGGGTCAGTACCAGCCATCGTCGAACGTGCAAATGGCGATGATGCAGCAACAGCAGGCGATGTTGATGCAGCAGCAGCAGCAGCAGCAAATGATGGGGATGGCCCCGGGCGCTGTGAATCCTTTCGGAAGCCCGTATGCCGGAGGTGCGGGCGGTCAGTATCCGTATGGGGCGGCTGCGGCCCCGCAGCCCATCCCCGGTCAGTTGGCGCTGCCTGCACCTCCGCCGGCATACCACAATCCGTTCGGGAACCCAGGGTTGCTGTGAAGTGTTGGTTATACACGGCAGGAGGTTGAGTTGTTTTGGTGGTGGACGAGGAGCGGTGCCTCCCGCAAGCATTGGTTTTCGGACCGTGGCGGTGCGCAACGGTCATATACAAGTAGGGACTTGGCGAACTAGGTCGAAATGAAAGACTGCATTTATCTGGCTCGTTAGGGGAGCCACGTTAGCGAGACACAAGGACGTTCTATAGGCGAGGGGTTTTCCGTAGAAGATAGATTTCCACACGCATTATGTGTAGAGAGCATCAGGGTTACTGTAGCATGATTGCAAGGCTGGGGAGAGTTGTTTCGGAATGGTGCCCGTTGTGGCGCCTCCCTGGGTCTAAGGCAGTTGATTTTTGGTCGATTGTCATAGTCATTTAATTTTTATTATCTGTTACTGGTATAAGTACAGGTATGTGGGAGACTTGTATTATAAGTCTATGAAATCCCCAAAATTTGCCCTTTGCAAATCCAGTTCTCTTTGGGCGCTCTAGAGGGATTGTGGGATGGAATGCGGGAGCAGGTTGATATAAGTGGCCTTGTACGTTACCATATTGTCCCTTGCATCGTGTTTAACCCCTAAATGCAGTGGCGACCAAAATGTGGTCGCAGCCTATTTTGGGCAGGCTGCTACGACGTCAAAAATAATTATTAAGTTTTGAAATTTTGTATGTAGATTCTTTCAGTCATTATGTACATGTCAAGCTTTGTTTCATATGATTCTGATATGTAATGCAAAAGTTATGGAGGATTAAAGGTTCAAAATCTCAACTCGGGCAGCATAAAAAAAACTGAAATATTTTTTTTTAAAATAAATTAAAATATCATCATTTTCTACTGATTTGTATGCACATAGGAAGCTTTGAGCCATGCCAATCCAATAAGTGAGGTAAGAGATATGAGAAGTCATATTATGCGGGCAGTTCGGTCAACTCTTCATCAAAAATAACTTCAACTATTGATTTTGAACTCGATTTTAGCAATTTTTCAAAATTAAAAGTTGGAAAAGTTTTTGGTTTCTTGTTACATCATCTTCACCGTGGGAATTGACTATATATACTTTTATGTGGACAAAATTAGTAGTTTAGTTTTTCCCTCTATTCTACATCTTATTCTAATTATTTATGGTTTGAAGATGAAAATTAAGGTTTGTTCTGGCTTCGACCCATAAATCGTTGATTAGGACTTTATAGCCAGAACACCCTGGAGGCCCATCCGCTTTATCGTTACATGCGATTTAGGGCTCTTTGTAAAAGAATGTGCAAAGATTGTCTTTCGCTTCTGCCCAGTACTGTTGTCGTATGGGCTCACTGTTCGAAAAACTGTAAAACTATCTATCCACACAGTGCAGGTTATACAATTGATATGCACTTGTGTACCATTTTAGATTTCCACAAAAGTCATCACTGAATTCAAATGTCCAGCAGGCATCAGAATTAAACACGATGCAAGGGACAATATGGTAACGTACAAGGCCACTTATATCAACCTGCTCCCGCATTCCATCCCACAATCCCTCTAGAGCGCCCAAAGAGAACTGGATTTGCAAAGGGCAAATTTTGGGGATTTCATAGACTTATAATACAAGTCTCCCACATACCTGTACTTATACCAGTAACAGATAATAAAAATTAAATGACTATGACAATCGACCAAAAATCAACTGCCTTAGACCCAGGGAGGCGCCACAACGGGCACCATTCCGAAACAACTCTCCCCAGCCTTGCAATCATGCTACAGTAACCCTGATGCTCTCTACACATAATGCGTGTGGAAATCTATCTTCTACGGAAAACCCCTCGCCTATAGAACGTCCTTGTGTCTCGCTAACGTGGCTCCCCTAACGAGCCAGATAAATGCAGTCTTTCATTTCGACCTAGTTCGCCAAGTCCCTACTTGTATATGACCGTTGCGCACCGCCACGGTCCGAAAACCAATGCTTGCGGGAGGCACCGCTCCTCGTCCACCACCAAAACAACTCAACCTCCTGCCGTGTATAACCAACACTTCACAGCAACCCTGGGTTCCCGAACGGATTGTGGTATGCCGGCGGAGGTGCAGGCAGCGCCAACTGACCGGGGATGGGCTGCGGGGCCGCAGCCGCCCCATACGGATACTGACCGCCCGCACCTCCGGCATACGGGCTTCCGAAAGGATTCACAGCGCCCGGGGCCATCCCCATCATTTGCTGCTGCTGCTGCTGCTGCATCAACATCGCCTGCTGTTGCTGCATCATCGCCATTTGCACGTTCGACGATGGCTGGTACTGACCCGAAGCCATGAACGGGTCCATGTGTTGCTGCGGCATCCCCGGGGCTTGGAACGGGTTCGGGGCTGCCGTGTTCATCCCCATGTTGTAGCTGTTCGGAACGGCTCCGTTCGGCCCGCGCTTTTGCAGTGCATCATCGTACAAGCTGTCTAGAGTCAACTTGTCGAACCCACCGGCCTGCTCACACGGTATCACACGTTTCACACGTTATAGACACAAATCTTGATCACAACTGCCACCACCCACAGATCGACTGAATCAGACATTGCATGGACCACGGCGACACGTCGGCCCCCGGTACAGTACATGAGATATCCTCATGAAATACCGACTACTCCAAGGATCATATTTCCCCATTCTCTACAGCTACAGCATGTAGCATGCTAAACCAAATCGCCGAGCACCATTCCTAAAAATCTTGACAAACGCCAATTCAATGCTCAAACCCGGGACATATATCTTCATCTCATACCACTTGTCGCAAACCACTCACCAGTTTGCTATGGTTCGCAGCGGCAGTCGCAGAGTCCGTAGGGTTTGTGACCAGCGCAAGCTCCCAACCAGCAGGATCGTTGATATCGAAGGTGGGCCCGTTCCCATTCGCAGTTTGACCTGCGGAAGAAGCACGCAAGAATCAAAATCTGGCCCAGTGGATACCACACTGGAAAAAAAAAAAGGATGCTGGTACAGGTGGCCGCTGTCGTTAAAGAAAAGAGGGTCAACTACGGTCCGCCTGCTGTTTCAGAACGTGTAACGTACCCTCTGGGATGATTGCTAGAGCCAAAGCATTCGCGTCCTCCAAAGCTGACGCGTTCGGCAGATCCGCGTCCAAACCCTGTGCGGATCAAATCCAAACAGCTCAATCAGAGACACTCATTCATGACAGACCGACTCTTCCTGCTTGTGGCGCATGTAAAATCGTCACAGCGATCTAGACTCCTAGATACACATTTCTCACATCAACTCGATGCTGGTAATCACCGAGACCAACAAGTCACCAACAGGTGAGATCACCCTGCATGCCGAAAGAACACATCCAGTGTATCAAGCCTACCAAAAGATCTCCGACAGGTTCAACCGGAGCCGGCTCCGGCGGTGGTGGTGGTGGCGGCGTTTCCTCGACTGGTGGCGGGGCCTTTGGTGATGCATCCTGCTCCTGCTCTTCCTTGAAGGAAGGCATTGAATCTTCCCGAGCACGAGGAGGACTTCTGTCTTCATATTCCTGTCCGTTACGACATGTAGCATGCTAGGTGAGATCACTTCTGAGCACAACACTCACTTCATCACATTGTTTGGAAACAGCGCTACACACAGCTACGTCAAAAGACAGCTGAAGCCAACCATCCATCACTTCAGCATTCAACCCACGGCTCTCTTCGTTTACTACAAAGCAGAGCCCCACGACTTACCGGTTCGTTCTTCAACATCAATGTTGCTCCTGCCCGGGGAGCTTCTTTCACGTAGTCCTCCATGGTCGTAAGGAAAGACTGCGGAGGCTGCACCCAAAACCACAGTCCAGTCATTGCTCACCTCCCGAACTACATCTAAAAGAAAACGCATCACTACCTCCTAAACTCGAGGAACCGGACAATACACAACTCACTCAGAATTCATCTTCTTCGCAGAAACAATAACTTCTAGAAACTCATCCAGGGCTGAACCCATCACAATGCGACACACCTGCTCAAGAGTCGGGAACTGGAAGCTGCGAGCAAGGTCCAACCCCTTGCACACCTCGTAGAAGTCTGACAATCTCTCAGCCTGCAACGTCACCAGGGCACTAGGTAAACATCGAACTTCAAACACGGCAATCGAAAATTTTACGTCGGGTCGCTAGAAAGACACATTTCTAGCACGCATGTCGCAACGTTTATCAGCAGATACATGCTCAAAAAATTAAGCAAACTGACCTGTTGTCCGGCCCTCTTGTAAATCTCCAGTGCCTTGATTGCATCATGTCGTTGCATTTCGAAAAACTGCACATCAACACAGCTGTCAGAACCAAGATCATATTCGCATATTCAACCCTTCTGAGAACCCACGAAAACAACATCCACGGGGACTCACCTTGTCAACAAGATTGATGATTCCATCATTGATTGCCCTGTAAAGCTTGAAGCTCTCCTTCAGTACCTGCCCACAGAATAACAGGACGTGTCAATTAAAAGTTGCCCAATCACTAGCTCTGAAACCGGTCCTAAAGACCCAATCGCTTCCAACACCAATTCGATGGGCCAACACAACAAGAAGACCACCCTCGTTCAAGCAAATTGCAAATCTCAATCCACGAAAAAGCGAAGAGGATCGGATACCCACCAGGCCCAGAGCAGCCTGGATCACATAGTTGCTAATTGCAGCTCCCTCAGGCTGCACATTTCGCACCAGAACGAATTAAGCATTTCCTCTCACAACTCAGTAAGTATGGCAATCCTTACGGCAATAATAACAGAATAGCGCTATTATGGTTGTCACTCGTTAAATTTCCACGAAAGTGACAAGGCAGATGAGTATAAGATTGGAACTGTTGAAAAGAATATCTGATACAGTCAAGAGGCATTGCTCAGTGAAGCTGTGTTACCTGACAGCCCATCAGACGGTACAGTAGCTGTTGTAGAGCTGGTAAATGTTCCAAGAGTTCCACGGTGTCCAGCTCTCTTGTCCTACTGTGTCCCTGCCACAGAACGCCCGAGCTATTTAACTCAAAGATCTATTTAGGAGACGAGGTAATCAACTGAAATGTACTGATCCCTGTAAATAGCCCCCCGTGACAAAGAAAATCAAGGAACTGATGCTGATTCGAAGGATTGATTATAAGACGGAGAGCCAAGAATTCTATGATCCTAGGTCCTCTGCAACAGCACACATTACGAATCACATCAGGGAGCTGTTACTCTGCAATGCGTCAATCCAAGGAGCTTACCGTTGGACGCTCCGACTCCACATCATATTTCAAAACCCGAAAACACTCCAGGCGCTCCTCAAGGAATAATGCATACGTTCGGACCCACGCTGAGTAATCCCAAGCTGCACGTAGTCATAACAAGACACGACAGGAGATGCTCAGGCGATTATATTAAACACCACCACAGAGAATAACCATGTGAAAGCATCGTTTCATCGACAGAATACACGACTCCTTCATAGAAATCGCACTCAGAGGACTAAATTAAGCAACGCGACAAGCAGTTCCAGGGCATAATCCAGTTAATGGGAGTAGTACCATGCGGACTTGAATCGTCCTTGAAATTAGAAAGATTCAGGATATGGCCCCTGTTGCGACCATAATTGATGAGCTCTTCGCGAAACGTCGGATCCCCTTCTCTTAAAGTTCGGTGAATTACCATCATGGACTTCAGTGCGACCTGTCACAGCCATTTACACCACCATTCCTCAGAAGAGGATCGGAGCTATGACGTATTTTTCCGCGAGACACACCTCGTACAATGGGTCATCTGACCACATGTTCAGAGTCATGTACATGCATTGGAAAATCACCCAGAAATTCTACAACCAGACATGCCCTCCTCAGGAAAATTGACAATTGTAGAACAGGCTCACAGGCATTCAACTGAATGGGTCTACCAATGCACCCCGTTGCATATTCTCCAAAGTAATCCGAACGTTTCTCCGGTCAAACCTCAACCAAACTTCAACGGTACCCTACCAACTAAAGACTTGAGTGTAGACTCGGAGTATTAATTGACAAGGTCAGTGTTCGAAGTGGAATTAGCCGACCTCATCCAATTATAAAACAAACACATTAAGATTAACCTCACTGTACGCTCGTCCAATGGTCTAGATAATCAATGTACTCAACCCAATCTGCCCCATCTCCAAAACACACATCAAGACTAAACAATGCGTTTCTTTGAGCAACAGAGAATCACCGTCCAATTGTGAGTCTTCGCAATTCGTCTCGCAAGAGCATGAATGCAATATGCCACATCTGCTCGAGGCCTTGATGCAGAAGTTGCCAAGAATATCACTGCCACCCCCACACAACACGTTTAAGTTTTCCCTTAAAGAGTATTACCAAGTCCCCAAAACAAGCGATTCCTACTTGCACATCACACACCAATTCCGAGAGACACTTACTTCGAACATGCTTCTCCTTCGGAGGACACTCAACATGGTTCGTCGCCTTCACCACTGCGATATCAAGCTCCTGCAATTCTCGGCCAATTCAGGGCGTCAGCAAACCGTTCTTCAAAGTTCAGGTCTCACTCCACGTGCCCCCACTATCAATTACAACTTCCGAACTCCCGTCAAATCACTGATGATCTACACCAATCCGCAACACGCTGTACCAAACTAACTCACTTCTCTCAAAAATCCACACGGCACTCAAAGGAGGCCACCAGAATTAAAAACATGCGTCATCTCTCACTCTCAGCTCAGTAGCCTGCCGTCCATCCCAGTGCAAGCATGGTGTCCATCATCATAATGCCCCGATGCGACGGCCCTAGGGCATGGCAATCTCCTCTCTGCCACTCACTCGGATTTCGAAAACCCAACACCCCTGCCTCCGAGCCCTAATGGCACCACCTCCCACACACACCAACTCTCCACTTCGCAACACGCCTACAAATCCGAGCGCGCCACACGTACCTTGTACGTGCTGTTAACCTTGGCCAGCCCAACCTTGGTCGAGTCCTTGATCGCACCGAGGGCCTTGCGGAGGCCCTGCTGCGACGCCATCCCCAATCCCACTCGCCCCCCGTCGCTGCAGCAATCCCAAGCACCCCTCGCCTCCCCAGCCGCGACGCCGCGACACTACCGCTCCCCGATCGCGCCCTGCGCCACCATGCCTCGCGTGCCAGATCCCCTGCGGCCCACCCCCGACTGCGCAAACCGAGCCCCTCCCTGCCTCGCGAACGAGCTCAACTCCGATCCCCGTCCTCCGGCGTGCGCTTCACATCCCTGCTGCTGCTGCCCCTGTGCCCCGCCCGGCTGCAATGCTCCACCTGCTCCCAGATCCCGCGTGCTCGCGCGACCCTCCGTGCTGTGCTATGCTGTGCTGTGATGTGCTGCCCCCCTCACCTCCCCTCCCCTCCCCCTCCCCCTCCCCCTCCCCGGGCCGAGCTGGTGCCCCACGGCCGAGCTGTTGTGGCGATGGCGGTCGGAACTCGCAAAGCCCCGCGACCACGAGCTGTCTCAACACAACTGCCCCCTGCGCTGCCTCAATAAAAGCCAACCCCTTCCCTTCCCTTCCCTTCCCTTCCCTTCCCAGGCTCGCTTCCCCACCACAGCCCCTGCCCCTGCCCCTGCCCCTGCCTGCCCCATCATTTCTCACGCTGCGTTCGCCGGGAGTCGATCCAGCGATCACTGCCCCGCTGTATCGCGGGCCGGGCCGGGTGGCCGTCACCCCGCCCGGGCTGCTCACCAGCCAGGGTGGCAGCGCTCAGATCCTGGTTCGTCGGGGATGTTTCGGTGGTGAACAGGCTCGGCTCGTCTCGTGGGCAGCTCAGGGGTGGCGCCATCCCGCACGCCGGGTTGACAAGGGCTTTCATTGATGAGGGTTGGTTCTTGAGGTGCAAGGTGTGCGTGATGGGTTGGGTTGGGGAGGAGCGGCACCTCCGCAATTCGCAAAGACGCCGCGCGGAAAAGTTAGCGGGAATATAGGAACACGTATACGTGAGTGATAGAGTGGTGGAAGTATTACACAATCACTAGTGGCGCATCGTACATCCCTTAGAGTGTATGCTGCACACATTTTCGTCGAATTTTGAGATGAACGGAGTGAAAAAGAGAAGCTCAATGGCACAAAGTCATGCATTTCAGTGGCAAATCTCTTGCCCCTTGCTCAAAAGCGAGACCCGAAGATAACAATGCACAAGGATACACAAGATACATAGGCAGATGCTCAAGGAGCATGGGAGCATAGAACGGACAAGCACCAATATGAGGCTTCAGATTTACAGCGGCACCATCACATGAAGCAAAAAACAAGACATTGATCAATTTAGACAAACCAACTCACAACATAAGCGATGATATAGGACGATTGAGTTAGCACTAGGAGTGACCCGGTTCCGACAACAGGTCCCGGAATCACTTAAGCAGCGAGGAGAATTGTAGAGCTACTTTTTAGTTTTAGACCCTTTTTCTTAAAATTAGAAAATATAGCATAAAAAACCTTTTAAAATTAGAAAATAAGTGCTTCAAATAGAGCGAGTAGGTCAACAAGTTGTCTCAGTACGTCGAAAGTATTACCATTACGAAGTCGCATGGCATGCACCATGCCAATTCACCGCGAACCCTCATCTACTCCAGAGAGAAGCCTACATGGAAGCTCAATTACCAAGTTGGAAGTTAAAAACTCCAGTCAAGACTTGATTTGCTTCTAAAATTACTATATTTTGGGAGACCTTGGAGTATGCATTGGCTATCAATAATTGTTACTAGCGATAATCATTCTAAGTGCAAGCGTCGGTATCCTATAGTTTGATGTGGGCAATAGGTAGAGTTGTTTGTGACATCCTCAACCTTGTAGTTGAGGCTTGCATTGTAAACCAAATACATGGTTTTAGGTTGCTGTCTGATGCTCTTGTTTCAATCGTGACAATTTCCGTGAAGCTACGGGTCGAGAGTAATAGGCGGGAGGTTGGAGTGCCATTGTTGGAAGTTGGAAGTTTTGATAGCAAGTTGGAGATTACGCATGGACAAATAGCAAAGGCGGATTGTGCGGTCTTGGAGCCATTCCTAGACTTCACTAGAAAGTTTAGTAGGGATAAGGCCCACAACATTGTAGCAATCATGCTTGATCCTCGGTATAAGAGCTTTTAGCCGATATCAAAATCTCTCGGTCCTTATACTGCAAAGGTTGTGGTTATGGAATATGGCCACTTTGTTCTCCTTCCCTTTCTTTTGTAGGTCCATAGGCACTTGAATCTAAAAGGTGGCAACAATCGAGTCTCATTTTGATGCTTCTAAGTCCCTTGAGGTGGACTAGTTTTCCTTCTTTAGTGTTGGAGCTTTTGAGGAAGAAACTACATAGGGGCTTCTACAGAAGGTCCAGCTCTCCCTATTTTGTCAACTAGTGATAGAATCTTGTGTTTTGGAAGAGGGGCCATTGGAGTGGAAGAGGGTAAATGAAGCTTTATTCCCTTGTCTTGGCTTTCTTACCGGACAATATCTCGAGATTTTTGGTTCTCAAATTCAAACTTAGAGGATCTTTTCAGTTGCTAGCATTTGATTAACTTGCGATGGAATAGGTTAGGCTTGGAGAACTTAAATAATCTCATTATGATCTATAAAATTGGCCAAATGATTCACAAACTAATTGCAAGTTATATGAGCACCTTGCACATTTTTATTCTGGAGAAGTTGCAATTCTTCAGGAAATTGAGGACAAGTTTGCCTAGGAACGTTTGTTTTAGAAGTGAGTGATGAGTGAGATTTGGTTCATCGTTACAAATTTGGGTTTTTCAGGTTAGCTTTGTGCAGCTAAACTTTAGTTTGTAAAAGTATTTACAAATTGATTGTGGATCATTTTGGAATTTCCATAGTTATTATTACTTCTTTTATTTGGATTCGCCGTTTTCGTGTGAATGGTTGTGCACAGACCAAGTTTTTGATGAGTTCCTGCATTTGTTTTTGTGAGAGTTAATTTTCCATGTTCTAATTGTGTAGATTGAAAATGAGCCATCCATTGTTTGTGCTCTTCGAAATTTGACCAACAAGATTTATTAGATTAGGAGAATATGATGATTTTTTAGCTAACATGAGGTGCTAGTGTTTTCAGAGTTTGAGGAAGCCGCTTCATTTTGGCTTGTTCGCCATTTTTTATTTGAATGCATGCTATAAGTCTGGCTTATTATTGATTGATTTCTCATGCAAGTGCAGATATAATGTGTCTGTGTGTGTGTGTGCCATGAATTTGAACGTCAATGTGTGGAAGCTTGCAGGGAAGAGTAGAATCAATTGATTGTAACATAAGCACTGTGTATGTATGACCTAAGGTGATATTATGATCACTACTGAGTGAATTCTTCAAGCAGGGGATTCATATTTTGTAACCAAGTTGTATCTTTAGTTATTTTGTAGTATATTCAAGTTGTCTGAAGCTAGGAAATTAACATCAATCATTCATTGTGTAGGATTGTCCCCTTCTTGATATAAATCAAGAGAGTAGTATGTTACTTCATCATAGACACTCAATTGTTCAGATTGTTGGTTTAGATTGTTCAAACTATAGAGAATTTTGTTTAGATTGTTATACCCGACGAGTCTATAGGGTTGCACTCGTTTTGAAATTCCACTACCAGTGTGGTATAGCTACTCAGATGCAAAAAATAATTAGAACTATAATTGATACAAGGTGGATATATAAAATTCAACATAACCAATTTATATGCATACCCTTATTTTCATGATTTTATATTCATCCATTACATCCACACCCGTGAGTACATTGACAAAAAAACCAATATCTTCCCAACTCTAGTACCAACTCTCACTCATTCAAATGCTTTACGTTATCCAACTACTCCTTCCATCTTCATCTTCTCTCCAACCTATTATGTTAGTCTAATATGAAATGGAACACGTTTAGACTCAACAACTAATAGTGAGTAAATTTAGGATCTATATGGAGAAGCTCTATGGCTAATTGGTTAAGGATAGAAGTCAACATGTAAACTTGCAAGGTCCTTAACACGTATCTTCTCTAGACTTTAATGTATATACCAATTTCTTAGGTTGTTGGAAGACCTCAAGTTTAACATTGGCAAAATGCCTTAAAACTCAAGAATAAGAGTTAAACTGAAGATATTTACAAATGAAACCTTCTTATACCTACTTAAATCATAATATTTACCAAAATTAGATGAACCTGACCCTCAGGTAGAACAAACTTAGAGTATATTGGACTAGATATTTGTTTGAACTCAAATTTCTATCTTACACCGTCTCACCGTTGAATTAGGCGCATTGTCATCATTTAATCTTTTTAAATCTAAAAAGAAAACAATATAATCAAATGGCTGTAATAAAAAACAAATTATATGAAAATACCTCAGATGTGCATCGGGATTGTTTTCCTCCTTGTAGGCTCTTTAGGAAAATTGTTTTTGCTGTGCGCTGACACGTCGCTAGGGAGATGCTGATTTAAAATCGGTTGTGCATACGACGGGTAATACTGGTGGATAAGGTACCAAAACCTGCGGATTTGGTGGTGCGACGTGGGTGACCCCTGACACTGCGGTTGTATAGTAGCATACAAGCGGGAAAAACGGTATAGTGATTGTTGAGCGGCCGACATGGGTAGGTACACGGACTCGGCCTCGAACAGTCGGCTCTACCAATTTTGCAAGATACCCTATTGACTAGGTCGGCTGCATAGACTGATACGCATCACCAGTAAGATGGTCCACATACCCAGGAAGCTTGTGGGTGGTAGAAGAAATTGTTGTAGCGGGTGATCCTCAAAGGCCTCTGTCCATTGTCACCTCCGGAGCAAAAGTGGATAAATAAGGAGGTCTTGCAGTGATTCCTTTAGTACGCTCATGCTCTTGTCGCCTTCATTGCTCCTTCCACAAGTTTTGCAGCTGTGCAAGCTCCTGCTTCTTTGTCTCTAGTCTCCATTGTTCCCATTGCTACGTAGCCAACTGTTGAGCTGCCTCTCGGGCACAACGGTTGAACTTGTGCTCTAGTAGTGTCGGGCGTTGGTCCACCCGCCACTCCGGCTCCAGATGCCATTGATGTAATGTAGCCACTCCAATCAGTGCCGTGTGCTGCAAGGCTTCCAACCGTAGAAGATATTTTTCCTAGATTTGGCCTGCTTTGAGGTTGTATTTGCACCATATGCTGATGTCTAGCTAGCTTTCACTGAGCCAACAGGTTGGCCTTGAATGCCTCCATTGCAAGCCGGTCCTTTTCCTCCTGTGCCCACTCGGCCTGGAGCCTGTAGTCATCTAGGAAGTGAACAATTTTTAGAGGGATGCCCTCTAATTGAGTACTGAGGACTTGCTCCTGCACTAATCGCCCCTTCGACTCATCTAGTTTTTGTTGGAGGTTCTGAAATACTACTAGCAAAGTCTCTGGAGTTTCCGACAGCCATATTGGTCATACCAATCGACTCTGCAACAAAGTCAGCTCCGTCTCCAGGTCAGCTTGGCTAGTGACTCAACTCGACCAGTGCTTCGGCTAAACGAAGGCTTTTTGCGTTTGGCTTCTTTCCTCGTGAAAGCTATTGTAGTCATCCACAGTAGTAGAGAAGTCCCTTCTGAACGACGCCGTCCTTCTTATGTCCTGATATCTCTAGAGGATGCTGGTTGAATCAGGGTGACAGTTTAGTCTATCCTCTTTTTTGAACTGCCTCTCCTCTTCAAATCGGCTCTCTTTTGTCCTCTCATCTAATGATGAAATGTTATTCTCGACCTCCATGTCCATGAGTTCATCCACATGCTTAACTGCATTGCCCTGCGAGCTAAGTCGGCCGTGTACCTCTAGTACAGTCGGCTTTGCTGTCCGATACTCACATCGTAGCCAATGCCTATATCTTTCCACGGCTTGTCTCTTAGCCCGTAGGTCGTTCAAGTCACCTTCCTCCATCGGTGTGAGCTGTTGGTACTGAGTGTGTAGTGGCAATCAATCGGCTGCATTCAGCGGGCTGTGTTTTTTTCCTAATTTCGGCGGATGCTTTTTCACGTCTACTCTATTCGGCTCTGCTTGGCCTTCCTCAATCTACCAGCTACCAAAACTTGGCTCCTTCCTTTATGTTTTTCTATGGTTCCTACCAATTTACAACTCATAGACCCAACAATCGGCTGTGTGGCCTAGTTAGTATTTGTAGACAATTTTCTAGCAATTAGACATAGATCAACGTGGTTCTACAAAATTTCTCCTAATTAGTTCCTATCTCCTTTTTCACAATACACTATCCCATAGAAAATCTAGTCTAGTGGTTACAGCTGTGAAGGTACTTGGGACAGAAATCGCCCTTCTGCCAAAATGCACTCAGCAACCCAACTTCCCAGTTTGTTCTAAGATGTTTCAAACCCAAGTCCAGGTCCCAAAATCCAAATGACGTCCCAAAAATGACATCCCACGAGGCAACTGAGATCCCCAAATTGAAGTTTGTAGAGTCGACAAAGGTCCCAACTCGAGGTCCATAATTCAAAATTCAAATTTTTAAGATCCTAAATTTTTTGGTCTCAGATTTTTGAAATTTGAAATCCTAAATTTTTGAGTTAGTTACCTTTTCCACGATTTTAGAGTGAAAAGTCCAGTTTTCTTACCTGATACCCCCTAACCCTTTTTTTGAGATGGAACTGCCCTCACTTCACTAGAATTAGCTCCAAGTCAATTTTCGCCCTTCTACTGCTCTTTAGTACTTACGCTCAATGCCACATAGCAAAGCCGTCCTTGCTCTGCTATCCCTGGACACGTGCTGGATTGTGAATGCCGCTGCACCACTACGTCAACCTAAGAAAACAACTGAAATCCTAGCCGCCACTCATATTTTCCTACTGCAACAGTTTTAGCACTTCAAAACCTCTAGGACCCTAGCCGTGACTGGACAACACCTTTGTTGAACTAGTTCAATATTGCAAAAACCCCTTAACCTTGACGTGACTGTTCAGCACTCTGAAAAACAGTTTGAGAAGTTCAGTTCATTTAAAACCCTGGTAGAGACTGGCTGCACCTTTGCAAAGTGAGTTTCAGCACTTCTGAAGCTTACAAGGGTGTGGAACAACGCACAACAAGTAGAAGATCACATCGTTCGAACTAAAGCATAGTTGCCAATGGTAAAGGGAGGATTTGACCACTAAACCCAAAGCCTTCACAAATCCATCAAAACCAACTGAAGTAGGCACTTAAGACCCTCAGAGAATGTTAGAAACGTACAAATACAAGTAAAAAAGAGATCAAAACTGCATAAATCAAGGAAAAACAACCCAAAAATAAAGTACAGCAGTTCCTAACAGCTTTTTGACCTCACTAACACTACCTGCTCTAGTACAGAATGATTACAGAAGACCCTATACCTGCCTTTTAAACTTCGTGAAAATTGGAAGAAATCATTTAGTTGGCTGGGGCAGAGCTGATATAGTCTGTTGTGGAAGAGTTCATCCAAGTCGGCTAATAGAGTTCATCCGTAGGGACTGAATGCCTATTGGAAGACTACATGGATGAAACCAAGAGGGGACTAGAGGGAACTAAAAGGAAGAGATCGGTAGGATCTCCAATTAACACCTTTCTAACCTCTATATGCCGCGCTGCTGCATGGGTCAGAGATGTGCCTTGATCCTCTTGGCCCACCTCCGGAGGTCCCTGTGTTAGCAAAACTATTGCCTCCCATTCTTATTGTCAAAATGGTAATGCTGTTAGCGATAACAAGAATACATTTTATTTTTTTTCATTCTGGTCTTTATTAGTTGCGAAAGCGTGTGCTTCGCGAAGTCCAAGACCTATTTGCATGGTACTTCTTAGTGTTATGACCCTGCGATGAAGACGTCCGTCCTTTCTGGCTTGCACGAACCTAGACTGACCCTAATTCAACCCCGGACTTGCCAAACACAATCCAAGTAGAGTTCTACCTTCCAATTTCCCGAGATGAAGATGTTTTGAAATTTTCTACCGGCTCGAATGTGGATAGAAGACTCCGTTGGACAGTAGAGAAGGATGTGCCCAAATTGTGGCACAGTACCGATGTGGTCCTAACCGCTTGGAAATCAAAAGTGAAGAAAGATGTCACAAAACAGGGACGCGGAAAGGATCCAACAATGAAGATCCCGCAGAAACAAGTGGACATTATAAAGGCCTTCTTAGAGAGATTTGTTTCTTCGAAATCAGAATAGACATATAGCATTGAAGTTGATAGTGTAGGAGTTCTGAATTCTAGCAGATTATGTGTTTTTTTTTGTGGAAGGCAACAATACTTCATTCCCGATTTCCGTTGATTCTATATCATCTATACTCGACTATAGGCAACAGTTTAGGTTGGGACAACCTAAACCGTTCTTCAGTTTTGATTATGCCCATGATATATTTTACATTTAGGTTGGTTTGACCTAAATTGTATTTTGTCTTATATATCTTATATATGTTTGCATAAAGTAACCGTTGGTTTCATTTGCCATTATGAATCCATGATCATCTCCCAATTTAATGGAAATTCTTTAGTAAGGCTCATTTCTAGTCAGGTATCAGATCCTCATGCCCACTTTACCTCGATTGTAGCAGATGCATTAATTTGGAAGATGACAAATCTCCCAAAATATCGAATATGGTGTTTTAGGCATTGCACAAACTGTGCGCAACTGAGAACAGGCGTTGCAAAGCTCTCAAGTGGTATTCCATGCAAGGGGAGAGCGAAGGGGACCAGACGACGAGGGACGCAAGAGAGAGGGGTGATGAATGGCAATGGCTGTAGTGCGGAAGCTAGGATTACGATGAACCATACACACCGCATGAGCCCACCCTACCTCGCTCTGCCGGTTTCCTTCCAAAATGCACAACGCCAATGCCTTCCAACTACTATGCCAACCATGCTAAGCAAATGTAAAACCCAATAAGTGGAACTGGTGCTAAGAGGGACTTGATGTAAGGAAGTCATGAAGTGTGAAAAGGGTTGTAGATGGGTCAATGGACTTGTCAACCCACGTTCATGGGCATCGATTTCACAAAGCCCTTCGCCTGGAGGAAAAAATCAATAATTAACTCATACATTGAACTGTAACTTTATTTCTTGATCAAAATTAAATTAAATTCATCATGAATAAAAATAAATTCAAATTTGACAAGTAATGCAACATTGATGACTTATATAGAAGTAATAACATGGCATTGTATTGACAAATATGTACATTATATTGCAAAAGTATGACATTATGCAAACTAGTAAAAAGTGTTGTCTACATCAATGAGTTTATTTGTCAAATAAATAGAATCGTTTTCTTAATGAAGAAATTTATTCTGTTTGTTGATGAAATTGATGAAATTTCTTGATGAAAAAATCACAACCACTGTGTAAATTTCACATGAACCAAGTATTTTCCATTTTAACTTCTAAAGTTAATTGACTATGTTTATAACAAATGAGTCCAAAAGTGCCATTTTGAGCAAGGTTGTCATAATGGACGGTCATGGGCCAAATCTGGTAGACCGGATGGCACTTCGGACGGGCGGACGGACCGGTCGGTCGCCGACATTTATTGGACATAGCGGCTCTCTAGAAAAACTTTAATAGGTATATATCTTCAATATGTGCAAGATAATCTTCAATATATGCAAGATTGGCATGGTCAACCCTAAGTCTTGGACCTTGGTCAAATGGACCTCCCCTGAACCTAACGGACGGATGAGCGGAACAGACCGCACTTTGGATGGGGAGGTCCTGTGAACAACCCTGATTTTGAGTGCATATAGTACAAAGAAAAAAAAAAAAATTGCACTTTCAACTGTAGGATCTTGAATAAAATAATGATAAGAATGTGCCTTCAAAATTTCAGCCCAATCACCGCATAGATTGGAAGTTTATAGCATTTGAATTTTAGATATATGTTTTTTTAATTATTGCCTGAGAGGTTCACTATAGTCTGACTACTTGTGGAGTGGAATTTGTACACTACACAAGTTGGGGGTTTTAAATGATTACAAAGAAGACCATGTTGGGAACAAGGGTGCAAAATTCTAGACATAACAAATAATCATAACATACTCTAAACATTTATGCAAATGTACATAGGGTCCAAGTCTACCACATCCATGGATTTTTATCAAGATTTTTTTTTCCACTCATACTTTTAAATCTTTGCAATCCAATAGGTGAAAATGTTTCCCTTTATATAAGGGCATATTCATTAAAATGGCCACTCCCGATTATATTGGCCGCCACACTATTCAAATAAGGAGAGAAAATGAACTGAAATCATACTATTTGAGTGACCAATATAATCGGGAGTGGCCATTTTAATGAATATGCCCTTCTATACACTTATACTTTCTATTTTCATTTCAAAAAAAAGTTCAAAACACACATTATATGGAATTTCATATGTTCTTAGACCGTATTTTAGTTTTGGGCAGCAATAGAGGTCCAAGTCAGAACAGGGTGCTTCCCCTCAACAGACCCTCTGTAAACAGGGGCATAATGAAAATAAACAAAACCCCCTCCCTACAATCCCTTCCCCCCTTCCGGCATTTTCCACCACTAATGTAGTACCCGTGGAATAGTGCCCCATCCACGAACCTCTCGACCGCTCCTTTCTCAGTCCCCGCTCTCCTTGCAAACATTGGCGCACCCCGCTCCCTATCCATAACGTGCCGCTCTCTGCTGCCCCCGCTCCATGCTCTCTACTCATCGCTCGAGAAACCTCCCCGCTTGTATACTTCCGAGCCCCTCGCCGAGCCAATGCCACGCTACTAAATGGGCTCCCCTCAAATCTCCGCTAACGGCCAACGGCCAAATGGCGGCATGGGCCCATTTTCCTCTTCCGCCCTCTCCATTATGAACTTCCCCTGGCCACAACTTTTTAAGATCTCATGTACACCTCTAATGCTTTAGCGTCTTGTCTACTCACCTTGTTCCATAAGTGATGAACACCCAAATCCGTTTCTGTATTCCAAACATTGGTTGAGAGCATCCTCAAGGGACCTCTTTTTCTCCATGTGGATTTGTAAAACACAAAAATTCAAGAACTAACTTAGATTGGTCTTTCATTGTTACCCCCAGTTCCTTGTAATGCAAGTTCCAAATGTAGCACATAGGCTTACCGAACCCAAACAAAATTAAAAATTACAATAAAAACACAAAAAAAATACAAAAAAGATTATGTAAAAAAATGAAAATGAATTTAAATTAGATATAAATTGAATAAAAATATGTGGTAAAAAAAAAAAACATCTAATAGTTTCACTTACATTTTGAAGACTTCGTTGCCGGATAGCCTCGTAGTATTCTTCAAAGCATGTTTCAGGTTTGAAACACATGAACTTGTTATTACATGATGGGCAATATAATGTGGTCTGATGCATTTATTAGTTCTATCCTTATTGCACACAACACATGATTTTATTTATTTTTTGAATACACGGGGAAGCATAAGCTACGTCTTCGGATAGGTTGAATGAATTCATTCTCTTGCCGCGCTCTCCAATTCCGCAATAACGCTTCACATAATTCATTCCTAAACTGCAAATGTGTAATGGATTTGCGGACCGGAGTGGCATTTCCGCAATTTGTCAACATATATGAGAAACATGTTAACAATTGTCATCTCAAAAAAGAAGAAGAATATGTGATGCCACCATTTATGCGACCGGTTTTGAGTACAATATGATGCCCTCAGTTGGTCTGCAACATCTGCTCCCCTCATATGAGTTGTATACTCTAAATGCATCGGTGATGTAGAGATGTCATTTTGAATTGCTCCATCCCTACGAAGAACCATTGGTACATGCAAGCCCAAAGTAGTAGTTGGTTGAGCATCAGTAGATAAAAGTAGAACCGGATTTTAATCCTTCCAAATCACCGATGGTGTAGTCCGCTATGCATGCATTCTCAAATCCATCCAACCTTGGACTTTTCTCTTATAAGCTTTTGTATTTCTCCATACAAAAGACATAACTATACAATTAGACCGCATTGTTCTCGTGGCATAAATAAGTCTATCGAGTAAATCCTTGAAAAGACCAACATCTGAGAGAAAATTATTCATTGCAATAACATGTCATTTTCCTTCCGTTGCACTTGTCAAATCCAATACCACATTATGAGCCAACCGTGGCTCACATCATTGAAGTGGAGCCCCTTCTACAACCCCTTGGCTTTTACCGCAATAAACGGCAAAATTTCAAACATATTTCAAAGCTGAGCACGCTAATCACCAAACTTTTATCCTCAACTTCTGTGGCTTTCGTAGCATGTACGGTCCCAAAGGACAATAAGAGCCTCTGTACCGTATCATCATCTCATCAATGGTACAAAATTTTCCTATTATCCATGCATTTCTACAATTATCCCTAATGTCTTTTATCAACCAATGCACTTATCCCAATTTGTCATATCCTGGAAGTTCTTTGTCTAGTACATATTGTGCCGGATTAGTAATATGTAAACATTGTGTCAAAGTCAAAAATCGAGAGTGCATCATAACTCTAGAGATAATGGACCCATGAAAAATTGATTCCTTTATATGCCAATAGGACTTGATATTAGGTTGACGCCTCATTTCCATATATAATCAAATTGCCATAAATGCCTTCAACTCTGGAACGGTAAATTCCTCTCATCCTGGACAGCCCATGGTATTTTCCGCTCTCTTCATTTCTATGGCGTATTGATCAGATTCTCGCACAATATCACGTAAAATGTAACGTGTCAAATCAGTACCTCAAACAATTGCAACATTGTGAGAAATGTGCCCTCAAATACACTAGGCCATGAAGCACCCTCAAACTCATGCAGCTCCAAGTTTTAAGTAAAATAAGTTTTGTTCCACGTTGAATCCTCGTAGAAATAATTTATGCTATTAGGGTCTCCAGCTTCTCCATCTTCACCATCTTTTTCATTGAATTCTCACTGATTTTCCAAGTCCTCACTTTCACGCTCTAACATAGACACCAAGAAATTCCTTCCTTCTGGACGCCTGCAAACACAATGTGGTCCTCCATCTCTAGTCCTTTGAGACCTTTCTTTTGAATTTCCCTCACCCCCATCATCAAAAAATCCCTAAAATTCCCTTATCTCATCTGCCCCCCAACTTCTTTTGCTGCATTTTGCGGCACCTCCAACCCCTTCTCCCACATAATTCCTTTCAATTCCCCTGGCTCCAATTCCCTCGACGCTCCCCCTTGGCCGAGTTTCCTCCCCAACTCTCCTTCCTCCCCAACTCTCCTTGGCCCCGCAGACTTTCTCTCTACAAACGACAATAAACCCACCCCGTTCCCCGTCCCTCACCCGCTCCCACCTACCACCCCGATCCCGTCGGCTCGGACCCCCTCTGAACCCGTGACTTCAACTGGACCTCGCCCCGCTAGAACCCCCTTTGTCCAGCTCCGCTGTCTACAAGGGCAGTCTTCTCAGCTCCAACGGATCTGAATCCACGAGAGCTCCGCCCCAACAGCTCTCGCATGACTGCTCCCCTTGCATCGCTATAGGCATCGCAATCCGCTCCATTTTGGAGCTGTGATCCCCCCTCCCCTCTTGCACCGTAATTCCTTGCCTCTGGTCTGTGGATTGCATCGGAAGATCCGTCCCGTGAATATCCTCTCCTACTCCCACCTCCTTCATTTCTCTTCTCTTCTTAGTCCTCTTCTCATATTCTTGAACACTGTAATTTGTTTCTTCATGCCACTACAATTCCTCTAGAGTCCTTTCCTCTTCAAATGCATAGTCTCCTTCATCAAAACTGTCTTCACTTGGTTCCTCACATGAACTTGCCCTTCCTACATTTTCAAGAATCTCTTGACTATCCAAGAAATCAAGGTTGTACTCTCGTATGGCTGCCTCTAATAGTTGGCTTTTCATCTACGCATTACGTGCAAAAACAGGTCTAGAAAAGACCGTGTAAGCAGCACGTGAGAGAAAAAAATGGGCCTGCCCGCGTACTTTTTGACGTGGTCGCACTTGTGCCATCGTGGTGCCAGCAAACCGCAAAGGGGGGTCGAACCAATGACCTTCGCGCAAGGCGTGTGAAGGGCGTCGCTATAGTGGCGAGCTGATAGCAGACTAGCGGAGTAAGGACCGGATCCCGAGCCGGCCTACTCGTGTCAGCAAACTTTTTGCAAGCACTTTGAACGAGGAAATTATGAGTCCGCCCACCTACCTCCTCCACCGACAACGAGTGAGTGCCGAAGTTTTTTAAACGCGTAGGGAGAGTGAGTGCAGCCAACAAGTGTTAGCGCTACGGGAGAAGCGTGGCATTTGGGAAATTGGATGCAGCCATGCGGGAATTGGGGTTGCGGGGATTCCAGCTGATTTGGGAGAATGGGTGCGGGTTAGTGCGAAGGGAGAAACACGTGATTTGGGGAATTCGGTGCCGGCACCAAGAGTTGGCACTTGCTGCGAGTTGTCCAGGGTTTTCAACACCTAAACCCTATATCATAGCCACGTATGTCTTCAGTCCACGGCAGTAGGAGTTGCAAGAACACCCTTCCAATGCTTACTGCTCGAATTTGTAATTGCTGCCAGCACGTATCTGTAAAAACATGCTCACAAGTTTAGTTGTCACTCTTTCCCTTGAATTCCTTGAATTCCACCTTAGAATTGGGTCTTTGGTCCTGCAACACCTAAATTCTACGCACCCGACTTCAATTCACCCCATTCCTAGGTGGGGAGACCAACCTAGTCCCGACCGAGCTCCATAGCTTCTTCCCGTTGTGGCAGGAAACTTCGAATCTTGAAACGGTTGACACCAATCTCCCGTCATCTCTCCTTCAAATCGGGCTTCAAGGTCAGTAAATGCGACAAGCCGTGGTTCACCAAACACAGAGCCACCTCGGCGCCACTAAGCACACCGATCCCGCCCCACAATCCCATCTCGATACCATTAAGACGCCCTATTAACTTTAGGGGCAACGATTCTGGCACCTGCTGCCAGCGACAGAGCGGCCTTTGGGCAGGGAGTTCACCTAATTTGGGCAAGCTTACACGGCCTTTTCAAGACCTGTTTTTGCACGTAATGCATTTCAATGTACTAAAATCTGCAAGAAGGTATGATGTGAAAGTGAGATTTCAATGTCATGTTTTCAATTTGTTGTTGTATATATATTGAAGAAGTCATGTAATCACTTTGGATTTAGGATGCATGCCTTGTTCATGAGCATCTGCATTTGATATCAAGTTTGATATCAAGTTTGAAAGATGCAGTGAATTGATTTTGTGAATAGAGAGTTTGAATCATTATTCATAAACTTGTTGACTTTACAGTGTATAATTCAATTTTTTGATGTTGTTTCGAAGGATAGTGGCTGCGATCTGTAAAGAACTCCAAGGCAGTGTCAGAGAATCCCAGACGACTATCCAAGAGCCCCTGTCTGGAACCTCCATTGCTGAACACCGCTCCCAACTCGTAGCCTGCTACACTGGCACTTACAGCATGGACTGAGCCAAGCCACTATTCGCACTATCGGCTCCACCAAAACAGTGCCCTCCCTCGGCCTCAACTCTAACTGCCACAGTGCCCTTCCCCAACCCCAATTGACCCAGTTCCCTCCCCTCCAACTATGGCAATTTTCCATAGTGACATTCCGGACAGTGTTCTCTCCCTCTCGCTTCAACACCATGCCCCTCACATTGCTCCCAACTCCTCGCCTCAAGCACTCTCCCCACACCCCACCCCTCACATTGCTCCCAACTCCTTGCCTCAAGCACTCTCCCCACACCCCACCCCTAGCAACCTCCCTCTCAAGATCCTTACCAACTTTGTTCAAATTTTTTATTGCCCATGCCATTCTAATTATTTTCCCTCCACTTACCCCACCCTGTATGAAGTGGGATCTGGTCACGTACCATACAGAAAGTCAAACCTCCCCCCTCATTCTCATTGGAGCATGAAACTGCCCCTTCAGTCCAGAATGCAGCTTTCCATGTTTAGAAGAGCATAACTTATTTTCAGTATGTCCAAAAAATTAAAAAAAAATTAAAAAAATCCACACAAAGCTATTCAGAAAGCCTATATTTTTTCAAAAAATTACAAATGAAATTGAAATTGTAGTAACCTGCCCTAGGAAATTGACAATTGTCCTTTAGGGGTTAAACTCTAGGTGTAATTAAATAAATAAAATAAAAATTTAAGATTACGAAATTAATGTCAGCCATAATCACCAACTTCTCCAAACTCTAAACTTAACATTCTCAAAACTCCATGTCCTCCATCAATTTCCATAATAAAAGCTCATTGTTCTCTTCAGTTTCAAGAATAGTACGAGTGTTAAGTTGAACAGCGAAAAAAGGAAATAAAGCTGTAAGGTCAACACATGCATTTTGCCATAATTAAATAAAAAATGTGGTCTTAGCAATGCCTAAGAATGTTATGGAGTGCACAAGTTAAGTTAAGCTTTAGCACAGCTGATAAATGACATTAAAAAGAGATGAATCGACCACACTCAGCAACAGTTAGGGCTCTTTTCGTACGTAAGAGAACAGCTTCTTCTGCCAAAAGACACAAGATACAGGTCTTGAAGCCGCAAATCAATTCTCATAATAACCAATCTCATTGGACTATATTAATAAAGCCTACCACGGCATTTTGGGGCCCCACAATGACAGGGGCAACCCTTTCCAGGCAGCAATTTATACCTATAGTCGTATGCAAGCTCCTCTCCGATTGCAATCTAAACATGAAAACAAGATAATTCAGAACTTTACAATATCACATTGCCAAACGAACAAAAACAGAGCAATTCTTGAATGTACCATCATTCGAAAGACAATCTACACATTAAGACACACTAGTCAGTCAACAAAATACACAACTGTGCGCTCCTGGAGACAAGTTCCAATTAAATCTAAATACGTACAGGTGCTGCGACAGTTCCCATGCATAGCCAGAATGCAAATTGAAGGACTTACATCACGTTTGGCAAAAAAGCCTATGTGGGCTAGTTGGCAGTCCATACTTTCAACAAGAACCTCATAGTTCATCAAATTTGGTTCACAGCTGCATTTTACAAACCCACATAAAAAGGCCACACTCAGAACTGGGAAAAAAATGATCAAAATTGCAGTTTCCGACATTGCTTAACGTCATACTTAAACCTTTAACAACACTTTGAGCCGCTAATTCGAATACTCCCTTCTTGAAGATCTCAACCAATGTAGATGGACTCATAGTAATGTGGTCTCACTAAAATAAGGTTTTGAATCATATTGGTAACATGTAGTCTTTAACATGTATACAAAGGGCACGAATGGTGACCTGCGTTTGATTTTAGGAATTAACTTGACAAATTCATTTTTTTAATTACTAGTGCTCAATTTGACTAAAACAGTGTTCAGGGGTGGTGCTTAAAACCTAATTACCTTTGTACGTCCATGGGTCTAGGTATCTTTTAGATTCTTCAATTGCATATGATGGTGAAACTAATAGAACAACTCACTGGTTGACCTCATATCAAAATGCGGTTTTTGAGATCAAACAAGCCACAACTGGTTAATAGATCTTAGGGATTGTTAAGGTACCGCTGTCATTCAATGTTAGTGCGTTCGGTAAAGAACAGTAAAGCGACAGCAACTCACCTATGGTTAATAAATCGAGCAACATTTCCATATCTGGTTGCATCAATTACAAAGGGCCTAGAACCAGATCTTGAACCAATAACATCCAGATGTGCATCAATGTCGTACAAATAGCTGCAGCCCACTTGATCATATCTGGTGCACAAGCTCGTCAGTACCTTCACAATCCCCTTGTAAACTACCGCCCAAACGCACACGGATTGATCATTGTGCACTAGTAATGTCTACTGTACAAACGAACCACCTGGAAGTTATCGATATTGGACAAAGAAAAGACTACAGAAAGGCAGAAGAGAACACACTAAGAACATATAAATGTTAAAAAGTCGTTTAAACAGTAAAGGCGGTAATAAAACATTGTGAAAGTATCACTTGCGGTATTCAGATTTGATTTGGGATAGAAGCAAGAGTTTCAAAGGAGTTGATTAACAAATACCTCTTTCCTCTTTCGTTTGCTTCGGAATCATTCAGAATCTCTCCTACATACTCACACACAAAAGTACCCCGTGAAATGGCCTCGGCTGCTCGCACGCCCCATCCCTGCTTACCAACCCATGAAAATGATGCACTTTAGTCCTCCATCGAACAGCCTTGATTCACTAAAATGACCCGCATGTCACCAAGTTACCAAATCTACAAGAACTTTTTCAAACACATAAAACTGATAGTTAGATAAACTTACCTTATGACGGCTTTTAAAAACTTCAAGTTTCAAGTGGACACCCTTCTGAAGAACGCGATTTTGGCAAGTATCTTTACACTGACAACTAGAGTTGCACTCATATACCATGTACCCAACCTGCCCAACCGATGCTCCATTAGCGTCAACCAAAAATATAGAGTGTTCTGAATTCTAGACGGCGCATACAACTATCAGCCCAACACTGGTCTATATTTAGTTATGTAAAGGCAAAAGGGACAGCACGAAGTGCGCTACAGTGTTGCAAGTATGCCATACGATTCATAAATCAAGAAGAAACCACCGAGAGAAACGAGACTTACATCAAGAATGATGCGGCCAAATTCATCATAAGCAAATTCGCCTCTAATGGAATTACCATTGATGGTGCAGGCTTCAGCATTGTCAGTGTCGAACATGGACACATGATCACAGCTCGAGGCTGAGCACTTAGCTCCAGTGCACGAACATCCCACTTGAGAGCTCTGTCCAACCAGTTCCGAACTTAGAGTCAGAACAATAAAATACAAAATACTTCAGGAGACCTAGTTCTTACAAAAAGCCATTCTGAAATACGAACAGAGATACTGCACAAGGGCTCCAAACACAAACCTTTGTATCAAGCCCTAAAGAAGGGTCAAGGTGCCGTTTAGTTATATATACAAAGTCATTCCATGGTTGACCGCCCCCTGGAGATGTCAAGCTTCCACTCTCCATACACAACGAACAGGTGCAAGGCTCTATTACATCTCCATCCATCACACATCGAACAGGTACTTTCTCCAACCCGTTGCTTAAATCTTCAGAAAGTACACTCTTGTAAACAGCACTATTGCTTGAAGACAGTAGATCCAGTGCACCGATTGCATGGTCCTTGCCATCACCTGTCCAGCCAACTTTTTCAGGAAATATTTGAAACCACTTACTGCAAAACCCTACTCCAAATAAAGTATACACCGATAACAAACTCTAACACTAAGAAGGTAACGACCAGGTTGTTAAAGATGATCTCAATTACAACAGTACATAAAAAATAATTGAAAGACAAACAGATCACGTTACCTGAGAATATATTGGAAGATGATTTTGCGAATTCAGCTAGATCCATTTCCAAGCTAGGCGACGTATTCGATGCACCATAACTCTTGCAGCCATCTGGACACAAATATTTATCTTGGTGCCAACGGATCTCTAACTTTGCTTCACTACATAGATGTGCGGCTTGCACAAATAATCTTGGTGGCAGCTCGGCATACCTCTTACCCAGTTCATTAAAAAACCATTCTTTACAGCAGGTACTGCGAGCAACCTCCAACAATTCTTTGCTGTTGGGAGGGCGATTAAGCAATTCACCTTGCAAGGGTCCGATTATTCCATCTTTGGTAAGTGTGTAGATTCCGGTCTGAACCTCATCACGGCCATTGATTATGAATGCCTGCTTGACAGCGGAATGCTCAGCTTGATGATGTCGACCCAAGTCTAGCAACAAAGTAAATTCTAATCCACAAAATCGGCACTTGAACTTAGTCGCAATTGGAGCTGGCGTACTACTGTTACCAGCAAGTTTTGCTAATCTTCGTGCTCTTTCTGCTTTTCTGTCCCTCTTGCGAGGTGGCCTTTTTGTCTTCTGATCCTCCAAAACCTGCTTCACAGCTCTCATGCGTTGCAGAATTACCTCTGCTCCACCGGATTGTTTTTTCATAGGAACCGACCTTCCCCTTGTCGAACTTTTGGTTTTAGATCTTGCACGATACCTCCATTTCATTGCATTACCATCCTTATCAGTTCCTTCTCCTCTCCCTATGGGTACGGCATGCCAATCACTACCCATTTCTTCTTGATTCGTCTTCCTCCTTTGCATGGACGGCATGCCACCAGACGGGGACTGGTCTCTTGCACGTCCATCCGGTTGCTCTTTATGTTCAGCTTGGTGATGGCGTCCCAAATCAGGAAGAAGTTGGAATCTCATCGAACAGTAACGGCAGCTGTACTTGAACGTGTCATCAGCAAGCGTCACGTCAATCCTCTTAGAATCATTTCGAGTCACTTCACTGTCCATTGCATCCCAGTTCCTTTTTGTACCAGCATGCAGAAGCTCTTGGTCTTTATGCACGTTTTCTTTGTGCTGTTGAACTTCCCAGTATGTACTAAAAGTTTCACTGCAAAAACTACATTTATGGCCCTTACGTGACAAGAGACAAGCCTTTACTCGTCCAGCAAAATCAGTGCTGCTCCACTGACTATGGTGCAGATCTTCCACATGCTGCCACAGGTGATCAAAGTCTAAGCACTGCTTGTCACACATCACACACACTGACCAACCTGGCGAGGACATGGGAAGGGTGGGATGCGCTGCCTTCCAGTGTCTGACAACACTTAGTTTACTTCTGAACATCGGACCACCCTTTTCACAAATACGGCAAAGCAGACATTTCTCAAACAGCTGTGCCTCCCACTTATGCTGTTCCTTCCAATGCTTTCCAAGCACAGAAAGCTGTTCAAATTTATGACCGCACATACAGCACAGGTACCTGGTATCAGGGCCAGCTTCTTCACCTTCATTCTGTGTATCAATAAATCAAAGTCATCAGGATGATTTATAGAGGGCCGATTTTTAAAAACCAATCGTATAATGCAAATGACACAAGAAGAATGTAAATCTGACAACCACAGAGTCCATAAGTGAAATCCAAACAACATGTACCAACCAACCTGTACAGGGGACGTTGATTGCCAAGCATTAGTTTCATTAGACAGCGTCTCCGCCTCTGGCTTCAGAGTATTTCCAGACTGAGAACCAGGCAAAGCAACACCTCGACGCCAAGCAATGTCGGAGCTCCTTCTGCTAGATAAACCATCTTCTAGCACCAGCTTTCCTAGTCTCTCTTTTTCTGCTGTTAGTATTTTCAGCAACATCTCTCCAGAAGAAAAGTCGTTTGTGGTTTCATCAATAATAAAATCTATCATCTTAGTGCACTGCACTTCTTCCGGTCCTCCTGGAAACACATCCAAATATCAATCACCGCCACTACAGTAGTTAATTACGATGCATTGAACAAATCTTGAAGCCGTGAAAATGATACGAATGAAATAAACAACCATGTGACGCAACCTTCAACTCGTCAAAACAATCACCTAGTATGGGACCATCAATCACATCATGGACAGCAGCAATGAACTTCCAAGACTCATAGTTGACTTAGTCCGCTTCCAATGATGCTAGGTGACCAAAGAATCCAATGCACAACATATAACCAAATTTGTATTGAGAGCATACAAACCTTTGCCCTTAGACAATCCTTCGTTCATGTACTTGCAAAGTAAATCTCGCGCTTTAAAAAAGTTCCTCCTCTCTTTAAGGCCCATATCAGCAATAAGTCTGCCCAAGTTCTTGTCACCAATTGGATTCCCCAAAGATCCATTAGTTTTGAAGCCTCCATTGCCATTTGAAGCTGCAGACTTTAAAAGCTTCTCAGTTGGTCTACCCGAAAGTTGATCAACGTTCACCACCGAACCATCGCCATTAACTGGAGCACCTAAATCGTTACGTCTTCCTTGACCAGGATCCTGCTCGGCAAGCTTAGTAGAGTAGGTTTGGCCATCCTTCACCGTGTACGAAAGTTGAGTATCCTGTACAGTAACACCAGTGCACCGCAATTGCTTTATCACTTTATCATTGTCTTCCTTCAAATCGTCTTTTGTGTCATTCAATACTCCAGAATCCACTGACTTAGGCGGGCGGCAATCAGCATGCATAAGACAATAATAGCTTCCCTCAACAACAGAATTTGCACAACGCCGATTCTCTACCCAATAACGTGCCATGCACAAATGACTAGGCTCCACATTAGGATCAGCTGAGGGGGTTTCCGCCAAACTCTGGTGTTTTTCACAGTATATCCCTTTCCATGCCTGTCGAGGGCACCTTCTCTTCTTATTTTTGAGAAATGCTGAGCAACCCCAAGCATCAGATTTAAACTTCCATTTCCAAGTCTTTGACGCAGGGTTTAAGGGACCATCCTGGGATAATTTAACACCACTTCCCTGGCCCGTCAATTGCAGCTCTGCAGCTACAACTTTGGTTTCAAGGGTGTGATCGACAGCAAACCGTGACTTTGTGGCATCCACAGAAAAAGCTAGTGTTTGAGAACAAAGAGCAACAGGCTCTGATGCAGCTGGAAAACGTTCCTGTGCTCAGAACCACATTCTAATTATTCAGCAACTATGACTTTACATCAGATTTTCACGAGTACATTATATTCATAAATCTTACAGGTTATGTGATTTGAAAGGTACGAGTAGTGAGATTTACAGTCAAATTCACACGATCATAATCAGGTAATGCTCAACAAACTACACTAAAATGAACGAGGAGCAAACCATGGCACTAGAAGATGAGGGCCCTGCATCGTAATGCTTCTCAACTTTGACTTGCTTCCTCGTGGTCACGCGTCCAGTAGAAGCCACGGGTTGTTGTCGATCACTTCCCTCCTTGGACTTTCTTGGTCGGCCACGCTTGGCGCCTGTGTTTACCTCTTTCTCTGCCTTTGGAGTCAAAGAGGAAGAGGAAGTAGGTCTAGATGGCTTGTCAGCTGGTATAACAACAGCATCGTCAGGATCCATGAGCTCATCGAAAGCCGGACCTTTCCAATCCGCCCAACCTGGGTCAAGCACAGGTTGCTCAGGAGCCTCCCAAAGCTTTGCTGCTTTGTCCCAAAGGATAACCCTTATACACTCCTGTAAAAGAATCATAAATAAATAAAGAGCTGCAGGTTCAACTAAAGTCAAGGAAATACTTACAGGAAGCTGTAGAACAAAAGCGTGTTTTACTCTATACAATTTGCATGCAAGACTCGATCACACAAGATACCTCATCAGATAGTACATATGCATTGGATTATCAATGATGCTCAAGATCGGGAACATGCGTGACTATCGACAAAAAGAGCAGGTAACAACTTAACGATAACCGCTAGATAATCCGTGACTTTGATAAGTAAAGGAAGGATCCAGAGCACAAACTTTTATCAATTTCTCGATGGTTGCCGCTGTTTCGGCTCTCAAGCATTCTTCTTCCCATGCCTTCAGTCGTTTCTCGACCCATGATTGCCTTACATAATCTGGTTCAACCACCTGCATACAGCTGAACATCAATAATAAAGCAACATATCCTCGCATTCTTCATAAGAACTCCGAAAAATGCGGTGAAGTTCTCTTTCCCAGAGATCTATACAACTACAAAACCCGTGAACTTATACTTTTTAAAGATAAAATGTATTCAACTATTGCTTCATCTGAATCGACATAGAATACAACGGACACAATGTCAGTTTTAGAGCACAGACGAACATGATGAACGAAAGATAATCTTTAGTTTTCCAACGAGGCAAACAAGAAGATAAATAAATAAACATAAAACAGTGCAGGAACAACAAGTGTACTTACAGCATGAATACGAACTAACAAGGACCCCAGCTCCGAGTATTTAGCTGCCGCACTAGCCTCCTCAGCAAACTCTTTCCAAACACTGACGAATCGTGCTCTTTCAACAACGCCCTGTTTCAGGAGACTGGAAATTAGAGCTGAAAAAGAAAATCCACAATATTGTTTTGGAGGGTTTAAATACTCATCAAAAAATCAGTAAAATCACAGGAGTTATGCCTGGCATGATGAGGAAACTCACCATTATGTGCAGCCGATCACTTATATCAAGCATCTCCCACCCTAAACTCAGAAATGTACGACGTCTTGGCGCCCCTGTGTCTACTACAAGATGACGCCATTCATCATGAGTTCCTGACAGTAATGGCTCGGGCTTTCGGATGATGTCACATATATTTTTTGCATCTATCCATATATACGATCGGATGGTGACTACATATATGGGGACGTATTCCTTTTTCCCATAAGTGGGCATGGCCTTCACTGTTGCAGCTCTACAATCCTCCACTCTAACCTGGATGGCTGCCTGCCATTTTCCTCTCCACTGCAACAATAAATATCTATGTATAAGTCTTCCAAAGAGTAATTTGCTTGAATTAAAAGTAAGCAAGAATGCACAAATAAAAAAATCAAGTGGGAGGGTGACCTATCAACCATTTTATTCTGTGGACTGTGCAGTCTCATACGATGGTCTCAAAGCACATTAAAAGTCAAGTCGGAAACGCAAACTATGTGCGAGAAGTCATACACGTAACTCTCTGATACTGGTACCGCAGGAATGTGAGCTCTTCATGCCTTAAAATATATCCATACCTTAATCCACACAGCCTTCCCAGTTCCCTGGTGCTTTGAGCTAATATCGTACTTCTTCGCTGGAGCGATCTCTCGAACGGAACCTACAGCAGGCTCCAACGGCGCCGTATCTGGAGAAATTGCTGGAAGAGTGACCACAGCAGAAACTAAGTTCGTCATTTCCGGCGTCCTCTCTGGAATACTAACGGCTACAGCAAACTCCAGAGCCTTGTAGGCTGCAGCATTCTTCTCGAGAGGAGCAGGCTCTTCAGTAATCAGAGGTTGCATGAAATGCTCGATCGTCGAGCTGCAAAACATGCGCCCATTCTGTAACGGATTAACAACATTCACCAGACCCAAGGTCCCTTCCTGTACCTCTACCCCATTCGCCATTTCGACGTCAAGTCCACTGTAAGCTCCATTCCTAATCGGCAGGTCCACAGGATCATTGGAGCCTCCATCCTCCCCCTCCACGCCCCCGTCCAAGAGGCCAAACTGGTCATCACTAGCAGGCAGCGCGAAATTCTCCACCAGATGCTCATCCAGATTATGCTCAAACGCCATCAACTCCTCCTGCTCCTCCACTGTGAAATTGGATTCCCCTCCCGCCTCTGGGAGGTCGAACAAAAGCTTCAGCAGCGACATGGCCCTAAAATCTCAATCCTCGCTATGCCCTAACCCTCCTCCTCATCCCCGCAATGCAGGTTCAGGTTCCACACCAATCACATCGCCAAAGCACAACAACAACGACAACAACAACTACTACTACTACCAATCCTCCCCTTCACCACCACCACCACCACCAACACCACCGGAATTCCACTGCGCTGCACTCCACAATCCACAACTTCCACAACTGTCGTCACAAGCGACGCTCCGTCGCCCAGGCGGCGTTACCCAACCTCCGGGAGGAAGCGCTCCAGCGGCGCGAGCGAGCGTCCTCCCGGCTCCGATGCGCGCTCTCACAGGCACCATGCGTCATCCGGGGCGTTGCGAGCAGCCATGAGGGAGAGTGTGAGTGGGAGAAGAGATTGATGATCGAGAGTGGGGGACTTCCAATTCCAGGACCCAGATCACGTGCAGCGACGACGATGGCGACGATGGCGACGATTGCGACCCATGTCAGCCTGCCCCCGTCAAACCCTAGCCATGCCTGGAGAACTTACGTCTACGCTTTGGCTTCAGGCTTCTCCTCTCCGACGAACAGAACACCTCAATGCACCCCGACTCCCCCACGCCCTCCACCTCGCCCTCGCTCGCCCTGGCCCTCGCCCTCGCTCCCCCCCCCCCCCCCCCCCCCCCCCCCCACGCCCTCCCCTTGTCTCCTGCAGCTCTCCGGCATTCTCCAGCTCTGCCGCACTCCGGACCCTTTACCCCAACCCCAGCCCACTTTCTTCTCTACCGCGGAGTTACACTTCCGAGAATTGCATCTAGGCGTTTTGTGGATGGTGTCGCTTTTGGGTATTGTAATGCATGAGTCTCAATGTGCTACCCCCACATAAGTTACCCCAAATACCCGCAGCTAACGTCCGTTATACCTCCCCGGGCCGTAGCAACCACAGTTTTATGAATGCACAACCCCCCATAAACTGTCGCTGGAATCAAAACTTACCAACCGATTGTCTGCCAGAAGCGTCGTTTATTAACATTTAACTCCTATGGACAATGTCGGTTTTGTGTATACTGACGCGGTTGAGTATGCATCCTACTACGGCTATATCCATGTCAGTTTCAAATTAGAGTCGCAAATGTCTGCGTGGGCTTGGATGCAGTGACGGTGGGGTAATAGGTGTAACGAACATTTCCCCCGAGTATCGCAGGGTATCTGAAGGTTTGGGAGTTACTTTCGGGTATCAATTGTGGTTTTGGATTGAATGTGGTGATGTTGGGTGGAGAACACTAAATCCCATGTAGGGAAGGATAGGGGCGGTGGTCCCATGCCTCGGCGGTCACTGTGGCTGGCCACCTCGGATCGATGCTTTTCCCTTCGCAAACGAGCATGGTAAATCTCCCCCCCAAAACAAAAAAAAAAAAAAAAAAAAAACTCTCACGCCACGTAACAGTGCACGACCATATCCCTCCATCCGAGACATTATACACCTCTCGAGACATTGGATTTCAGTGACACTACGACCCCTGAACTGACCGTGACCAAGAAAAATAGTGACGTCATGGACGCAATGTATGTCTCATTATTATTGATAGTTTACGGTTCCGGTGTTTTGTAGAATGCAAGTGGCGATTGGAATGGAACAATGGTTTTTTGTTTCTGCATGGGAATCGTGTCGTTTTCATGCTCCCGGCTTTAGATTACTCTTGCTACTTGGAGAAGAGATTGCATTGTCATGGCTACTTCCCTAAGATGTCACATCTCCCATGAAATGACGTCGCGATATCATTGCGCAATGAGGACCGCCTATGCGCTCGAACTGACGGTCTTCTACCGTAATGGCGTTTTTGTCTTCACGGTCGCGATGGAGCATCTCAAGTCTTCACACGAGGTTGAAGGTGGGTCTTTGTTCTTTCTTTTTGCATTTCGTCTCTTGTGCATGCTCGATTTATCTTTTGCAATGTATAGTGAGCTTGTCTTGTTTTCAAACTTTCGCATTATCAAGCGGAGTGACATTGAGTCTCCTTGGAGCAAACTAAGTCAGTTATGGAAGATGCCTTGAGGGTAGAGTACCTTGTGACATTTGTTTTTCCCTAAAGTCTCCGTCTTTTCAATTTACGTGCAGGGTTTTTAGGGTTTCACGGTTCTAAAGGAACAACGACGTAACGAATTGCTCTAACCCCATACACCCATCAATGTCTTCACATTGTCATGTACTCGTGGTCGATTGCTATGCAGGGACGTTGTCGACCACCGCGAGGAGGATCAGTATTACAAAACTATGATTTCACAGGTGTGCTTCAGTAGTAGGTGTGAGGAATAAGTTTAGGTCTCTTGTGTGCAGCAACGGGGGGTGCCTAACTTGCAGAGTGCAAACCAATCATCTCACAGTAGTTGACATGGCGCCTGAACATGTGACACTGCCGGTCCAAATTTATAGTTCAACGCAGGGTTTTCTATGCCGTCGGGTCGTGACTTTTCCGTCGCGACGTCCGAATGGGTCGTGACGGGGGTCCTCCGACGTCACAATAGGGGTCAGCGTAGGGTCCTCTAGGTCCTGCGAGTAGCGTGGGTAAAAGAGTTACTCGGCCCCGTTACGTGGCGTCCTACTTGGAATTGCGGTGGCCCCGGACGGTGACGTGGATGTCCGGAGGAGTTCCGACGGCGGAGTCGGGCGGACAGAGACGGGCAACCGATTTAGGGTTCAGGGGCGGACGTGTTTAGGCCTGGCGGACGATTGAGGAGGAACACGACCGTTGAATGCCGGGGAAGTCCGCGAGTGGGGAGGACTGGTAGGCGGACATGGCTCGGACGGGCCTGTAGGCGGGCATAATGCGTATCCGGGTGGGCGGACTTGATGCCGATTGTATTGCGGACGGAGGTTGTCGGACCGGGCGGACGCGATGTGGACGAACACATACAGGGTGGTCCGCGATGCAGTGGGGTGTTGGGAACATGGCTCGGACGGGCCTGTAGGCGGGATAATGCGTATCCGGGTGGGCGGACTTCATGCCGATCGTATTGCGGACGGAGGCTTTCGGACCGGGCGGACGCGATGTGGACGAACACATACAGGGTGGTCCGCGATGCTGTGATTGGGAACATATTGTCTTCAATTTTCATACAGCTCAACTGCTTCACGAGCAAATATGAAATTCGAACCATCCGACACTACTGAAGTGACACACTGACCAACTACTTCTCAAACCGACATTGAATTCCATCAGATTATATATTGTAATCGAGATGAATCCATTAAAACATGGCTGTCTTGGTAGAAGTTTAGTCAGTGAAAGAGTATAGCTCTGAAGGTTCCTTATAAAAAACAGGACTTCCGTGATAGTAGCTTAGTTATCAAACGAGTATAGGTCCGAAAATTCCTTACAAACAGTCTTTGATCAAAGTTTTCCTGGTTCGGATGCACAGTTGGGAGTTTAAAAAAGGTAAAGTGTCTAAGCTACTGTAAGAAAATTCACTGCGTAGTCACAATGCAATCCATTCCGTCGCTGAGATACAGTCGCAGTCTTCCAAGAAATCGGAGGTGGAAAACACTATTTTGATTTCCGGCGGCATGTAGAGGTCGACTTGTCCTTGCGCGCATAATTCCACCCTCCAATGTCCGAGTTCAAATGCTTGCGCCTCTTTTCTCCCTCTCCGGTATCCGGCGCACTGCTAATCCCCACTCGCGCTGTTGTAGCAAAACTCAGATATCAGTTCCGGACCAGCGCCCTGGACACTCTAATGCACAGTATCATGTCAAAAACGAATTTCAAAAAAAAATTGCTTATCAGATGCAAGATACAGACTCATAAACTGTCGGAAGTTTTTCATATTCGGTTCCGCAACGGATTCAGCAATACTGGAAATCAATGCACATGCGCGACATTGACGTACCTTCGCACTTGAAAAAGCCGAAGCTGTTCAACCAGTTCTCTGCGAAATGCTCCCCGCATCTTGCGCAGTTCTGACTAAGCGACGTCCGCACTGCAGCGCACCACGGGTGGTATGGGCAAGCGCACGACGCAGTCAGGAGGTCCATCGCCGGAAACCCTTGCTTACAAAGGGAGCAACCTTGCACTGTAAGGGTAATTGAGTCGATGTTCTGAGTGGGCGCTGCGATTCGAGGACTGGGGGCACGGAACATTGATGTAGACGACCATATCTGAAGCTGGCGGAGATTTTCTTTCAAGCCCATCACCTTGTCCCTTGCATCCTGCTTTGCAGAAGACAGGCGTTTCTCAACCTCGATGGCCACCGCGAGATCCTTCGCCGACGTTTCAGTTAAATCCTCCTTCATACGTTGCACTTCCTCCCCAGCCTCCAAGATTCTCTGTTCTTCGCCGAAAATTTCGTCTTTGAAGAACCTCAGGAATGTTTCATCAGCAGAGCCTTCGACGACGGACTTCATCGCCCCCCACTTCTGCAGTTTCGCCTCGGAGGAGTCCATAGTCTCCTCAATGCACATCAGCTTGATCTGAAGCTTGTACCTGTCCATATCCGTGAGCGGTGGCTTGGCCGTCTGCCTCAGAAGCGCAGCCCGTTCGTGTGCAACACTATGGATTGCCACGGCCGTCTCGAAGTCCTTCTCAGCGTCCGCAATCTCGGCTTCCAGGCCCTTGTAGAGGGTTTCGACGTAGGTGGCATTCCGGTCAGGGGTGCGATACAGGACTGTGAGTTCGTCTCCGCTCTCGATTTTCTTACCCCTCCAGCGATCCTCCGCATACTTTGCCCAGTTCATTGGGTAGCGATGGAAAACCTCCGAAACGACCGCTCTCGCGAAGCTCTCCGGGAGGAACAAACCCGCAGGAAGCTCGGGAATTTGAGAGATTGCTGGGTACAGCTCCAACACTCTCGCCTTGACCTCTCCTGAATTCGCTCCGTCGACGAGATATCCCTTCCCAGGAACCCTCTCTCCGAATACGGACCTTAGCTCCTCATTGCTAACATGGTTGCAGTCGAAGGCGGGGTCCAAACCTGCATTTGGCAACCCAACCTTCACGTGAAAGTAATTCTCCTTCCCAACTTCTCCCATTCTGACCCCTCTCACTCGCAACAGGTATATCCCTCCTCTTCGATCGGACCAGGGCAACCTCAGACCAGCGAACTACAAGTTGGAACCAGAATGCAATGGCGACTCCAACCAAAACTCTCAGCGATGGCGTGGATTGAATGGAACTGCCCTTGCCATGGCTACCCCTACAGGCAGCCGCCATATTTAACGCCAAGGTGGTCATCTCATTATGGTGATTTGAGGGGTTGAGTTCGGATTGGCGACTGTGACTTGACAACATACCTTTCAGGACTTCCTGTCGTCGTACTCCTCCTTCAACACTCAGTGTATCCAAATAGGCTCCATCATTGCAACATGAATATGGTGTTTCAAATGTCCTGTAGGCTGTGGGTAATAGACGGTTTAATAGATGGATCAACACGAAATTCATTGCATTCAAAAAAATCTATGCACCTTGTAATTCTACTGAAGTGTCACACCGATCAACTCTCGTGTCCGTAAGTTCTATTGGGAATTTTCGTTCATGAGTTGGTCACAGTTTGAATTTCACGTTGTTGAAGAGGATTTGTGACATTGTCTCTGCCTAAGCACGGGACACGAGCCGTATTTCTCGGCCAGTCGTCCGGTCTTTCCGACATTCCTCGTCGCCAGGTTTGAAGACCGAAGTGGTTTAATGTAGCAGACGATTGAGGCCGGACAGGCGGATGCGGATCGGGGTTTAGAGTCGGAAGGCAATGATATGCGGACGCGGCTGGGGCGGACTGGTAAGCGGGCATGATTCGGACGCCAGTAAGACGGATCGGAGAGCGGGCACAACGAGTACGCGGAGTGGGCGGACTAGATGTCGGACAGTGGTCACTGCAGGAGGGTGTCGGATCGCACGGATTCGAGGTGAACGGGCACCATCCGCGGGTGCAGTGGGCAAGGGGGTGGTCCGCGTCGCCGGACCATTTTTAGAGGGTCCGGCGTGGAATAAACGTTGGGTGTTTAGGGCTCTGGTCCCAATATTGTGGAATTACAATCACTCTATCATGGCTTCGGGGTCAGGAATTTGACAAACAAGCTCTATTTACAAATTGATCTGTTCAGAGACGGTACATGACCTCCTATGCGCCTAACCTGGGCGAATGCAAACTCGGACCCTGGTGTTCAGAATGATATAGTTATATTCAAATTGTCAGACCACTAAGAAGCGGTACTTGCGCGTTGGACAAAACATTTCTAAGGAGTTTTGCATACTCACATGTGATTTATGAATGGGTGTCCCGGAAACACATATTCGGTGTTTGCAGATTGTAAGGTGGTAACTTCAACGTCCTCACGACGTGTGTGACGGTTTGTCTAGCAGCCGGGTTGATCTGGGTCATTTCGTCTAAACCCTGCTCAAAGCGCATCTTAACCCCGTTAGGATCGCGGTTCTGCTGAAATAGAACCGATGTCGAGTCGGAGTTGTAAATCTGCCTTGCGAGTACTCCAACGCTATAGGACTCTGATTTGTACGTGTGAGGGTGCTGCTTTGCCATGCGACGTGGGGATTGGGATGAGCCTCTAGAGCCATGCACATGGAACAACTCCGGAGCGGCACAACTGTACATTTCCATGTGCTTCTTTATCGCGTCTTCGCTCTGTACTCCGTAGTACGAAGGGGCCGATTCGGGCATGAAAGAAGCCATTCCCCAGTCACATATACCTATGAAAATAGCTCCGTCGCGGTCTGTTGGAAAGTGGAGCATGACATTGTTAGGGTGCAGGTCGCAGTGTAGCACTTCCTCGCCGTGTACCACATCCACGATGCACATGAGAGCCCAGGCCAAGTGAGCTCTATTTTTTCGGTAAACGACCAGCTTCTTCCGGGCCTCGAAGTCCAGACCTGCGTCTTTGAGGAGTTCCATTTCATGGGTTTCCCCAAATTTCAAATCGAACGCACGCATGTTCTTCAACGAGCCTCCGTTCCACCATAGCGAGTACGACTCGAGCGTCTTCCGGTTTAGGTATTGCAGCTTAATCACACCAGGGTGATCAACTGGACATGACATTGCCTCGATAGAGCGTTGATCGCGACTTGTCTTGAAGTCAGTCACCTTCATGGTCTTCCCTGCAAAATGAAGCCACTCCGGGATGAAACAAGCCTCTGCAATTCGCACCCTTCGCACGATTCCAAACGAACCCTGAAAACTATTTTCGTCTACAGGGATGGCGTAAGAACCCTTCGGTAGCCACTTCAGACCGTTTCTGTCCCGAGAAGCGATGTCGTCGGCCAGAGCTCTCCCGACAAACTTCGGCAGTGTAGTCCTTCCCTTCCCCTTCGCGAGGATAGCACCTCTTTTCCAATTCTCCAGCTTCTGTAGGAGCTCGGAGTTTCCCCCACTACATCCCGAACCAGGTCCACACAACAGGTTAAATGGCACTGTCGAATTGAACAATGCCTCCTGCACCTGTTCCTCGATCCACTGTCCCCAATTACTCTTCCCTCTATCCTCCTGGAACTCATCCCCCGCCATGCCCTCCTGCAGTAGTAACCTCAGAGCATTCGAAGCTTTCTAGAGTCCCGCCGGTCCATCATTCAAGAATGTACTCTCCAAGTATGGCATGTCGTGGCTTGCAAACCAGTCCAGGATTATCTTTCTACAGCAAAGCCTAGCCTCCGTGGAATGCTGGTCACACGCGGCTACCTTCTTCCGATGCTTGTGCTTCCTAACCTCAGAACCGGACGCGGTCGACCCACACTCCGTTCCTTGCGACCCCCCTGCCCGCTTACTTCCCCTACGCTCTTCAGTAGACGGCGGACACTGGTCGGACGGTGCCGATGTCCACAATACCCTAGGTAGTGGTTTAGGTGGCGGGACGATTTCCATGGCGGGTGCTTGTACTCCGCTAGAACTTCCCGAGCTCGCTCGACCAGACCTAGTGCCTTGGCTGCCGATGTTTTCCGCGGCGTAGCTCCCTATCGCACCGTGTCGCCCCCCTGATCCATGGGTTGCACGAGAGCCGTGACTCCGGGAACCATGGCCACCCCGCGTTCCCCGCGCTCGCTGCAAGTGGCCTCCTCCGAGGTTTTCCATCGGGGTGAATTCCTGATTAAACCTGGTTCTCTCTCCGCCACGCCCCCCGCCCACCCCAAGTGCTCCGATGGGGCTCCCGTCGGATCGCCATTCCTGATGTATTCTTCCACTCTCGTTTGCCATGGTACCCTGGAAAGGAAGAAAACAGAACAATCAGCAATTGGTTTTTCGGTAGGCGAGTCAGTTCAGAACCCTGATATAAATTAGCAAAGGTTTGTCTCTGAAATCGGTCCCGTGCTCTACTGACCCTCCGGACCCGCGCACTGCCGCTGTCCCGACGGACGCAACAGAGTCTCGGATCCCAACGAGAGGCCTAGAGAGGATGGGAAAGTGAGCGGAAAATAAAGGGACACCTTTATATAGGAGACGAGGAAGATCATTGATCTGGGACGATAACTGATTGCTTGGCGATCACCCTTGGAAGGGATCGGTCGGGTGGCAGACGTAGGATCTAGGCCTGTGAGCGAATTAGGGTTAGCGGGTTGGTCGGATCGCACAGTCGGACTTGGCGGACTGTGAATGCGGACGAGGCGTCGTCGGACGGGGGGGGGGTGCTATGTCCGCATGGGCTTGCGATCTTATGATGCGAACGGATGGGTCGATCGGTGATTGCACCACGCGTACTCGGACGCATGGGCGGACTCGGACCCGGACGCACGGGCGGATTCGGACTCGGACGCATGGGCGGACTCGGACTCGGTCGCATGCGCGGACTGAAGGGATGATACTCTTTATATGGCATATATCCAGACTTAGGCGTTGGTGACTCTAGGTGAGTCTTCGGGAAAGGAAAAAGCCAAATGAAGTTATGTTTATGCAATGGTTACTATAGTTATGAAAGAAAATAAAATATTGTTAATGGTTACCACTCTATACAGTTCTAGGAGTTCATCTCACTCCGAATCGTCTAATTGCAATGTATCACCTGATCCGGACGCTGCACTATTGTGGCCAGGTTGCGTTGGGCCCTCGGACGGCGGAATCGGCGGTGTCGGGACTCTGGAGGGAGGTGCCGACTGGCTTGGGTTCAAACGGGTTCGTGACGCGTTCCTCGTGGAATTCCCCGGCGGTGTCGCGCTCCTTGGTGTGGCCCCTGAAGTTCCTGAAGTCGAAGCACCACTCGATAACAAGCGTTGACGACATGATGGCTCCTTCGGCTTGGGCCTCGGTCCTTTCTTATCCAGCCACCTCTTGGTAGCGGGGAGAATTTTGCATAACAATTCTTCTAAAGCGAGAATCTCTAGCCGCATCGTGTGGTAACCCTGTTCGTAAGCCATCTCGTTCCTACTGTTAGCATCCGTATATCCTCCTGGAAATCCTGCCAATACGTCGGCAGATGTCGCAGGCAATCCTTGTGAATTCACTGGATTTGGATTCTCCCCTGGAACCAGCTGGCCCTTCCTACTGTCCCAGTAGTGTTTGCACATCTGGTAAAAGTATTGCCTGAGTCCACTATCGACAGGCATCCCTGGGTACAACAAATCGGCCGCTTGCATAATGGTCCTCGGTTTCTTTAGCAAGTCCGTAGGCTGAAATTGGTGCCACATCTCGAGCTGCGACGTGTGTAGTTGCCAGACCCACTCCATTCGTTTTCCCTCGAAAGTCCCGAGCGGATAGTTAGCTAGAAACTCCCTTGGATCGTACGCCCAGCCCCTGGGCATGAAATCCCTCAATCCGAATGTCAAATACAGGCGAGGATGGAGAGGGGCTGAGCAGATTGGACACGCACGTCTTCTTATCATCATCGGGATTAAACAATATGGGTGAAATCCATGTTTGCACGTCCCCAGTTGGTAGCACCCCTCCGGGCCAAAAGGATTAAAGCACACGATGCAATTGGTTCCGTCCTTTGTCATTTCGTGCGGGACGGGCCAAGTCAGCGCCTCCCGCAGCTCTTTGGTCTTGCCCATCCCCCACATCTGATCCCGCTTCCAGTGATGATCAATCTCAGCAACATTCTCCCACTGAATGCTGCCCGTGCCGGACCGGATCCCCGGACTGTCCTCCCATTCCGGAGGGTACATCGTCTGTAAAGGCGGCCAGGAGGTGAGGAGCAAATGTCGCAATCGTCCATTCTCCGTCCACTCTTTCTGAATTGCCTCGAATTCCTTCTCGTACTGAAGTCGCCCCGCTAATGCAAGTATAGCGATCATGTACATATCCTCCGTTTTTTGGAGCGCACCCACGAGTAATGCCTTCTGCTCCTGAGTTAATGACTCGGACCAGCCTTGGATTAGATCATCGTTGGCATTACCTTCATTCACAGCGCCAGTGGCCTTCCCAAGCCGTGTTACCTCCTCTAGTAGTCGCAGGTTCTCTGTCTCCAATTCCACCACCTTGGCATTGTTTGCTTCTTTCTCCGCCTCTGCCTCCGCACGTATCAAGTTGTCGCTCGTCGTAGCGACTTCCCGGAGCTCGTTTAGTTCTTCTTGTGTTTTCTTTGCCAAAGCTATTGCTTCCGAAGCCTTTTTCTTATTATCTTCCATTTTGGACTCCAGTCGCAGGATTATCTCTCCTTGCTTCGATGTGTTCTTCTTCTCCTCCTCCAGTTGGCGAGACAGTCTCCGACATTCGTCTTCCATTGCCTTCGCACGTATCTCGGATTCCTCTAGTCGGACAGCCCGCTCCGTGGATGTGGCTTCCGCCGCTATTGCTCGCTTTTCCGCATCTTCGAGTCGGACGCTCATCTCCCTCGTTTCCGTTTCCAACGCAATTATGCGTTCCTCAGCGTCCGTGAGTTGGCCATTTAACTGCGTGGTCAGGTCCTCGGCCGTTTTCGCTGCGTACATGGAGGCTTTCATATCCTTTTCCCATGCATTAGCCCGTGCCTCCGCTCTCTCAGCGGATCTCAGCGCCTCGTCCCTTTCTCGCATCAACTCTGTGTCCGATGTTCCGGCCATCTGGTCCCCGCTGTCGGACACGCGAAGAGCCTCTATCTTCAGTTCCAAACCACCTATTGTTGCTTTTAACTCCCGAACGTCCGCGTCATGTTTGGCAAAAACTTCCTCTAGCAGACGCCGCATTACCGGGTCTGCTCCCAATACAACGTTTGCTGCACCTCTCGGCTGAGGAGGATCGTGATGGGCAGTGCTAGTTGTCGCACCTCGTCCGAATAACCCGTGTTCCGAGCCGGGCATCCGCCAATCCCGTGAGGTCGTCGGAGCGATTCTCCCATCGAATCTGTGGTCCGACCCACCTAAACCCACGTCCGACGCACCCAGACCCTCGTCCGACGCACCCAAACCCTCGTCCGACCTACCTAAACCCGGATTCGCGCTCTCGGTCCCACCGTGCGCCATGTCAAGGTCTATGTCAGCTCCAGAAAAGGAGGCTACTGTCGTGTTGACGATTTCTTCCAATCCGACCATAGCCACATCTGGCCCGGAACTCTCCTCACCTGCCTCGGATGGTCCCCATGCCGATCCCGTCCGATCGTTCCCCCCGTCCCTCGCATGGGATGCAGTCGCCGCGCCCGACCCTTCTCCCGCACTCCCGCCAATGATGGGGTCCGACCCACTTCCCTGCCAATCGGATCCGAGCATGCCAGCCATCTGATCCTCGTACGTGGCATTCTGTATTGTGCGTTGCCGTGGTCTCCCGGCCCTCGACGGTTCCCTGTCTGTCGGTATCGGACCCCCTGGATCTTCAACGAGGGAGGGATTACGCTTGAACCATTCGGGCACATCTATATAAGGTATGTGCACCGGCTTCTTCGCTGTCAATTTCTCTCCTAGACCTCCGAAAGTGGAGCCTGGAGTCTTTAAGGTAGACCAGTCGACCTTCTTCTTCAACACATGCTCGGCATACATCAGGGAAAGAATAGCCTTCGGGATCTCGTTCTTGGGCCACTTCGATTCATTGGAAATTGCCCGAAGAATGCAGAGGAATCTCCACTTCACGTCCACGTCTGTCAAGGATGCATATTTCGCGTTCTTCGACTTATAGTGTTGCGCGTGCGAACTATCTGGCCAAAGCCGATCGAAATGAGGAAAGTCGACAAAATGCATAGCCGTCGCAGCGTCCCAAGGCTCTGGCACTTCCTCCCAGCCATTAGCAGCCAGTATCGCTCTATTGTGGAAAACGTCCAGCTGCAAATCCAGTTCTTTGCGGGCTCTCTTCCCGGAACCACTGGCGGACTGCGATCCGCCGGCGGACTCATCTCCGCCCGGTCTGCTCGGCCTCCTCCTAGAGGGAGTGCCCGATCCGGTGGACATCCTCGTGCTGCGAACTTCGGACCTGCTCACAGTATCTTGGTTAGATCCTGATACGATTACTCTTAAACCCTGAACGGACACTTCGCATATGCTGGGTTCAGGGGAAAAAATTAACATTAAGTATATAATGTGACAGAGCACACGAATAGGGTCAATTTAGTACTTACAGAATATTCAGGTCGTACAAGGACCCCACGCTCACCCCGCACCCCGCGCGCCCGCACACTCAGAGAGAGGCAAGCGGTCTGGGCGCAAAAGTTGAGAAGTGTGGAGAACGAATGTGCGTCCGAACTTGCATTTATACGAGTCCGCCTCTCCGTTCCGCACCCGCCCGACCCACTGGCCATCCTGCTCTTGCCCCTTCGCATTCCTCGCTCCCTTCCACATCCCCTGCTCCCTGTCAAGTGCACAACGTTCCCAGGAATCCGACGTCCAGTCCGACTACTGATCCGCATTACGATTCGTAATTGTCAGTCCGGCTTGCAGTCCGCAGTCCGCGCTACAATCCGGATTGTAGTCCGCTGCATCGCGGACACGCGCGAACGTTCCAGAGTGACCTCGTCCGACCACGTCCGTCGTATCGCTCTTCCAAGCTTTGGTGCTCCCCCATTATCACGCCATCTGGGACAGGGTTCCGCTGCGTCCATCCGGCTTGGTTTTTTATCGATTAAAGTTTTCCTTATTATTTTTTCATTATGTTTCTCGGATGTTTTTTGTGCCAAAGAGCAAACTTCATCTCAAAGAGGGGGTTGAGGTCCTCGTCGGACGACTTTTCACATAAAAGATAGGATACTGCAGCATTATACATGTACAAAACTATCACTAGTTCGGAAGTATTCCTGAAGTTTATAGTTACGGATCTCGATGAGGATGAGTTCGAATTGCAAGGACGTGTCCGACCGGATGTTGGATTAATCGTTTAACAAGTTCTCTGTGATGATCGGCTATACAGCGAGTTCTTACTGAACAGTTGCACATTCAGAATCGTGTTCGAGAAAAAAAGGAAGGAACCATACAGATGGAGGTTGCATGCAAGATTTTATTTTATTTTTGACGCAAAGGAATTCCATTGCAAAAGATAGATTACAAGCCCGCATTCAAGAGTCTATCACGCATTGCCCTGGCTAGAACACCAGTATCGTACATGAAGAGGATACACAACATACGCAAAAACTAATTAGGGGTAAGGCAGGCACATGACAGCCGTCAGAGCCAGATTTCCATGACGCAACGCGGACTCCATATCACGACAATGAATGATCCGAGATTTAATGCACGCCGCCAATTCCATTGGACGAGAATCTTACGAAATTGGGACTTTATTGGACGTTGCCAGAGCACTGTTCTATACATAGTAAAAAGGCACATAAACTGATAGTAACAAGATGTCTAGCAAAGGTTCGTGCAGGATTAGAAAAGCCGAGTAATCCAACCCAGGATCACTTTCCGTAAATTAAAAATAGGAACTGCAAAAAAGGGATCTCTGAGACGTAAGTTACAGTGAAGAAAAGTTCTCAAAATGGAACTTAAAAACTGCAAAGCTCATTACGCACCGCAGCTCCAGCTTGCCCTCAAAAGAGGCGGGTTCAAAGGAAGTTGCATTGCATCGCTGGCGGATTCATACTCCAACAAAATTGTTCGTTCGAATGTAGGACCACCCTTCCATTGCGCATATACCCGCTCCATTCTAATAAGCCCGTAAACTGATCCACTTCATATGGCTCCGTAGTGTCCAGTTACAAATGGATTAATAGTTACACGTACATTCCGGCTCCGACAGAAGATCCACGAAATCGGTCTGCGCTCCCTGGTCGCGAGTGACGCGCCGGGGCGTCGTGGATCCGCGAAAAGCAGGGGGTTGAGGACGCATACCTTCGTAATCGCGACTAAGCCGGCGTTCCCGACTACTGCGATGCCGTGCGACTCGGCCACCCCCGGCGAGAGTCCGAGAAGATATGTCCGGTCGGATTGGAGCGGAGATGTCCGTCTCGCGATGCGCGCTTCTGGGTGATCCGGTCTGCGAGTTCGTGGGAGTTCTGCTCTGCGCGTGAGCCGAGCCGTGTGCAGTTTGATCTCCCGAGTTCGCAGCTCCGGCGGCGAGTAGACTCCGTCACACCCAAGTGTAGTTGAACAAATTGTTGACGTTGGTGAACTGCTCCTGCATAATGGGCGTCCACTGGAAATCTCGAGAAGTATTCAACAAAGACCTCACAATATCCCGGTGATCTGGTAAATACCGGAAATCTCTAATCTCGTGCATCACGCGGGTTACAAGCAGCCACTGCAAAACATCCGTGGCGGTCTCAGGGTGCGGGGAGGACTCTGTCGGACTAGGCATTCTAAACGAGGAGCTCCCGGCCATGATACGAGACGATGCGGAAATCAAGAGAGTCAAGTGGGAGTCTCAAATGACAGTCTCAAAAGTACGCACCCTGTTCATTCTAAAACGAGAGTCTCAAGAATAACCAAAATTACTATACGCATATCGTGGAAGAGCATAGGTAATCTACCGTGTAGACAGTAGACTGCCGTTGTAGAAGAATGAGTGAATAATGACTGAACAATGCATTTGACATGATATCCGAGAGCAGGGAAAGAGTGACAATGATTAGATCAAGCATGTTAATCATAACTACTGATGTTTTGGTGGAAGTGGAGACATGTTAGCGCATGACTTAAAGAAGAACGTCCACTCAAATCCGACATTGCCATCCGTCGTCCGACCTTCGTATCCGCGCTCTCCGCATCCCGTCCGCATGAACCCGGGTGCATTTGGATCCGACGAGAGCACGCTCCCGACCTGTCCGACCCACTGACCGCGTAATTCCCAGTGTTGAACGCAGGTTCCTATGGCTCGATCGCTCCGATTCTCCGATCACAGCGACTGTTACGGACCACGCAGCCAAGAATAAACAAAAATACGAAATTCGTGGAGAAAAGAAAACGCTATGAATGAAGAAGGATGAATAAGCGTTTAATAAGAAATAAAAATAAGGGAAAGTTATATAGAAGTTATGAAATAATGTTTAAATAAGTATGATATAGAAACAAAATCGTGAATGATAAAGGAATGAGGTGGGAGTACATAATAGAATACTGAGCGGCTAAAGAATATATTAAGCCCTAAAGTCCTGAGGGTATTTTTCATCAAAACTGCCTGAAAACAGCTCCTCTTCGAAGCAAGGTTGATTCTGAAAACTTGGGGGTTTTTTTTTTAACATCTAACCAAAAGATCTTGTAGCTAACTTCAATAATTTGCATACATACGTACATGCCCAAATTCAAAAAAAGCCCAAATGTGGCAGATTGTCCTTTAGGGGTTAAAAACGATAAATACAGAGTGATTACTAACGAGAGTATTGCAACGATATTAAAATTAGAATTAATTGGTGGCAATGATCAATTAGATGGCATAAGAGCAAAAGTAGACTAAAAAATAATATAGAAGTCCAACTACAATTCCGATGAGGACAATTAAATTTCCTAAAAAAATATAACGACCGTATAAATTATACTACGATTTAACTAGGTATGACAAAGTTGGTTGGCGTGTAGGCAAAAGGTTTAACATATGTAGGCAAAAAGTTTTGGATATGAAAGGCGTTTCAATTAAATCTTAACCGCAACCTAACGCAACGTACCGCAACTTACCGCAACTTACCGCAACGTACCGCAACGTAACGTAATGTAACTTGCTGTAAACAGTAAGTTGCCACATTCCTTGACGAGTATAGTGGTACAACAACGTCCAATCCAGTGGTAGTAAAATAGCCCAACCTCTCTATACTATAATTATTTGCTAAAGTTACAAGTTTTTAGCGTCATTATTGTTCTTGGATGACGATTAAATATTCTGTGTATTCAAAGAATGATTCACAAACAATTTACGACTTTTAAAAATTGAGTTCTTTAGCAATGTTAAATTTGATGTGTTTATTATACGTTTCTCTTTACCTTTTTAATTCATATTTGACCAAATACATGTATCTTTTGTTAAACTTTATGTTAAACTTTGCTGTGTTTAACGTCTGCACCAGCAGGGCTTGCAATTGGCTATATCATACTAAAGCTAATATACTAAAGCCAGCAAATCTGCAGGTCGACCCTAAGTCACCTGAAGATCCTCTAAGCGCTTGAGTTCAGCTAATGATTCGTCAATATCCATTGTTTCAAACGTAGCAGAAGCCATGGCCATCATTGGAGAAGACGTTCGTTGTAAATGGAACGGCAATGAGAAATTCCCTTCGCCGAACCTCGCAACTAAGCGGAGCTATGTGCACACGGATAACATGAAGAAATGAAGTAGAGAGACGACTGCACGTGCATTGTGAGGTAGCACTAGCCCATCGCCCCCCCCCCCCACCTTCCCCAATCTATCGATAAATACAGAGTGATTACTAACGGGAGTATTGCAACGATATTAAAATTAGAATTAATTGGTGGCAATGATCAATTAGATGGCATAAGAGTGAAAGTAGACTAAAAAATAATATAGAAGTCCAACTACACTTCCGATGAGGACAATTAAATTTCCTTAAAAAATATAACGACCGTATAAATTATACTACGATTTAACTAGGTATGACAAAGTTGGTTGGCGTGTAGGCAAAAGGTTTAACATATGTAGGCAAAAAGTTTTGGATATGAAAGGCGTTTCAATTAAATCTTAACGACAACTTACCGCAACTTACCGCAACTTACCGCAACATACCGCAACTTACCGCATTGTGAGGTAGCACTACCCCACCGCTGCCCCACCCCCCCCCCCCCCTTTCGTAACAATGAGGATAATGGGATTTGGGTTTAGAGAGCACGTATGCACATGTTTCTAATATGCACATGTTTCTTATATGCACATGTTTCTTATATGCACATGTTTCTTATATGCACATGTACGCAAAATCAACGTAATTACCATACTCATGTGTTGGTTGCATAAACAAACATTTAAAAAAAAATATAAAAATATATCTCCAAAGATTAGAGATTTTACAGGACTCTTGGAATGTAAATGCCGTAATTAGTAAATGATTGTCACACGCTTTAATAACTTGTTACTTGGGCTTTTATAAAACGGATGCCAAAAAATTCCAATGTTTTCCTTATTCCATTTGTTTTTTATAAAACAGATTCTCACTCTGTTTGTAAATCACGTACAATTACATCCACATGTGGAATACTATACCAAATGGGACTTCCCACGATGCATGCTCTACGAAATAATGATATTTTTATTATTCGGAACAGGATAAAATAGACAAAATTGAGGGACCGCGGAGGGTGCACTCTAATACGGACGGAAGGGAAGTGAACTGTACGCAAACGGGGACGAAGATTACAATGCAACCCGTCCGACGTGCAGCGGACATCCGGCAACGGGATCGGACGAGTAGCCTCCGAGATCATCCAATCAGTATAGGCGCCGGACAGTGAGTCGGACAGTGCCATATCCGGGGTAGCGAAGAGTGCATGTCTGACACAGAAGTGAGGATGGCGCGAGGAGGGGAGTGCGAGGAGGGGAGTGCGAGGAGGGGAGTGCGAGGAGGGGGAGTGGGAGGGGCAAGACACAGAACACTAAAGGATCCACGGCGGACGAGGTCGGAGAGCCACCAAAAGGGGATATTAATCGTGGGCGGACAGAGGTCGCACATCTGTCGCAGAGCAGACCGATTCATGCGCGGACGGGTGACAAGGTTGTCGGACACGGCTCGGATAAGTACGGAATGGAGGTCTCCTCATATCGTAGTATGAAGACTAGGCGAGCGTTCACTCTCGGATCCGAACAGTTGGGTCGTTGGCTTCGTCGCAACGTCGGTCCTCCTCGGATTCATCTGTGCTCATGTCGTCATCAGACCGCGGACTTCTAGTGCTTAGCCGCAACTCATCGTCTCTGGTGATAACTAGCTTCTTCGTTGGACGGGATCCTTGAGGGTCGCGTATTCCATTTTCATCGAGTTCTGGTCTACCTTCGGAGTTGTCAGGTTCGTACGGGGCGAAACGCGACGCAGTCCCCTGGAACCTTTTCTTTCGCTTTACACCTCTTGTTGTTCGTTGGATAACACTTCCCCTTGCAGGACCACTGGACACTCTTTCCCCAGTCGTGCAACTAGATGCACGTGCCGCAGGGTCCCGGATCGACGTAGATGGAACCCCTCTCCGCACGGGCCGGCTGCGTGAAGAAGACGCGGTCAGAACAACGGACTGGCTACCGTTGGTTACAGCAGATCCTACTGCTCGGCGTCTGCGACCCCGGCCGGAGGTCTGCTGTTACCTCCACAGGCACCATGGCGAACAAGGAGTCCAGGATCGGTAGAATCAAGACCAACAGGGAGTTAAAAGTAAACAGCCAAGATAAACAAGGAGTTACAAGCAGAGTCACCATGGCAACCAGGCGAAGGGAGGCGGTGGCACTGACTGTTGTGCCCGGCAATAGCGGATTAGTCTAAGTATAAATCATAGTGTTAGAAGCTTAGAAGGGACTTCTGGTTACTCGTAGCTGTGAGATTAGTATTACAAAGCAGACTCTTAGCCAGGACCTTAAGTCGTTTTGCCTTCTCTTTACTTCACATGTTTCATTAGGAGAAGTTTGGGGTCTCCAACGGGCCTTTTCCATGTTTTCTGTGCCAAAATTTTTGCCATGCCCGTGCACTTTACCTGCTGGCACCAACTGTGCCAGCAGGTCGCCAAATGCTGCCAGCAGTGACAGCAGTTGGCATTTGGGGGGTCCAGCCAATCGCTTCCCTTCCCCACCCCACCCCACCCCACCCCCCCATTGGACAATATAAGCAGTAATGACACTGTCACCGACCGTGTGCCCACTGCTATCACCCCATTGGACAGTACCGAATCCTGTTGTCAGCGGATCCTGTTGTCAGCGAATCCTGCTGTCAGCGAGGCGAATTTTGTTGTCAGCGGGCAGGATATCGACCAATGAGATTTCGAAGAGAAGTGTCAGCGGGCAGGAAGCTCACCTAATCCGGGCTGTCTTATAAGGCCCGTTGGAGACCTGATTTTTCCCCTAATGTTCAGTGTATACACGGATCATGGATGTTGTTGCTCCTCTTTCTACATACTGAATACACTAAGACTTGCTTCTATACTGTTTTGCTTGGACTCATGGATTGCATGGTACACCATGATACACACCTCATAATCCTCACCCCTGACTCTCCATAGTGATATTCCAAAAGCTCTCCACCTCTTTTACAGACTCCACGGCTTACTTGGTTACTGTTCTCAGACTCCAACCTCGGGTGTCGGTTAACAGTCCCAGCCTTGGGACTTCAAGGGTGTCTGTTGGTTTACCGCCCCTGCCCCTCTTCTGGTGACTCATTTCTGCCCTCAATGACTTTCCCTCTCCCAGACGCTAACCACCTGTTTCTTTCTCTCCAACTCCTCATACTAAGGGCCTGACTACCATGATCTCACTCGGTTTGGGCTGCCCCCCTTATTCCCTTGGCTTCCCTGGATCTCAGACCTCCATCAAGACAATCCCAGCTAACATTTTGGCGACCATGCTGGGGATGGTAAGTTGAGATCCGCAAATAAATCTCCACGCCAAGGAACGCCCTGACACGACCCTGTCACCATGCCTCCACGGAAGTTACCTCTCGACCGGATCAATGAAGCCGAAGACGCCATGCAACAGGATGACCCTGACCCTACCAGAGAACTCTTACAATTCTTGAAAGACCAAATGACTGCCTTGGCTGCCAAAAATGAAGCTACAAATGCTAAACTGGAAATGTTGAGTGTCCAGTATCAGAATCTTCACGGCTCAACTACTAATGAAGCCAACCACGCCACTCCCTTAGAGGCACCGCTAGAACCTTTGCGTTCTACGACCTTACCAAGAGAAAACCGAACTGCTGCCACCACCCAGAGTGGAGCCGATCACGAACGAATCACCAAGCTCCCGAAAATACCATACCCGGTATTTGACGAATCAGGAGACCCGGACTGGCACATAAGAAGGTTCAAGGTCATTGCTCGTACCAATGGCATCCTCAGTTCCGTGGACCTGCAAACATCTTTGGCACCACGCTCCAAGGAAATCCTATTAACTGGTATATCGACTTTGAAACCGATCACCCCCATGCTAGTTGGGAGGACATGGAGCGCGGTTTCCTACATAAATTCAGAAAATTAAAGACTAGTGCCGAGATCCTCCGTGCCTTAGGAAGTATAACTCAAGATAGAAACGAGCCTGTAGATAAATTCTACGATCGGTTCAAACAACTGTCGGACAAACTTAGTCAGCGTCCAGAAGAGGACTATTTGTGTGAATGGTTCAAGAAGGGGCTATTACCTTGGATACAACAGGGGATAGTAATCCGTGGCGTCAAAACACTGAGCGAAATCCTTGACGCAGCCAATGATATCAGCCGTGAACTTAGTGCATTAAACCGGACTCAGGCCCCATTATTGCCACTGCCCGTTTTAAGAACTGAGAATCGCCCAGCCCCCACAGTTTGCACAACTTGTGGAAAAATTCATAGCGGACGTTGTTGGTTCGCGCCAGGGCAGACCAGGCCAGACGATAACCGGCGACCAAGACCAACTACTGCCGCCATGTATACCGAGGAAATTGGCGTGGACGCCTTTCAGCCTGGGCGTAACGACACGTGCTGGGAATGTGGGTCTCCGAATCATCGAAGAGGCCAATGCCCCCAATTACGCCAGAGGTGGGCACAGAACTCCAGCGCTACAGAACCAGGCCGACCCAGCGGTCCATCCATGGAAAATCAAAAATACCCTACACCTAACAGAAGGGGGGGAGTGACTCTTACCGAAGTTCACGGCACCGAGACCAACGTAGCTACTATCAGTGCCGCAGCGGTCACCACGAGAGCCAAGGCTACTTTAGTAGATCATGTAGTCGAGCATCGCAAACCATTTCCCACGGATCACTGGGATCGTTTGCACAATATTAGACAGGATCTTCAAAAAGATTTAGAAAAATCCACGGCGACACCCGACATCCAAAATATTTTGGACGATACAAATGTGACCATCACCTTGTCCAAGCTGTTAAAACTGAGCCCAGAATTGCAAAAATACCTCCAACAGGCTAGTCTACCAGACACAATACACAACCCAACAATCATCGAGGTAAACGCTACTACCTTGGACCCTGACGCCGCGGTTATACACTTACAGCTCGGACCCCGTGAGTTGACCAATGTACTGGTCGACGGAGGCTCCGGCGTTAATGTAATGAGTGATCACTTACGGAGACATCTAGGTTTACCTCCACCAAAAACCGCAAAATTCATATTGCGAATGGCCAATGATGACCCAGTCACACCCCTGGGAATTTTGGCCACGGTAGCCATAACCACTCACGGAGTTTCTACCCCCGCCACTTTTGTTATCATTGACATGCCAAACAGCAGTAATTTTCCAGTTATCTTGGGACGACCTTGGCTACGCGATATGAACGCCATCCACGATTGGTCGCGAAATCAAATCCACATTCACCGCCAAGGAAAAACTGTAATCATACCAGTAGACAGTTGCATCACTAGGGCCAAGGCTGCGCAGATTCGTCATAGCGCAGGCACTAACTGGGTAAAAGGGCTATCACCAGACCAAGAAACCTTGGTCCTCCATGCTAACCCTAATCTAATTCCCCTCGCCAAAATACATTTGGCCAGCTTGGTCACAGTACCAGAAAAACTGGATCTTCCTCCACGATTCTCCAAAGAAATATCCGGCTCGGTCACCATCAACTCCACCCCTGCATTCCGCGCTCTCGAAAAGGAAGTAGTCACTGGATGGACCCATGGCGCCAAAGAAGCCGTGGAACTAGTTAACCTTGGTACCAAGGACGATCCCAAATTCATTAAAATAAATGCGGATGCACCACGCAATATTAAAGAAGCGGCCATAGCACTGTTCCATGAGTACCACGATATATTCGCTTGGAACCATGAAGACCTGAAGGGTATACCCAAAACTCTGGCTGAACATACCATAGATTTAATTCCCCACGCTACCCCTGTACAACAGCGCCGTTACCGTATGAACCCGAACTATGCCTCCCGAGTCAAAGAAGAGCTTGATAAGTTACTCAAAGCTAAGTTCATCTCCCCTGTTGACTCGGCACCATGGCTGTCTCCCATGGTGATCATACCCAAGAAAAACGGCGCACTACGGATTTGTGTGGATTTTAGGAAGCTAAATGCGGCCACCAAAAAAGACCACTATCCCTTACCGTACATGGAGGAAATCATAGACGAGGTCGCCGGCCACGAAATGTACTCTTTCCTAGATTGCTTCTCAGGCTATTATCAAGTCGCCATGGCAGAGCAAGACAAAAACAAAACGGCGTTTTCAACAGAATGGGGACCATACCAATTTGAGCGAATGCCGTTTGGAGCCAAGAACGCCCCCATGACCTTCCAAAGAGTTATGGAACTCATTTTTCGCCCATATTTAAAAAGGTTCTTCAGGATCTACTTGGACGACGGAACAGTATATGGGCAAATGAAGAACCATGTTGCTCACCTCCGCCAAATATTCGATGCATGCCGTGCCAACGGTGTCAGCTTAAATGCAGACAAATGCATGTTCTTATTTTTCGCCGGAGTCATCCTTGGATACATCGTCTGCAAGTATGGTAAACTCCCTGACCCCGCCAAAATCAAGGATATCTTGGAAATGACGCCACCCAAGGACCAAAAGGGCATACAGCGACTACTAGGACTTTCACAGTTCAATCGGATATATATTGAAAAATTAGCACACATAACCGCTCCGATCACGGCGCTCAATAACTCCAAATATACGTACCCACGGGATTGGACACCAGCAGCCCAAGAGGCCTTGGAAAAAATTAAACAAGCATATACACATGCACCCATACTCATTGCCCCAGACTGGTCCAGACCCTTCCATGTGCATACCGATGCCTCCAATCTGGCCGTTGGGGTAATGCTAGCTCAGAACATTAATGGCAAACATGATCAACCTGTAGCATACGCCAGTAGATTGTTAAACCAAGCTGAAAGAAACTATTCCACCACGGAGCGGGAAGCCCTAGCCATGATTTACGCCGTGAAAAAATTTCGACACTATTTATTGGGCAACAAATTTAAGTTCATGGTCGACCATCATAGCCTGTCGTACTTGGTAAATCAACCTTTAGTCACAGGCAGAGTAGCCCGATGGATAATGATACTGTTAGAATATGACTTTGAAGTAGTCTACATACCCGGGAAAAGACACATTGTCGCCGACTATTTGTCCAGGGATACCACCACCACCGAGGAAGGTATCGATGACTCATTCAACGAACTGTATATTCAAGCTGCTGCCGTGACTGTCCAAGATAACGATGATTGGACCACGGATATCGTTCGATACTTAACTACCGGGGTCACACCACCCAACCTCACTGGAACTAGGAAGATCAGTTTTGTCAGAACGACATTACCATATACCGTGGTCCATGGACAGCTATATCGCCGCGGCCCCGACTATGAGGTACGCCTATGTGTCCCGACGACCCAGCACACACAGATTATCTCCCAACTTCATGACGGACCCGCTGGTGGCCACCAAGGCCCAGATACAACTATAAAGAAAATCATGACGGCCAAGTACTGGTGGCCAACACTCCATCGCGACGTTTATGCCTACGTCAAAAATTGTCATGCATGTCAGATTTCCACCACAAATTTTCAGTATTAAGGAAAGGTTCCCCTAAAGTCCACACCTCCTTTGGGATCGTTTCAGCGATGGGGCCTCGACTTCATCGGCCCTATTCGTCCAATCACACGCCAAGGGTACAAGTACATATTGGTAGCCACGGATTATACAACCAAGTGGGTTGAGGCAAAACCTTTGCGAAATAACACCGCGGTAGTCACGGCATCCTTCCTGTACGATAATATCATCACTCGGTTTGGGTGTCCTCTGGAAATTGTATCTGATCAGGGCTCACACTTTGTCAACTCGGTCATCGAAGATCTCATGGAAAAACACGTCATTAAGCATCGCACCAGCACTGTGTACTATCCCCAAGGGAATGGGCAGGCAGAGTCTACTAACAAAACCATTCTAAATATGCTCCGACGTTTCATCCACGCCAACCAAGCCGACTGGGACGACTGCCTTCCGGCTGCACTCTGGGCGTACCGAGTGGCGACCAAAACTGCTACTACCCTCAGTCCATTCGAAATGGTATACGGAACGCAACCTCTGCTACCCACGGAGTACATCGCTCCAACGTTCCAATCCATGAACCCTCGGGAATATTCGCCACACAAAGTCTTAGCGGCAAGAATCCAAGATATACACCACCTAGAAGAACTCCGAACTCTCGCAATCAAGAATATCACGGATAGGCAACTAATCAGTGCCAAACATTTCCAAGCATCGCAACCGGCTCGGTTGTTCCAGAAAGGCGATCAGGTCCTCTGGTGTCCCAGAGATCCAAAGCTCCGAAAAACCAAATTTGAATCCATATGGTATGGACCGTACCGCGTGCAATTAGTCTTACCAAATAATACTGTACTGCTGGTTAACAATGAATACTATGATAACCACGCCACTATCGTTAATTCCAATAAATTAAAACATTACCATACCACGGCCGACCATGTCTCACCTAAAATCAGCCTGGGCGAATTATACACCAATCTGGCCACCGAGGCCCAAAACGTGGACGCTCCCTTACCCGCCGAGGACACCACGCCCGCCACGATTGATACCCCTGCACCCTCCCAAATACCCGTGCCTTATACCCACGTCAGCAGCATATCCATCTTAGAACAAGACAATGAATTGCATCCAATACCCGTTCCTTATACCCACGTTAGCCACATCCGTATCAACAGGTGCACCATGGACTCCGCGGATACGGGTATCCATCCCGGTTATGAACCATGTCATGGGACACTACCTACACCTTCACGGGCTAACTGTCCTAACCGTTTTGGAAAGTCAAATCGCACAAGACATCTTGCACACCATGATCACCTAGAACCCCCGACTGTCTTTCAGTCCCAAGCTATCATCGATCACCACAATCTACTTGAACAACTTGAACACCAAGCACTCACCACCCACTACTACAATCACGACCATGCCACTCAAGTGACTCAGGGACAACAGGCGCATCAAGGAGCTCACCATCCCATCGGCCATGATCCACTCCACCTTCCTAGGACCACGCCGCCATCATCCACGGCCAGCCCACCAAAATCGAGCCTCAGGGTCACATCCCCTTCCCTGCTGTCATGTCAACCCTGGCGAATCCACCAAAGCCAGCCACCAAGGACTTCATCTCTTCTTCCTCACCATATCAGCTTCCACCTCGCAAGTTTTCTCACTTCTCTGGTTTTGCGCGAACCGTCTCACACAGTCCCTCGCAGCATCAGCGTTGCGTTTCCACTGTTTTCCACACACAACTCGGCTCTCCTATCTCTCCCTGGTCTGCACACCATGGACAGCAAGAAAGTCGAAGGCCCCATCTATCTTCCTCGCATGGTGCGCGAATGGAAGCGGAAGACAGATGGTGCTTGGTTAACCAAGACCAACCTCATCAAGTATTGGACCAAGCTGGACGGCAATGTGGATGTTGCGCGCTGCCAAGCATTTCTGACATCAATGGCAACACGGAGTGAGGAGGAGCAGTTCCCGGCCGGCGTCGTGGACGGCATCTTAGTTCGGTACTCTCCTCGCTATCTCCACGCATTTTTTGGCTGGGACGGGACCGGAGTTACAGAGTGGAGCTCGGAGTGTACCACGCCCAAGCCCGACATCGTCGAGGCAGTGAAGGATGTCCCGCCCCAAGCAGATGGCAGGTACGATGTGTACGCTCTAGGCAGTGCGCTCCAGGAGCCATGGTTTGCTCGGATTCGTGGGATACTTAGTCAGATTTACTTTAAGAACGACTGCAACCGTATTCACCCTGATCACTTGTCTGTCCTTCTCCTTGCGGACCGTGGAGAGAAAATCAACTGGGGGTTGATTGTAGACGATCATTTTCGGGTCCAGCTCCGTGGTCACCGCAGGCGCCCCGACTACCAGAGTCCTATAGGTCCCTTTCTAACTCAGTACATCACGAAGTACTTGGCGTATTATAGGATAAACCATCAGCCCCCACAGATGGGCACCCTCCTCGATGTTCAGCTCGAATTGGCAGCCGTGGCAGCCAGGGATGCTGCCCTACCGGGACCCAGCAAGCGCCCCCGCCCCTCAGAGCCGGCGCCGCGAGAAGGAGGGGAGGTCAAAGCCGTCTACGGAGTTCGAGCCAAGGAATTCTATGACCAGAGTCAGGAGATGGCGGAATGTGTGAAACGTATGCTCCACACCATACACACCATGGAGCAAGAAAAGGAAGCAGAAGCAGCGTTACGCCCGGGAGAGTTCGAGGAACGTACCAAGAGGAAGACGGCGAAAGCAATCCAAGCAGCCCAGCTCCAAGCCAAGCAGACACTCACCGAAGTCAGAGAGGAGTTTCGCGTGCAGCTCGGGGAGGCTAACCAGACCATCACCAATTTTCGAAATCAGGTTACCAACTTGGAACTGGAGCTCGCCACGACGAATGAGCAGGTGGACGCCATGGCCAAGAGCAAAAACCTAGCTGAGGAACGAGCACAGCGACTCGAGCTGACAAACGCCGAGACATTAGCCAGGTGCAAGACCCTCAATGAGGCACTAGCCCGAGGCACACAATCACAAGCCATGGAGCCACATATCCCTGAGGAGATGACACGGCTCCAGCAGATGCGCACTGAGACAGAGGACGCCAAGACAAATTTCGAGGTCAACAAGGCAAATTGGGTGCAGAACGCGGCCACCCTCATCGGAACGCATGCCTATCGCCTGCTCTGGGAAAATCCACCTTCATCAGCAGTACCACCTCCAGAATTCCTAGACGCTTGCATTGACGCCGCACTGGTTGAGATGGATCTCGAGCAGTCTGAGCATGCTTGGGACATGGACATGGATCTGATGGCGATCGAGGCCCTCAATCAGGAGACAACCGAGGCATTGGACACGGACATGGCCGCAGCAGACCCGAGACCATCCCTCCAAGACCAGGTAATTCACATCCAAGTACCTTCTTTGTCATTGGAGTCCAGCGAGCCACAGGATCGGGTGCATATCCCGGATATCCCCACCGACACGGAGGATACCCCCCAGCACTCGCCCCTCCTACCGACACCAGCACCGGCTTCACCAAGACCCCCTGCATCCTCCAGCCATGCTGGCCCAAGTCATCCAAATCTAGGGGTACGCACACAACCTAAATCCTTCCGAGAGCATAAACTTGCATTGCAAACGTTGGAAGCCGAGTATGAGATGGAAGGGGAAGGTAGTGAGGATAGTGATGCCGAGGAAGAGTCTGAGATAGCCATAGCAGAAGTCAAGAAGTATTTTTCCGCCCATCCAGACTTGGTGAATCGTTACTCTAACCCCGAGGCCGACAATGTCCAATGTCCTGCTTGCAACAAACTGTTGGGCAAGACAGTCTTTGATATATACCAACATGCTCGTACCGACAGGTCGAAACATAACTTGCTACACCGTGGAGTTGCTGCAGCCATAGCTGCCATCTATGGCGACCAAGATCCTCCTCGGCGCCACGCCCAGATCCCGCGTGAGGAAACTCGCCCGGATAGACGCCCCGCAGGCCGAAGAACCCGCCGCTGACTTGCAAACCGGGACGGTTTGCACTCTACCAAAACCAGCAAAATGTTACCTCCACAGGCACCATGGCGAACAAGGAGTCCAGGATCGGTAGAATCAAGACCAACAGGGAGTTAAAAGTAAGCAGCCAAGATAAACAAGGAGTTACAAGCAGAGTCACCATGGCAACCAGGCGAAGGGAGGCGGTGGCACTGACTGTTGTGCCCGGCAATAGCGGATTAGTCTAAGTATAAATCATAGTGTTAGAAGCTTAGAAGGGACTTCTGGTTACTCGTAGCTGTGAGATTAGTATTACAAAGCAGACTCTTAGCCAGGACCTTAAGTCGTTTTGCCTTCTCATTACTTCACATGTTTTCAGTGTATACACGGATCATGGATGTTGTTGCTCCTCTTTCTACATACTGAATACACTAAGACTTGCTTCTATACTGTTTTGCTTGGACTCATGGATTGCATGGTACACCATGATACACACCTCATAATCCTCACCCCTGACTCTCCATAGTGATATTCCAAAAGCTCTCCACCTCTTTTACAGACTCCACGGCTTACTTGGTTACTGTTCTCAGACTCCAACCTCGGGTGTCGGTTAACAGTCCCAGCCTTGGGACTTCAAGGGTGTCTGTTGGTTTACCGCCCCTGCCCCTCTTCTGGTGACTCATTTCTGCCCTCAATGACTTTCCCTCTCCCAGACGCTAACCACCTGTTTCTTTCTCTCCAACTCCTCATACTAAGGGCCTGACTACCATGATCTCACTCGGTTTGGGCTGCCCCCCTTATTCCCTTGGCTTCCCTGGATCTCAGACCTCCATCAAGACAATCCCAGCTAACATCTGCTGCGGAAGGATGTGACCCCTACCAACGGGGGTGGAGAGCAGGGCAGAAGCTGGCTGTTGCTGGTTTACAGCCATACTTCCGGACGTACTAGCAAGGCTTCGAGTTATGGGACGGCGTATTTCCTCAGACGGGGTCTGAACTTCCTGGTCGGCCATCCTCCTTCTCGAATCTTCCTCCGTCATTTCATCTCTCCGGCGATTGATAGGTGGTAAATCCTCCTGAAAAACTGTTCAAATCTCTCCCTCCATGTTCGCCAGCTTCTCGTCGAAATCCCTCTGGCCAAATGACAAAGAATCACTCCAAGGCTGCGAGAAGTCCGCGTCGACGATAGGTATCCTCCGGGCCGGACTACCATGTCCTCTGTCCGACTGTATTTCTGCTTCGTTGATCGGACTCTGAGCTCGACGCTCACCTCCTGCATACGCCTGCCGTCCGACGCGACTATCCTGGCGGAGGATATCTTCAACCGCATCTCGGCGATGTCCTGCGTCGAACATATTGTGGAAGAGCTCGGCAATCCGGACATCGCCACCGTCGTCACCGTCAGATCCTGCGTCGTCCGATCCAGATTCCTCAAAGTCGCTCTCGGGCGGATCGTCGTCCGCAAGTCCGACACCCCCCATGCCCAATCCGCCCTGTCCGACACCATCCATGCGGGCATCGTCCGCCACATCGTCCGCTACATGGTCTCCTCCCCGTCCGACGTCTTCCTCCTCGTCGTCCTCGTCCGGATCCTCGCCATCGAGGTCATCGTCGGAATGAACCTCCTCTAAGCCATACCACTGTGCCGGACGCGGGGCCCGGCGGTGACGAACAAGTCTACTGTTCGTGTAGATATACACGAGGTCCTTCGCTCGTACATGTTTCAATCTATTGCGCACCTTGCTGTGCACGTAAGAGTACATGCTCCAGTTGCGCTCACACGCAGACACGGAGCAAACCTGTCCAAGTATACGTCTAGCTATTGTTTGGAGAGCCCGGGCTCCACCTCCCATTGCGTCCCACCATTCGTGGATAGCAGTGCCGTGCGCCTGGGGATCGGTTGAATCAGCAAATGCCTCCCGATTCTCGAGGAAATCCTGATACTGGACAAGGATCTGGACGTAATTCTCCTCGTTAGAGGATAACTTGCGAAAAACCCGGTTTAAAATGATCCTCGACTCCTCGTGGTTATGAAGTGGCGCCCATCCACGTAGGGTCGGGTTGAGCATCGCACCTGCCCAATGAAGATCTGTCAACATCATAGCCCATCTGTGGTCGAATGCGACCATGGCGTCTGCTGCCAGGTCCGCGTTCAATCTAAACGGATGGGAGGAAAAACTGCGGACGTGGTTCTTCAAATCGTACATCGCCCTCCAAGCTAGGCCCATTGCAGGTGCCTTCCCATCAAAAAGGCGTAATGCCTTCACCACTGGGATGACCATGTATAAGAAGTTATGGCACGTGTTCCAGAAACCGTCCGCACGCACGTACTTCCGAAATAGGCGGACCCTCTTCCCTGCTGAGCTGTTCACATCAGGATAGGTTGCTAAAATACCTGCAAACGCTGGATCGATGACCATTCTCTCAAATGCATTCCGAAGTTCCACAAGACGCTCGATCATAATGAAATTCGTCGCGAACCGCGTCTCAACGGGCAAACGGATGGTCAGATTGGAACACATCCTGCGAAACAAAGCCATTGATGAATGATGATTTCTAACCCATAGACAAATAAGTCTCGCCTTTCTAACTATGTGCTTCACCCAATCCTGCTTCCTCCAATCTTCGAGCAACAGATCCAAGCAATGTGCGGCACACCCTTGAACATAAATGTGAGGATATCGTGTCTCGAGCATCCGACTGGATCCAAGCATGTTCGGAGCATTGTCAGTGCAAACTTGGACCACATGTTGCGGTCCGGCCCGTTCCACAAACGGACGGATCTGAGAAGCCATGTAATCGCTATCTTTGTAGTATCCCGTCGTGTCTATTATTCCAAGGAAAACGTCGCCATTGGTCCCACTCTGGATAACATTCAGAAGAGGACGACTCTGGACGTTGTCCCAATCGTCTGCACATATCGTAACACCGTATTTCTCTGTGGAATTGCCCGTGAGTTCCCTTACTTGTCTCACTATTTCCGCCTTTCTCGCGCTCAACAGTTTTGTGCGAATAGCATTCATCGATGGCGGCAGGTATGCCGGGAAGCGGGCTCGCACTGTTTCCCGAACGGCGTTAATGAAGGCAGGATGCTTAATAACGTTGAATGGGATATTGGCTTCGTAGAATGCCGTCGCCCACACTTTATCTAATCAAAGCTTCGTGGAAGCATTGAATCCTTGCACAAGATTCACTTGACGCATTTCCCTGGGTGGAGAACCCTGGGGTGCCATATCGGGCTCCTGCATAGCTGGCCCATCATTTGCGCGCGCCCCCTCGTTATCGGGAGCTTGAGGTATTACCGGATCTGGGACCCCGTCACCTCCCAAGCCAATGTCATGAACATCATCGGGCTCTCTTCTAGGAACTTCACCTCCGCAGTCTACGAACAACCTCCTCACCCGCGCACTCAGCAACCTGCAAACTTGTATACCGTAGTTACCTGGACCACCTAAAGGTCTGTATCCAAAGTGGGCGAACATTCTATCCCGACGGTACACAATAGTCACATTACAAATTCTACACCTAACCTGTCTCTGAGGCCTCGCACCCACCACGCCCAAGTCTTGCCACCACTGATCCCAGGCATCTACTCTTCGCGGCATGCCTGCGACAGAAAGCAAGAATCTGGAGGGTGAACGCACTATTTAAGGCGAGATGGACCTATTACAGAAATTGCGCCCGACAACGCACTTCTAGCGTCGTTGAACGAGGGTGGAGGGATGGACTTGCCCTGATTATGTTCCAGATCTCCGATGGAGTTCGGACGGTCCGTTCCAGTGGGCTATGCTTGACCCCTTGAGCACACTTGGGTCTCATGCAGAGGAACCTCAGTCGAGACCCCAGAGTCCTGAGACACGCAGTGCAAAGAAGGGAGAACAGATCGTGGTGAGTCGCATCTTTTATGGCACTCCCCGAGCGTGTCCGGGACCAGGAAGCGGAACATCGCGGAGTTGTTCCGGGTGTTGCGGACGAGGTCGGACGAGAGCGGGATCGATGGCGGTCCAGTAACCAGATTCGATTTTGGTCCGCGTTGTAGGAAAAAGATGGTCAGGATCTGCATATTATGGCAGTCGTGTGCTGACATCGGGGAGGTGGTTCGCACTCCGTGAGATTGGCCCGTGTACGGAGATGGATGAACCACGGACGGGCAGACTACCTAAAATCCGATCGTTTTGCGGAATGTGGTAACTCCGCAATCGGACATGGACGAGGTACCCCGACGGATTAGAGGCTCGGACGTGGTCCGCCGATCGAAACGTGCGCGTTCCGGAATCGGTCGGACGCGACCTCGGGGCAGTACTGCGGCGAAGGCGGACATAGTTGATTACAGGAACGATTAAACAATATCGCGTCGTTCTTCTAGAGCATAGGTCAGGGGTCGGAACTTTGCGAAGCGGAATCCGACTTCGGAAAGGCGGATTGTGTCTGGACAGTGAAAACGGCGCCGGATAATACGAACCCTGCGCATCCGCCCTTTGGCAGGAGATTGTGCCGGTCCGGTATAGCGCGGATGGTGATCCGGTACGGTCGGATAGGGGCAGCAGGCAACGGACGTTCGGATTCAATCCGAGGCAGCGTCGTCCGGCAAAGGGCGAATGGCGGACTATAGTGCGCGAGGTATGCCATGATATATAAACGGGAAGTGCGATAACACAGGTCCCTTTTGATGCAGTTAGCCCGCAAGTTATTGTGGACGAGTCCTCTCCAGTTACAAGATGGATCCTTGTGACATAACTAGTCTAGAGGATGAGGTATTAGAGTTCTTGCTCTCTTGGAATCCCGAGAGGAACGAAGTCGTTGGGGACAGTGATAAGGAAACTGCTCCATGGGCGGGCAGTGGAGACAAGGACATCGGCGTAGACAAGGTACAAGTATTGAGGGGAGGTCTATGCATTCCAGGTAACGAGGGATGCAAGTGGAAGGACAACAACGAGTACGGGAAGCCCGGAGGAAGTAGTAATGGGAGGTCATCCCCAGCACTGGGAAGGAAGCATTCCACCGCTGCTACGACCGCGATGGGTCCGATACGAAGAAACTCGCGGGGGAGACCAGCCGCATCCGTAGAGACCGAAACTTCAAAGCCTAAGACTTACGTCGAGGAACTGGAGGCGATTTGGCCATCCAAGTACCAGAAACTTAAGAATGACATCGAACAAGCTAGGAAATCTAGGTAGTTACGAAGTAAATAGTGTCCGGTTAAATACGGAGAATCTCCGTTATCGACGCAATGCATTAGCAATTAGATAAGAGGTTGGAAGATGCATGTCTGCTTAGAAACTGCACAGGATGCATATTTCCGAAACAGAAAGGAGATATCAAACTACGGGGGACGTTCGGAATAGCTCCATCATTATAAAACATAAATATACTCTGATCATCGGAAGATCAGCATAATAATAAACGGGGAATAAATATTATAGTAAGGCCGAAAATTTACGAAAATTCTCGTCCCATATACAAAATAGTCAGAGAAAGAGAAGGCCAGAGTTAAGCATTCCAAGATTGGTAGTGAGCAGAATCATTAACAGCTGCAACACTCGTCTATTAAAATCAAGCGTTTTCCCAAAAACTCTGCTGAAAACCCTCCTATTTGTTCACAATATCCGACATCTCACCGAGATAAGGCATGGTTCTCCAGCAATACCGTTGGAACTCGTAGTCCGTCATTTCGCGAGTCTCGTCACTTTCATGCTCGGAGTGGTCTTCCTCCTCGTCCACCTTACGCTTCTTAGCATCACCGGAGGATCCGCGTGTCGCATTAGGGGATTCTGCATCCGCCCTTATGGATCTACGAGATTCCAGCGCTGCGCCTCCCACTTCCATATGCAATGAAACCTGGCCAAGTCCCCTGATTCTATCCCGGCGGAGTGGCGTCGTCCTCGTCCGACTTCCAGCCCTCCACCATTGGGCATGCGTGCATGCACACCCCTCACGCACTCGATCGCTCGATGGACCCCCAGTCCGTGTCCGCACGATCTTCCGACCCTCCTCATCCCCCCAGACCCCACTTTGCACCACCCGTTCCGCTGGAATGCGCACGCGCATCGGATGCATGATGCCTGTGCAATTCGCCACGGATTGGAACTGCAACACTGCGACTGGGTCCCAGTTCGACGCCCACAGACGGGTCTCCATAAGGGGCACGGCGGAGAAGTCGGGACACAAGAGGCCATACTCTTCCTGAAACGCGTCGACGGATTCGAGCCAAGTCCGTAGACATTCCTTGGATCTCGGCACATCTTTCGCATGTTGAAACTCCCCTCCCCTTCTCCTCGCTGCATCAACCCACACTGGCAAATCCGCGGATTTGTAGTCCGATCGGAGAAACTCGCTTAGGCACCGGCTACTCCCTTCCATACAAGATGGAGGGCACTCGCGCGAGCAAGCCATCGGGCACGGCTCGAAATGAGTTGAGGTTGGTGCAGGTCAGCGCGCGGAGAATAGACAACGCTACACCACGGAGGAAGAACGTTTTCCGCAATGGTGCTGCATTACCAACGGCGCTCAACACATAGAAGAAGGGAGGCGATGATCATCATAGTTCCAAATGGGCATTTAATTTTCCCTCTCAGTTGCAATAAAACTTATAATCCACCTAGATTTGGGATTATGAAATCAATCCGAAGTTGCGAACAGACGTACACGCAGTTATAACAGGGCCGACGGTATAATCATAAAATGTAACACGCTCGATATGTCTAGGGAGTATGATATCATTCATAATACACCCTATCACACGAGTATCACTCGAGAACAGAATTGATAGACGGCCCCGGACATGTATTGGCATCATGAACTTATTAGTGACCACGCATGTACAAGTATGATTACAGTATCATCAATGATTCAACAATTAAAGTTTCATGATTCCAATACTTACAGATTCACTATCATGATAAACCAGCCTTATTCGGCTGCGATGCAGTGTCCGACCCGTTGTCCGATAGGCGCCGGACAATGGTCGACACCAATCCGACCATCGCAGACCTGCAACTACGCTAAACCCTAAGCATTGCAGATCTTGATGTACTAAAATGCGATGTTTGGTACCCTACACCTTAGTGTTTCAACGAACAATATCCTAGGATTCGTCTTCAGAATCCATAAAAGGCCGCAGGTTGAATGCAAATCGGCTCTGGTACCAACGTGGCTGAATATCCACAAAGTTCCTCCACCCCCTGCAAACACAACGGAGGAGTGTGCATGTTCTGTAGTTCTTGATGTCGTCGTCCTCGACCATCAACATCTTCCAGATGATGCCCTCCGAGACGTCTCCCGGGATGGCAGGTAAGAAACTCGGCCTGACTCTCGTCCCCATCTCCACGATCGCCAAATACTCTTCATCGTCGCTAAAGTCAGAATCGTTCCTAAACTGGGCTGGCCCGAACAAGGCGATAGGACTCCCTGGAATCCCAGCACTGTGAGCCATCGCTGAAATGCAGTCAAAGTGTCACGTTTCAACGAGCCGTTACCGAAGTGGAAAATAATGCACCGATTCCTAGAACGACCATGAAGATAAAGCAGGCGTAGCATAGAACGCCAGTCCATTTGATGGGAGTCCACCGGGATATGTTGCCGGACATCCGAATTTGATATGCGTCGGACCCGAACTCAGGTCGGAACTTGGCCGTCGAAGGTACAATGTCGGGATAGTGGCCGAACCAGGGTCCGACCACGAGGAGTGCAGTAGAATGTGGCGGACTTCGTCGGAGCCGACAGCAATCGGATGGCGGATAAGCGCCTTGAGGGATGTCGGAATGCGGACGAGATCACGAAGACCCGTCGGACGACGGGGCATCGATCCGGCGGAAAGCGGATGTCGGATCGGACATCGGACTGGGTATCGGATCGTACAGGGTGGCGCGGACGAAGCGGACTGGTACTGGGGCCCACCAGTATCAGACCACCTTTATCGCAGACGTGGACATCGGCTGTCCGAGGTGTCGCCGGGGCGGAAATGTAAAAGTGAAAATGTTGCCGTAAATATTTGGGCCGTCGCGATAAAGACCGAATGGGACGTCCGGTCGTGACTGTACACCGTCGTGACGTCCCGACATTATGACGCGAGAGGGGCACGTCGCGACGGAATAGAAAACCCTGGTTCAACGTATAACATTGTCTACCTTAGTGAGCAACGGATTCTTGATCTAATTAGTGAGTTTGCAACTATGTGCAAGGATGAACGCAAGCCCTGCGGAAAAGAAAAGTTTTTTGTATGCATTCACTGTAGGAAAAATAGCTTCTCTAACAAAATGATGTTGAATAGGCACTGGTGTGCCCCAAGGCTCTCTACCCTGACGGATCGAGGGCATTGCTCTACCCATATTCTGAATTCAAGCCAGAGGATGAGAAGATGGTGGAGGTTTTTAGTAGGAGAACCGGAGCATCTACAACTACATATATGAAATTGATCGGCGACGTTGGTGCAATTGATATTACAAGAGGACCAGATGCTGACGAAATGGGAGAAAAAACAGCAGAAGACGAGAATGTGGCGGACGATCAAGTGGACTTACGTGGCAAAGGGGCTATCGCACAGGGGGATGGGAAGACTGGAAATATTATTCTAGCACCTTGTGATCTTTATGCGGGGTGTGCGCCAGAGAAACCACCTGAGGAAGGAAAAAAATACCACACCTACAAAGAGGAAGAAGGGAGGGTCTTGATCAGTTGGTGGCTCTCCGAAGGCGCCATTGAAGAAGTGTAACACATTGCCTTGTAGAGTTCTGCGGATTCAGATTGATAGGCCAACAAGATTGATAGTGCTAGTCAAGGTTTTCTTAGGTAGCTGGTCCAATAGAAAATTCCATCGATTAAACTCATGCCGAGGGGGCATTAAGTGTCGTAACCCCATCGTCTCATAAAATCGGGAACTAATTGGGGATTGGCACACAACACATTGTGATCATACGATAGAGGCCCTCGCGATGCAAGTTATGTGACACTTGTGATTATAGTGGCCCAACTCAAAAGCCCCCTCGAGTCCAAAATGATGTTGATACATCGCACATTTCTCCTTGGAGAATTCCTCAGATGGTTTGCGAGTGTGGATAACCTCCCGCTTAGTTTCGTCCAAATAGGAGGAAAATACATCGTACAACATCCATCCCCCTTCTACCTCCAATGCCCAATCAATGACCGCTCCCCCTTTCTAGGTATGGTGGATTGTGCGCTCCATCATTTCTTCTACGTCGCCCCATACTTTAATCTTTGTGGCATCGTGGCCGCTCTTGGCAGCTGCCTACTTGAATTCTTATAAAGATGAACGGATAACATCTTCAAAAACACGCTAAGAAGTTGCACATTTCTTCATGCCTTGTTGTGCTTTAGAAAATATCGATTCCTCGTCTCTTAATTTATGAACCCACCTAAGCCACGACATCGTCTCTTCAGTACATGGTGTATTGTCTACCATCTCTATAATGTTCTTCAGCCTCTGAAGTTCGCTACGGGCTTCGACCCTTTTCCTTTTGGCCACCTCCAAATCCCGTAATTTAGATTATCAATTTCCTTTAATTGTTCCATTGGCCCCTTCCCTTTGTCAAGCGCCTCCGGTGTTGCTTGGCTGGAGCCATTGTCCAATGAAACAGGGATATATGGGCTACTAGATTTTTGAGACGCTGTTCCTTGTATGACTCCATCTTCACTTCTATCCGGGAATTTGGAAAGGAGAAGGGCGACGAATTCCTCAGCATCGCTTTCAAAATCTATTATACCATCCTTTACTTCTACCGTCACCGTGGTAGTTTTCTTCAAAGGCTTGACTACTTCACCTTTGTCTTTTCAATCAATTTTGAGATGGTCCTTCTAGCAATCTTTCAACTGTAAATTGAAAGAATCCCTTATCTTGTCATACCTCATGGCCTGCCATTGAATCGTTTGCGTTGCCTCATCTAAATTGCTCTTCGACACCATGTTGTCTTTAACAAATTCTAAACAATCTTCCAAAAGAGGCTTAATGGAAGATACCAAGGTCTCAAACCTTAAGGCACCATGTAGCATGCTTGGGGTGACATTTGCAAAAGCATTCATGAGCCATTTGTAGAAGATCTAGTAGCCTCATCTTTCAGAGAGCATGCAATGTTCACCACATTATAAATTTCCTGCACCTTTTCAGAGGTTTCCCTTGCATCTTCTCCTTCAGTGGAAGCGTTGAAGCCACCTAGCCATTTTTTTGAGCACCCCTTAGTCCATTTGATGCTGAAATCTAGCAACTCCTTCACTGCTTCGTTGTTTAGCATTGATTTTAGCATTTCCATAATGTCTGAAATGGAATGGTGGGAATCCCTCGGACCTCTCGCTGACATATGTACCTCCACCAATGCCAATGGGCTCGGTCCAGCATCTTTCGTATTTTGGTTGGAGCATCCAACTTCCACGGCAACGGAATGTGTAATATCTTCATTGCCCAATTTCTCCTCTCCTTCATCCATGGTTTCCTTGCCTTTTGCATCACTAGAAGATTTCACTAGGTTCCCTAAATCTAGGTTGGGATTAATAGGGACATGTGTTTCAATAGCGGATGGAAACATTCTTGCTAAAACATTATCATGTGCAACTGGCTTCACATCGTGAGGTTTGTGTGATACATCATTCACACTTCTATGGTTTTCCATCGTAGCACTGTTCTCCGGAAGTGGTCACCACCCTCGCTTGGCCTTCAATTCTTCTATGACTTTCTTCGTGTGCAATGGGTTGTGGAGATATAAATCCGAGATATCCTTATGATTCCATCCAATTTGGAGCGAATTCCATATCGTGGTGGAGAATGTGCTCCACTTTACGTGACGCTTCAATATGAGCTCTGCATATACTATACACAACATGGCATAATGCTTAAAACCTAAGGCCAGTTCAGACTATGCCCAAACTTTAAGAGGCTACCGATAAAAATGCTGAGTGTTCACCCTTGCATGATCCTCGCTTGCAGCTAAAAGTACGCGTATTGACCTCGTGCTATTCTCAGGGCCATAATCTATCAATGTGATACATCTTTACATATATCTTGCAGTCTTTATTGAGTTCAATACGTATGGCCCAAGCTTTCCCACCCTCCCTTTGCTAGAATGTCTTCGTTGTCTAGGATATTCGAGCAATAGGTGTGGCATGCACCCTTCTTCTTGTTCCTCCTCCTCGTTCCATCATTCCGATCATAGAGCAATTCCTCCATAGCGACCTTGATTTAAATCAAAACATTTTGAATTGTTCTAAAAAAAACAATATGGAGTTGATAAATAATGTCACATAAAAGAAACAAATACAAAAACATCAAAAACTTCCCTCCCCCTCCCCAACAATGAAAATGGACCCCTTTCTCCTTACCTCCTAGGCCCAACAAGCACCCAAGTAAATTGGGCAACTGAAGCCAGCACGAGAGGGATGTTGAGGAGAGTGAAGTGAGGAGGGAAGGGCTGCCGTTGCCATGCATATGGCAACGGCCGCCAAACCTACGGCCGCGGCCCCCCGAACTAAGGGCCACGCCCAATGGGGCCTCGGCCCATTGAGGCCGTTGGATCGGGGCCTACCGGGAGGGCCGTGGCTATCCGATCTCCTCCAACCTCCCTCCCCCCCCCCCCCCCCCCCCCCCCCCCCCCCCCCCCCCCCCCGTGGCCGTCAGATGGCCTTTGCGGCAACGCCTTGCAGCCGTCCGATCGGGGCCGACCTCGTGTTGTCGCCGCCGTAGGATTGGACGGCCCCGCGCGAGTCCCTACGTGGCCGCTCGTTCAAGGCTGACGGGCGGACGGCCGCCGCCATCCGTGCGGATGGGTCCGTCGCCGAGCCCCCTCGGCTGTTGGATTGCGGACTAGTGACGAATCGCGGCCGTGCGATTCGTAGCGTCGCGGCCGCGAGTAATGGCACCGCGCTGATTCTCGCGGTGCCTTTTACCGCGCTTCCTCGGCTAGTTCCTTTTTTTTGAAAAATTACGTAGATTCCACACTCTCATTTCTCCCTCCAAAATTTGTAGTAACCTCTTGCTTTAATTGAAACCCGCTATATATTTTTTCGAGTTTGAATGTAAAAAAAATTGCATAAAATTGGTCTTAAGTTTACCAATATTGAATCTTTTCAACAACATCATCTTTATTTTACGTTCACTCTCCTAATCTATCTTTCTTATTCTTTTTTTGATTCAATTTGTTTTCCTTTTGAACATCCAAATGTATTATTATTTAATTTATCTTCCAATATATCTTCATTAATACATTACTTCCCTTCTTTTCCCATTCCATTTAGTATCCATTTAATATAGCTTATTTTTATTCCTTTTCTTTGGAACAAGAGGGTGGTATTCAAATATTTTGTATGTCTCCATTTTTAGTCCTGATGCGTTTTGTTTTATTTTGTTTTTCCCTTTTTTGTTGCAATATCTTTTTTTCTTTTTTCTTCTTCTTTTTCCTTAACTTCTTCTTCCATCCTATGTTGTTATTTATTCTCTCTCATATAAATATTCTATCTTAACATTTCATTTTCCTTTTGTTTCCTTTACATTATTTTTCAAACTTTCTTATTTTGTGTTATTTCATTCCTCTTTTATTCTTTTAATTCTACTTGTTTTTGTATTATTGTAACTTTTTTTTTGTTCAATCTTTCAGTATTCTTCCATCAGCTCTTTTCATTTTATTTCTCTTCCATTTACAGCTCATTTTGTATTTCTTTATTTTGTATTCTTCTATTAGTCTCTCGTTATGTTCTTTTATTCATATTCTTTTCCCATGTCTATTAGACCCCCTCCTCTTATTTTTATAGATTTAAAATAATCTTGCATTTCATTTTATTCATTTTCTATTATTACATTAGTCCTCTGTTATGTATTATCGCTGTCGTACTTTTCCTTCAATCATATATTTTTTGTTAAACTGTTTTCATTCTACAGTATTTCTTATTTTTACATTCTTAAATTAGTTTTTCTTTCAATTGTGTTTAGTTTTTATTATGACATTAATCTTCTGTTGTATTATCCTTTTTATTTTTTATTTTTTTCATTTCAATATGGTAAGGTATTATTTTTATTTTCAACTGTTCCATAAGCTTCACTTCGTATCATCTTATTATTTTCTCCTTTATCCACTTCCAATCATTTTTTATTTTTTATTTTTTTTCCTTCTATCTTTCTTCCGTTATATTTTGTTATTTTATTATCCTTACATGATTTTTCTATCATCTCTCCACTTTCTATTTTTCTTCTATTCCCGTTCTATCATGTGTTATTCTAGAACTATTGTTTCCATTACTCTTTTACTGTGTATTTTATTTTTTAATTTCTCTCTACTTTGTTTTCCATGTCACCGTCTTATATTTTTAAATTAATAAATCAGCCATATATCCTATCTTGTAATATTTGTTTTCAGACATAGTCTTTATTCCATTATCGTCTTTAAACCAATCAATGAGTATATGAATTGACTATTTTAGAATACCTCTTAAACATACAGAGGGCACCACTTAATTAATAGTGATGTTTTGATAGTTTTTTATTCTTATATAGTCACTTTTTCAAATGACTGCAATCACTTTGCTCGGATTTAAAGCCTTCATAGAATAACTTTGAAGTGTCTACTTTGCACAAAACTTTTTCAAATTGTAGAAAAACAAGTTGTAGAAAAACAAGTTGTAGAAAAACAAGTTGTAGAAAAACAAGTTGTAGAAAAACCAGTTGTAGAAAAACAAGTTGAGAATCCATATTAGCAAAAAAAATTGACTTCAATTACATCTTTCAGTCACTTTTGTGCAATTTTTGCAAAAGGCTGAAACTAGCAAATAGCTAAGCACTTTTTTGGTCTACTTTATTGTGCTTCCCCCCATTTATTACATTTAATCGTCTTATTTTTATATTATGAAATCATTCCTCCATTGTATGATGTTATAATGTTATCCTTAAGTATTTTTCTATATATCATATCATTTTCCTTTTCTTCCCTTTCATCTTACACTACGTATTTCTTATATTTTCTTTCCATTACTCTTATATTCTAAACTATTATTTTTATATTTAAAAGTGTTTCCCAAAAACAGAATGAAGGGAGTATATAATGTCCAAGAATGCAATTTGAGAAACATTTAATTGGAAAAAAATAGAATACAACAATACATATAAACATTATAAATTATCTCTAGAGAATAAACTCTAATAAACATGAAAACGATTTAACCAAGAGGGCAAGAAAATAATGAACAGATATTAACTTCAACACATACTTCGTACTGCGATATAAAATAGAAGAAGAATTATACAAAATCCCATGTTAATATAAAAGAACTCCATGTCGAGTTCCATTTGATTAATTTTTTTATTGAAATAAAGCCTTCAAAATAGAGTATGTTAGTTTTCAATAGCACCTCACTACCTTATAAGTTGTAACCCCCTATTGTATACATCCCTCTTCATCAAAACAAGTATATTCTCCCTACTAGACATTGACACTATATTTGCAAACCGTAGTAAAGCACCAACAATTGAAGGACATAAATATCTTGTTGTAAAGTATACCCAAATATCAAGGCGTAGCCCACACTTCCGATCACAAGATCTTCAGAACATTCCCCACGATTTTAGCGATATGTCTACAATTTCCAGTTCGGGGATAATTTTGTTGCTTGGATTGTCCAAAAATGGAATTTATTTTTGTCAAGGTTGGAGGGGGGAAGGAGGGGAGAACATGAGGGCTCTAGAGAAAATCCAAGGGGAGAGGGGAGGCCTTGCGAGCCCCCAAAGCCTCCTCCCTAACGAGACCACACGGACACCATCCATCAGCCCCGATTGATCGCGTGATCCGCCGCAGCCGACTGCGTGGGAGGCCTCGGCCGCGACGGCCTAAGCTATCCGCGTGGTCGGCGGGCCGCGACCGTCCGACCGTCGGTTTAGTCGGGGTTGGGGGATGGAGGTCGCGGCCCCCCGACCGAACCGCCACTACCGCTCGCTGCGGCGGTTCAGATCCGGTTGTTGGATTCTTAGGGACAGCCGAGATCCAACGGCTAACCAAGGCCAGCTACTTCGGAGCTGACCGTACACGGTGGCGGGCCAGCATAAAAGGCTGGCCCTGACCTTTTTTTCTTCACTTAGTTGTTCGAGGTTGTAATGCTGAATTTCCTTTAGCGCACTTGCGTTCCTCCAAGCTTTTTATTATTCCATAAATTATTGTGTCACTTTTCTACTTCTTTCACCACCGTTTGTTGGCTATTTTGAAACCAACGAATGCGTGGTGTATACTAACCATTTCATGGTTTTGGTTACATTTCGTGGTTTTGGTTACATTTCGTGGTTTTGGTTACATTCGGAGAATAGTGAATTGGTTGTTTTGAAACCAATTTGAACTTTCACGACTCCATATTGAGTGGATTTATTACACAATTTCTAGTAATGTCTTCTTGGTTACCTTTGAGCCATGCCTCGTACGTATTGAGGAAGAACACCAATTCCTATGGAAAAAGCGGAATTGGATTGGATTGCTATAGATGACCCCGATTGCGTCGCAAAAGATGGATGGGAAGACGAACCAACACCATGTACATGCACAACTTGCAAGAAATATGTGAAGATGAAACACCTCTTCAAATTGTGCAATCATACCACGGATGTGGAGAAACACGGAAAACGTGGTGAGATCAAAGCTGGTAATTGTAAGAGTAAACATTTCTATTTAAGGTGTCACGAGGTCACCATTTCAGCAGGATGAAGCACTCTCGACCACAAATAATGTTGTATTCTAATATGGCAATGGTGTGGGCAGAGATAGTCTTGCACAAAATGATCGATTGGCGTACGATTGCAGGCTGAATGTAGAGTTATTGGATAGGTCCCACATGGATATCCCAAACCATTGGCGAGGAGATAGCAATTGCATCCCTCTTTGGTCAAATGGTGCAGCTCCGCAGATACATAACAGTGGGATACAAACATGTGCAAATCCACCAAATGTCGGAGGATATCCAAGAGATTTTTACGATGACCAATATGGCACTCATCGAGGTGGCAACTACAACAACCTGACATCCAGAAAATTACGGTGGTTATTATCGTCGAGACCACGAAGGTGTGAACATCGAGGAACAAGGTCACCATTCTCCGTATGAAGGATATCATTCACGCGATTCATACAACGATGAGCACCACGCACAGAGTTATGACAATCGCCTTGAATGTGCACATAATTATGGCGAAGAGTACAATCTAAACCATGGGTGCAATACAAATTATCACCACCACGTTGAATTTCACAACGCTCCAGAAACAGATGAAGGAGCAAGGCCTAGCAGTTGCTATCGCCATGGAGATGGTTATTATAGGACGGGTGTTAACACTCTAGATATTTATGTAGAATGGGAATGGGCCCCGCCAACAATAGAATCGAAGACCAATATGGATGGGTGGGACGAAATACCCTAGCCCTCTCAAAAGTGCTAGTCGTCAAAGAACCTCAACTATAAGAGAGAGATGAAACCATTCTACTCCAAATCGCGGAGGTGATGCACATAACAATTGTCCTCCAACATATCAAGGATCCGGCAATAATAGAACTCCTCCTCGACATCGGGGACATGGTGATTATGTAACCCCTCCTCAGCATTGAAGACATAGCGGTAACATTACCCCGCCTTCATATCAAGGATACGGCGATTATAGATCAACTCCTTCGAATCAATGGTACGGGTCAACAATACTCCTCCATGTCAAATTAATATAGATAGCATAACTCCACCTTCACGCCGTGGAAGTGATGATAATAGAATCCCTCCTCCAAGTCAAGGATATTGTGATAACAATACTCGTCCAAACAGTTGAGTATATCGCAACGTTTCTTATCCTAATTACAATGTACCGCCTCCTACTTCCCCCCCCCCCCCCTCCTCCAGGACAAATTGTAGGAGATTGTTATCTTGGCCAAGAAGAGGAAATGGAGCGTGCAAGGCGGGATTGTGTGCGACAAATGGAAGTGTATCAATTTTATCTTCGACGGGACAATGAGAGATTGAGAGAGCAGCTTCTAAGAAGTTTGACTTCTCCCGCAAGGCATGGGCTATGGCAAACCTCCGAAGAACCACGGCCAAGTGAATTGAACAACCAAGACAACTAGGTTGACTGGGAATACTACAATGGAAGAGGGTGGACATAAGACTATTACAAGGGGGTTGGGGGAAGTAGATACTACATCAATCAAGGGGGAACACGACGTTAATGTAATCACAACATTGGAGACAATGAGGTAGATGGTTCCAAGCATGACATCTAACCACATTTGGAGGATTTATATATAAATACGATACATGGAGTGAATTAAATCGGCCCGTGATGTAGACTTTTCAGAAAATAGATTGAATCCGTAGAATAGAACATAGATGCGTTGTCCAGTAGAGTATAATAGCTGTAAGCCTTAATAGAAATATGTGAACCATTTTTTCATTCAGAAACCGTCGCATGTAGTTAAGTTATCAATACGATATTGAGTTAAAAGAGTATACGGTCTCAATTCCTTGCATGATTATTGTAAGAAGTTAAAGCTCCATTACTTATTGTTCTTCATGTATGTTTAATCTTGACCATAGCGTTAAATTGTAAACTCCCCAAATTGGTCTGTAATGTAACCTTTCATTCACATTAAAGATGAACAACTCTTAGGTAATTTCATTCAAGGTTTTACAAATCAGTCAAGGACACAAAATCAATAGACACTGCGGGACTCTAAGAAGAATGCAGAGTATCAAGCTTCATCCATAGAAAATTAAATCGAGGAGATAGATTCCAAAAATGTGGTGCAAATTGTAACAAACAACGCACGTGTAACTTAAAAGAGTGTACAGTTTCAATATCTTGCATGATTATTGTTAGACAGAGGAGCTCCATTATTTATTGTTCTTCATGTATGTTTGATTTTGACCATAGCGTTTAATTGTGAACCCCCAAAGTTGGCCTGCAATGGGATGTAAACAACCTCTGAATTGAAGTAGTACTATGAGATAATTTCTCCACCCAACCGCGTCATTATTGAACATAGTGAATCTTATTCAACCTTTCTTTCACCTCGGAGATGAACAATTCTTAGGTAATTTCATTCAAGGTTTTACTGATAAGCCGAGTGTACAAAAGAAGAATCATATTCTTAGAAGGATGTGTGTGTGATAATATAGGAAAATAAAGGTAAGTAATTACTTATCGAGCTTAGATGATCTACATGTTAAAAAAATGAAAGAATTAAGGACTGAAATATAGGCTACATGTACATGTATACATAGGATAGTACATCTGTTGGTTAGTTCAAACCATAGCACATGAAAGTTATAACCTTACACAATCTATGAAAAAGAATGAAATTTTCCAAGGAATTTGGAAGGATGGAAATAGATCATGATCATCATTTGTAGATTGGTAAAAAACATGAAAACAATAAACTTTATAAATAAAATATAAGCCGGTTTACAAAAAATAAATTAGTTACGACTGATGTGGTCTAAGTCCGCAAATAGAATAATACACCATAAGTTTTGAAAATCAAAGAACTAGATATATCACTCCATATCACTACTGATAGCAGTAGTGCTCATTCGTGATAGGCTACTTGTGAACATCTCTGAATTGGTTAATAACATGAGATAGTCCACCAATAGCACTCGATTGTTCTTGCAAACTCTACCTAGGTAACTATGAAACACTTGTGCAAGGTCTCCAATTCTTTTGAACATTCGTGGTTGCGGTTCTGCTTCGTGGTATGCAAAGGACATGTTGCCGTTGTTGATTCTTGCTGCAGGGTATAAGCAGCCTATGGTTACTACACTTTGGGCAAATTTTAGAGTATATCAAGTACCTCAAATTCCCTCTTTTCTTTGAATTTTCAAAAATATTTCTCACCGTCGATCCTACTGACAGCTCAATCTCGGCCGTTCACACTGGTTGTCTAAAGTGGATGTGACAGCCTTGGAAACTCACTTTATTGATAGGAGCGACCCACGTGGAAGGAGTAGGTGGAATTCTAAGAATTTCCTTGGGCAAAATTCCTGTGCGCTCCCTGGATACGCGCAGAGGCATTTACTCCCCCTTTGCGAGAGTCTTCTCTTTCCGTGGTTCTCGGATCAACGTTGCAGGAGGAAATCGCTGCCTCAGAGTTGTGGCGCTGAGGACTTGCGGCGTTGGAGAGTTGCGGCGTTGGAGAGCAATGGCATTTGTGTCCTATTCTTGAGGACTAACTCTTGCGGGTCGTGGGTGTTCCGTCAAGGAGCTCTTGCTGGGCGTCAATGAAGGCAAAATTAACAAGGTTTGAATGCCGAAGTCAGCAACGATTGAAGTGCTGTTGCTACGAATGAGTTGACGTAGTGGATTTGAACTGCCTTGACAAAATGAGACATGGTAGGGTGTGCAAGCTCGGCATTGCTACCTCGGACAGCAGGCGTGTAGCTCTATGTGAATTTTATTTACTCTTACGTTGTTTACGTACCTCGCAGGTTGTGAAGATGGGTGTTGTTGTTCAGGATCACTAGGGTGGGATTTAGATTTAGGGCATTTCAAAGGTTTCGAAGTTCAAGCTCCTACAGAGTCTACAATGTTTCAAAGTCATTATGTTCTAGTTGACAAGATTCTGTCCTTGTGAGCATGTGGACTTGGCAGGGGTGATTTCTGGTAGCTTTAGCGAGGAAATGTCTGATGCTGTTCCCTCGACAGTTCAAACATTTTTAAAGGTAAACGTTCTCAACCTTACTTTTCTCTAAAGGCTCTCATTAGTGCTAAAACTCTCATATTCTTAAGTTTCTTGAATACCCTACCCTGTACAGTTTGGTGTTCATTTGTAATCTTAGGCATTCATTTGTAATTGAAATGAAGGTTTCTAACTTCGAGGTGTGAAGACTGCAAGATTACTCGAGAGAGCTCGCTGTTGTGGGTCAGTGGGGAACTGTTGGTTGCTGAAGGTGATTTTTGTAACTTGGATTACGAGTTTTGAAATGGTGTAGCACGACGTGGTATCCGTATTCCTCCGGAAGGCACTTAATTCACTCTAATTACCCTCCAAAGTAAACCACTCCGTGTTCGTTCCCACGAAGACCTATAGTTTTCTTCCTTTTAGATCCTAACGGAAATCACCATCCGAATCCAACCGTATTCCGTCTTTCGACCGGTTGGCCTGATCCGGTAGTTTTTGCCTCGTTCCTATTTTCCGGCTTTTTAGACTAGTGGCCGGTTCCCACTGATCCGTCTATCCTTTCAAGTGGCGGGATTTTCCACCGTCCCGTGACTTAAAGTGGCTGGACACCCCACTGTTCCTATCTACCACCCGGGGAGTGGAGTAATAATCCTTCCGTATGGCTAGGTACCGGTCCGGATAGCTACTCAGTGCCGGTTATGGATACGGAAATCATACTACAATGACATCACCTTATGGCTGTACGGCATTCTAACTATATCATCTCCCTTCCGGATTGGTTCGCAGTAGGACATCCGGCTTTTATCCCATCTACAGGAAGCGACCGGTCCGTTTCCGGATCCCGGTGTACACACGGTTCGCGGTGTCCTTGAGACCACCAGCCCTGCTGCAGTACGTCTCCCCTTCCCTACGGACTCCTTCCGGGACTGGAAACCGTCAACACTCGACGCTTGACACCTCCCCAGTTTCTCCGGGCGCTCTCCAAAGTATCCCACTGTTCAACACTCCTCCGGAACACTACTGAAGACAATAGTACCAACAAACCATACGGTAACCGACCTGTCAGCCAGCCGGTCGACACAACAAATCCAAAAGTATATTCTCAATTGCAACAACAAAACGGCGTACAAAACAAGGCCCCGGCCTTGGAAAAACGTCCAGCTTAAATACTAAAACCTATCGATCCTTAAGCAACCAAGTGGCCCACCGAGATCCAGAAATTCCGGATCTTGGATCCGGGAATCCCGGACCGGTGGCCGCCTTCTATTCCTAGTTACTGCCGCTATCTATCCGGATTGGCAGCCGGGTGCACTTGAGCCCCATCGTTAGTCGCTGCCATTTTATCCGGTCCTTATCCTAACTTCTACTCCTTGTGCTTATCGAACCGGGGACTGTGCCGGGTTCCGTCCAACCGTTCCTTCTTCTGTAATCCCTTCTTCAGCCTCTTTAGCGAGGGGCCTTCTTCCGAAGTATCAGCTGCCGCCTGGTCGATGGCCTTCCGGGATCGTCTTGCTTGAACCGCCGGGGAAGGAGATCGTGTCGCCACCGGAACTGCGTTGAGATCCACCTGGAGATGTTCCGGAGATCCTTGTACCGGCACAAAGTCTTCCGGTGGTCGGCCTTGGTCCGGTTCCAAAGAGATGTTTCCGGGATTAACAGTCTCGATTCCAGCTAAGTTGGCAGATTGTGCAAGCTCCTCAGGGTATCCGGGATAGGGTCCTCCAGCGGTTGTCCTAACTCCGGTTGCACTGGCCGGATGGTCGACCGTACCGGAGAGTCTGGAAGTGGCACCTGTGCCGGTTCCCTTCTTGGTGCCGATGGTCTGGGCTCCTCTCGCTCTGCCGGTGGCTCTGCTGGTCTTGACGGACCGTCCTTTCCGGCACTAATGATCTCCACAAAGTGCCTCATCTGCAACCAAGTGTCCTTCATCACCTGCGTCCGGTCGTGCATGAATTTCACGATCTTTGAGCTTACCGGATCCGGTTGACGGGTCAAGAAGGCTTGGTAAACGGCGCACTGATTGGCCACATCCACCGGAAGGGCTAAAGTGGCCTTGACCTCGACGACCGATTGGATGGCATGGGCTGCCCGGTCACGGGCGTCATTGAAATCCCTTTAGGCATCACGTACCTCCTGCTCGAGCTTATGAATCCTCTCCCTGTACTGCTCTATCTTGTTGATGTGCTTGGTCTGTAGACTAGCTAAGTCCCGGTGCTTGCGAAGGATACCCAGGCACTCCTCCAACCGGTCCGAGCTCGTAAGGGAAATTACCTCCTTAGCCAACCGGCCCTCCAGCTGCCTAGTTGACTTTAGGAACTGAGCATACGCCGACACCTGCTCCGAAAGGTTGACTAAGTCCTGGCACGGGTCCCCGGTGTGCTCCGATGGTCCGGTGGGTTTGAGGACTTCCGTGTTCAGGGTTTGCTTGGTCGGGGTGGGAGTCCGAGGTGATCCGGACGGCTGTCCCTTCTCCGGGCTGGGACGGGGTCTCTTAGTCGGCGTGGGAGAGACCTCCATACAATCCTCATCATCGTCCTGATCGAACACTTCTTCCGGTTCAGCGTACAGTTGCAAGCTCTTCAGCTCATCGTACTCCCGGATCTCCTTAGGGTTCAACAGCCCCCGGTGACGGTAGAGGTGAATGAAGAAAGACGGAAGGCAGGTGGCCTGTTTCTTGGTCTTCCGGAGATTGGCTACCTGCCGGTCGACTATCGTCTTTATCATGAGGCCCCAGTCTACGGAGAACTCACCATCCATGGCCCCAAGGAAACTGGACGCCCACTTGATGGTTATCCTTTTGGGCTTTCCTGGATGGAAATTAGGGTTCATAAACCCTACTACCCTCCGGGCCCTCGCATCCTCGATGTCGTCCAGGTCCCACCCCTCTCTCCTGTCTCCGGACCCCTTGATATATGTCCACACAAATTCCCGGGCCTCCGGTGCTGAGATCTCTCCAACGTTGGTGAAGCCGTACGTATCCCTCCAGTCTTGTGCCGTCCACTGCTCCGGTTCTCCCCGGATGGTTCCTCGATTATCGGGGTTCTTGACGAGGATCTCCTGGGCCGGAAGGGAATGTTTCCAATCCCACACCTTGTCCAATAGTAACGCACAGCCCATGACATCTAAGGCGGCCCGGAGGAGCTCCTTCTCTTCTTTGTCTACCGGCAGCAACGGCATTACCCGTTGTACCCTAACCAACTGTCCTTCCTCCGCCGGTTCTTTCCCCTTTCTACCCATTCTGCTAAGTCCTCCTCACCGTCACTGCGGTAGCACCTGCACGCACGATCCTCACCACAATCCCTCAGCTAACGGAAACACTTCCGTCTAACCGTCTCTCTCTCCTACCGTCCCAACCCTAACTGCGCTCATCGCCGTGGAACACAAGGATCCAGCGCGCCACAAAATGACAAAAGAAAGGAGGAGCACGGCTGCTCTTCCTCCTTTTATACCTGCACTCACTCCCGCCCGTTCGTAGCTCATCATGACGGACGGTCGTAGCCTTTCATCATTGGACGGTCGCGACCGGCGGCGCTTTAATGGTCGCAGCCATTCTACCCGCGTGCATCGTACCCTCTGGTGGTTACCCTTAAGTCCGCGGTGTCAGGGTTCTGTCACATGGACGGTGCTTCCTCTCCTTCGCCTCAGACGACCGGATCTCACCCGGCTGATCTTCTGGTTCTCTTATTTATTCGGCCAACCGTCTTAACCGGTTGTTTCATTTATCTAAGTGGTACTTCCGTATTCCTAACACAAAATTTTTAAATTTTTATCATTTTCCTACCGGAATTAGTATTCCGGTGTGCCAACCGTGGAAATCACTTTCCACAATGCCTACTGTTAAAGGGTGATTTAGCTTCACCCTTAAAAAGCTATTCCACTGTCCAGATCTAAGGAGAAACTCTCGAAATTTTAGTACCCACCTAACTAATCCTGCTCAACACCATTCTGCTCCTTACAGTACCAGATTCCAACCATTCTGCCCTGATCTACTGCTCCATCAATGCAAGAACCCACAATGCAAGAACCCACAATGCAATTCCACCTTAAGCCCTAGCATTCAATGTATACAAAGTCCAATGATCCAAAACTGCTTTCTCATCATTACTCTCTTCATGTACATTCAGATCTGCCCCTAGGTCCTGCTCCACAGCAGTAACATCCTTCCCCCTACCTCCTAACCTCACTTCCTAATCTCCATAGCCGCAGCAAAACTGCAAGGGGAGAGAGAGAGAGTGAGAGCCGCCACCCTCACTCCTCACTAATCCCCTCCAAACCCTAGCCGCCACCCTCCAATCTGTCCGTTTTTCATCCATGTCGATTTTTCATCCGACTGTCAAAACTTCATACAAAACGCAGTAACTAAGAAATCTGCAGTAACTAACTGTTTTATTGCTCCTGGCAGTTTACTGTTACCGGCAGTTTTACTGTTTCTGCCCCTAAATTACTGCTCCTAGGTAAAAAGGCAGAAAATCCCTTTAACATTATCCCCCTTTTAGTCTGCATCTGCCCTCAGATGCTCCGGCTTTTATGTAGTTAGCTAAAAATTAAAAAGTGTCAAAAAATTTAAAACCGAGTCTACCACTGGTCCTACCTGTACTCTTCGTACTCAACTGCTGATTCTCTAGTGCCAATCGGTCGAAGTTGTGCAATCGGGCATTGGTCTTGACCTTCAACTCCATCCTCCTGGTCCCGAGTACCTCTGCCTGGACCCCCTGATCAACCCAAGCCTGGCTCTCCCTCTCTGGGTCCTGCTGAAGTGCCACTAACCGCTGCTGAGCATGTTGGAGCTGGTTAGTCAACTCCCGAATCTTCTCCTCCTGACTAAGCCTGAAGCTGATAAGGTCTTGGTAGCTGGGGCCAGACCGATCCTCCTGCTCCTGCAAATCCTGCACACGAGATTCTTGTACCAATGCCACTTGCAACTGCTGAACCAACATGCCCACCTCCTTGGTGATACTCACTTGGTCCTCAAGTGCCTGCTGCCATGCCCCTCCTGATCTGGTTGAGATCGTGGTGTCCACCTGGCTTGTGGATAAATCCACACTTGGCTCCTCCTCTTGGTCTATAGGATCCTGCTCCTGTGGCTGGTCCATTATAACCTGGTCCTGGCGCTGCTCCTCGGACTGCTCCTGGGGCTGGTCCTGATGCTGATCTTGGTGCTGCTCCTGGTACTGCTCCTCTAATAGTGGCAGCTGCCTGGTGGGTGCCAACAGTATAACCATCTCTGGGCTACTGGAGAGCTGTACTGGACTACTCCTCTGCCCACCCATCCTCTTGACTTGGTGTCCTCCTCTAGATCCCTGTGGCATCCTAGCCTGGTCTTTGGATCTTTGCTGCTCTTGTTCTACCTCCTGCTGGTCCCATTTCTCTTGGTCAGTTCCTTCATTTTTCTCTTTTTTATTTTTCTTACCTCCTCCATCTCTGGTTCACCTTGGCTGGTCCCTGTTTTTTTTGTCGAACCTATCCACTCTCTTTTCCAGGTCATTTGGACTGATGTCTTGCTGGTCCTTCTTTAGACTCCTGTTCTTCTGGTCCTCTATCTTGGCTGCTACCTCATCTTCTTGGTCTCCAACCACTTTCTTCTGGTCTTCAAGCTCTTGCTGTTGGTCTCCTTGGCAACCGCTCCTGCTATAATCCTGGCTGCCTCCTCCTCTTGGCTCACAATGCTCTTGCTTCTCTCTGCTTTGGCAGCTGCTCCTAGTGAAACCCTGCCTGCCTCCTCCTCTTGGCTCACAATGCTCCTGTTTCTCTCTGCTTTGGCAGCCGCTCCTACTGAAACCCTGTCTGCCTCCTCTCCTTTGCTGATAGCGCTCCTTCTGCTGTCCCATCTCTTGTTCCTGTTTTAGAGGGCTGATTCCTACTACCCCGCACAATACTGCTAGCTGCTTCCTTTCTTTCTCTCCTGCCCCTTTTCTGATTACTTCCTCTTTTTTTTCTCTTTTTCCTATTATTTTTTCCTTTATTTCGCCCTCATCTCCTTTTTCTAAACTCTGGCCCTCTTCCCACCTGTTCACCTGCTCCTGATCTTTGTCATGTCCATGATGTCCCTCTTCATTTTTGCTGTCCCTGTCCTCTCTGTTCCTGCTCCGCTCGTCTTGGTCTTCTTCCTGATCCTTGAAAAAATTGTTGTCTAGGTCCTTGAGGCCTGCACGGTCTTGGTCTGCCTCCATGTCCTCTCTTCTCTTCCTCTGCTGGTCTTGGTCTTCTCCTTGGTCCTCTCTTGTCTTGCTTTGCTCGTCATGGCCCTGTGAACCTAATGTATACTTCTCTGTGGTGCCAGCTCTGTCATGGTAATCTAGACTGTTCCCTTCTTTGCGTGTGTGACCACTATCCCCCTTTTGCTGTTCGACCAGTCCCTTGGTCGAGTACTCTGGTATGCTTGTCAAAAACTGGTCCAGATAGGCTCTTTCTGCTCCTGCCACCGGCTCCTGGTCTCCATCTTTTTTGGGCAGTGCCACTGTCTCAACGACCAGTATATCCTGCTTGGTGGCCAGCCAATGTTCCTCCTCTTCATCGTGAGTCCTTCAGTAAGGTTGTAGCAGAGCAATACCTCAGGTAAATCTGGTCCAGACTCCTTCTGGCTCACTGATACTGTCTTGACAGTCCCGTTGCCTCGAATTGTGACCAGATTTCTACCCCAGTCATGATTGACTTTTGCATCGATCAACCAAGGACGACCTAGCAGCATGCTATATTCCTCATTCACTTCCTTATTCTTGATGACAGTCAGTGTAATCAGATAAGGAATGCTATGGATGTGTACCTTCACATTTTTGATTATCCCTACTGGTTCCACCACAGTCTGGTCTGCCATCCTCAATCTGTAGGGAGCAAGTTGTGGGTCCTTCAGTCCTAAACGCTTCTGCTCCTCTTCATTAATGAGATTGACACCAGATCCACCGTCCAGCAATACCTTGTCCAAGGTCCCGTTGCCAATCTCCACAGTTAACATAGGCAATTCTGTGTCAACATCTACTGCCAAGCTGGGTATCAGACCTGGTTGACCTCCTTTTCTGGTCATCTGCTCCACCCCAGCCGTTTCGCCTTGACCAGAATCCTTACTGGCCCTTAACTCCGGAAACACATGAGCCTTGACAATCTCAATCATGTTTGGAGTTATCTGTAGTAGCTGACCCAAAGGCACAGTAACTGGACTTGCCAATATCCTCTTGCCTATCAAGTTTGCATAATCTTGCTCCTCGTCCCCCCTTGTACTGGTTTCTGCAAGTACTCCTGGTCCCTGTTGAGCAGTCTTTAAGCTGTAATTGAGGACGTCAGAATCTGGGAATCCTACCCACTCATTGTCTTGTATCTCTGCTTCAGCCATCTCCTGAGCTTCATGTGAGTGAGCAGTCTTGGTCTGCTCTGCTGCTCTGGCCTCCTGCTCCTCCTTGAGCTGAATCTCTTTCAGGGCTTCTAGCATAGACTCCTTGAGCCGTTCATCCTCCTTCAAGTCTTCCTTGGTCTGGGCCTTCCTTGGTTCTGGTTCCTTGGACTAGTCTTCAATAGGAGGTAATCCTTCCTTCTTCCTTTGGGCCCTGGTCATACTGGCCACGTCCACTAGGTCCTGTGGCTCATCCAGCCATTCAATTTCCACATTGCTCACATGGTGATCCTGTTTTTTGTTCGTCTTCTCCTGGTCAGCTAAAAATTGATCCCATTGTGCCTTTTTGGGGCAGTTCGAGCTTCTGTGGTCTGCTCCTCCACACAAGAAGCAACACGGTGGTTGATCACCATAACTCCTCTGTTGACTATTGCCTGCCCTGGGGTTTGGTGGTCTCTCGTACCCTTGGCTGTAACTGTAAGTTCCTGCAGGTTTAGAAGCAGATACTTCATTGACACAAACAGGTTCTTCTCCTTCCTTCTTCGCACCTGACCCCCTCTGGTTGGCTGGGTTGTACCAACAGTTTGCATCGTCATGGCCCAGCTTCTTACAGATTCCACAGGCTTTCCTTGGAGCCTCCTGGCTTGTTTCCTTCCTGGTCACTGTGGCTGCCTTACTGCTGGTCTCCACTTTCTTTACCTCAATCTTAGTGGGTTTACCACTAGAGTCAGTGCAGTTCTCCTCGCATCTCAAGGCTGCATCCACTAACTCTGTCAAGCTCTTAACAGGTGCTACACTGGTAGTAATCTTGATATACTCCAGTAGTCCTGCTCGAAAATTAGTGATTCTGAACCCTTCTCCTGGATCAGATTGTAGACATTTGATTAGAGTCATGAACCGATCATAGTAATCTTGTACCTTCTCTCTGTCCCCCTGGTAGAAGGACTTCAATTCCCTGTAAACTGCCTCATCCGTGGTCTGGTCTCTGTACCTCCTCCTCAAAGCAGCTTTAACATCCTCCCATGAGTAGTAGACATGGTTCTCCAGGAAATTCTCATACCATGCACCAACCTTGTCCAGCAAAGTGGTACCCATCAGGTTGATTATCACCTGCTCATCTGTTTCTCCATTGTGCCATAGGGTCCTCTCAAACTGCCGTATGTGTGCATCTGGATTGGTCCCTTCCTTGTACTTCGTGTAGGTCAGCGGCTTCCTCTGTGCCACAAGGACTGGTCCTGTCACTGGTGGTACTCTGGGTCTAGCAGCTGGTGGGTAGGCTGGTGGACCATGCCTCACTGGATAACTGATGTCCGCAGTATCCCCTGGTACTCCTATTCCTGCAGGTGGCCTACTATCATACGGCATCCCTCTCATTATCTCCGCTGGTCTTCTGTATCCTGTTCCTGTGTCAGGAACCCCTGCTCCGGCTTCTGCTCCTCCGCTTGGCCAGTATGCAGTTCTGTTGACTTCTGGTCTGTACTCATCACCTGTGAGTGTGGAAAGTGATTTCCACGGTTGACACACCGGAATACTAATTCCAGTAGGAAAATGATAAAAATTTAAAAATTTAGTGTTAGAAATACGGAAGTACTAAGTCGATAAGTGAAACAACCGGTTAAGACGGTTGGCCGAATAAATAAGAGAACCAGAAGGTCAGCCGGGTGCGATCCGGTCGTCTGCGGGGGAGGAGTGGGAGCACCGTCCGTATGACAGAACCCTGACACTGCAGACTTAAGGATAACCACCAAAAGGTACAACGCACACGGGGAGAATGGCTGCCACCATTAAAACGCCGCCGGTCGCGACCGTCCAATGATGAAAGGCTACGACCGTCCGTCATGATGAGCTACGAACGGGTGGGCGTAAGGGCAGGTATAAAAGGAGGAAGAACAGCCGTGCTCCTCCTTTCTTTTTGTCATTTTGTGGCACGCTGGGTCCTTGTGTCTCACGGCGGAGGGCGCAGTTAGGGTTGGACGGTAGGAGAGAGACGGTGAGACGGAAGTGTTTCCGTTAGGTGAGGGATTGTGGTGAGGATCGTGCGTGCAGGTGTTACCGGAGTGACGGTGAGGAGGACTTAGCAGAATGGGTAGAAAGGGGAAGGAACCAGCGGAGGAAGGACAGTTGGTTAGGGTACAACGGGTAATGCCGCTGATGCCGGCAGACGAGGGGGAGCAGGAGCTCCTCCGGACCGCCTTAGAAACCATGGGCTGTGAGGTCCTACTGGACAAGGCATGGGGTTGGAAACATGCCCTTCCGGCCCAGGAGATCCTCGTCAAGAATCCCGAGAATCAAGGAACCATCCGGGGAGAGCCGGATAAGTGGACGGCACAACTTTGGAGGGAGACGTATGGTTTCAAGAACTCTCGAGAGATCTCGACACCGGAGACCCGGGACTTTGTATGGGGGTATATCAAGGGGTCCGGAGACCCGAGAGAAGGATGGGAGCTGGAGGACATCACGAATCCGGAGGCCCGGAGAGTCGTAGGGTTTATGAACCCTATTTTCTATCCGGAAAAGCCCAAACGGATAACCATCAAGTGGGCGTCCGTTTTCATTGGGGCCATGATCGGTGAATTCACGGTAGACTGGGGCGTCATGATGAAGACGATAGTCGACCGGCACGTAGCCAATCTCCGGAAGACCAAGAAGCAGGCCACCTGCCTTCCGTCTTTCCTCATTCACCTCTACCGTCACAAGGGGCTGTTGAGTCCTAAGGAGATCCGGGAGTACGATGAAATCAAAAGCATACAGCAGTACGCCGAACCGGAAGAGGTGTCCGATCAGGACGACGATGATGATGTTATCGAGGTCTCCCCTACGCCGGCTAAGAGACCCCGTCCCAGCCCGGAGAAGGGACAGCCATCCGGATCACCTCGGACTCCCACCCCGGCCAAGCGAACCTTGAACACGGAGGTCCAACAGCCCACCGGACCACCGGAGCACACTGGGGACCCGTGCCAGGACTTAGTTAACCTTTCGGAGCAGATGACGACGTATGCTCGGTTCCTACAGTCGACTAGGCAGACGGAGGGCCGGTTGGCTACGGAGGTAATTGCCCTTACGGGTTCGGACCGGTTGGAGGAATGCCTGAATATTCTTCGCAAGAACCGGGACTTGGCCGGTCTCCAGAACAAGCACATGGACCGGCTACAGAAGTACCGGGAGAGGATTCTGAAGCTCAAGGAGGAAGTGCGTGATGCCCAGAAGGATTACAGTGACGCCCGTGACCGGGCAGCCGAGGCCATCCGGTCGGTCGCCGAGATCAAGGCCACTTTAGCCCTTCCGGTGGATGTGGCCAATCAGTGCGCCGTTTACCAAGCCTTCTTGACCCGTCAGCCGGATCGGACTGTCAAAAAGATTATAAAGTTCATGCACGACCGGACGCAGGTGATGAAGGACACTTGGACGCAGATGAAGAACATGGTGGAGATCCTCGGTTCCGCAGAGGCCGGTCCGTCATCAGAGCCACCGGCAGATCGGGAGGAGCCCAGACCACCGTCCCCACCCAGGGAATCGGCGCCGGTGCCACCTCCAGCCTCTCCGATACGGTCTGCCATCCGGTTTGCCCAACAGGAGGTAGGACACCCGCTAGAGGATCCTATCCCGGATACCTTGAGCAGTCTGCACACTCTACCCAATTTGGCTGGAGTCGAGACTGTTAACCCCGGAAACATCCCTTTGGGACCGGACCAAAGACCACCACCGGAAGGCTTTATGCCGGTACAGGGATCTCCGGAAACGCTCCAGGTGGATCTCAGCGCAGTTCCGGTGGCGGCACGCTCTCCATCCCCGGCGGTTCAAGCAGAACGATCCCGGAAGTCCAGCGAACCGTCAGCATCTGAGGCTCCGGAAGAAGGCCCCTCGTTGAAGAAACTGAAGAGGGCACAGAAGAAGGAACGGATGGATGGAACCCGGCACAGTCCCCGGTTCGATAAGCACAAGGAGTAGAATTTAGGATAGGGACCGGATAAAATGGCAGCGACTAACGATGGGGCTCCAGTGCACCCGGCTGCCAATCCGGATAGATAACGGCAATAACTAGGAATAGAAGGCGGCCACCGGTCCGGGATTCCCGGATCCAAGATCCGGAATTTCTGGATCTCGGTGGGCCACTTGGTCGCTTTAGGAATCGATAGGTTTTAGTATTTAAGCTCGACGTTTTTCCAATGCCGGGGCCTTGTTTTTGTACGCCGTTTTGTTGTTGCAATTGAGAATATACTTTTGGATTTGTTGTGTCAACCGGCTGCTGACGGGTCGGTTGCCGTATGGTTTGTTGGTACTATTGTCTTCAATAGTGTTCCGGAGGAGTGTTGAGCAGTAGGATGGTCTGGAGAGCGCCCGGAGAGACTGGGGAGGTGTCGAGCGTCGAGTGTTGACGGTTTCCAGTCCCGGAAGGAGTCCGTAGGGAAGGGGAGACGTACTGCAGCAGGGCTGGTGGTCTCAAGGACACCGCGAACCGTGTGTACACCGGGATCCGGAAACGGACCGGTCGCTTCCTGTAGATGGGATAAAAGCCGGATGCCCTACTGCGAACCAATCCGGAAGGAAGATAGTATGGTAGAATACCGTGCAGCCGTAAGGTGACGTCATTGTAGTATGATTTCCGTATCCGTAACCGGTACTGAGTAGTTATCCGGACCGGTCCATAGCCGTACGGAAGGATTATTACTCCACTTCTCGGGTGGTAGTTAGGAACAGTGGGGTGTCCAGCCACTATAAGTCACTCTTCGGGTTTGGCTGGTATTTCCAGTAACTGAGTCTGCTCCTTCAAAACTCCTGGGTAGGTGCTGTCGGTTCCTTGTCCTTAGCCCTCCTCTGGTCCGTTGGATGCTAGTCCTCCTGTTTCCTGGTTCCTGTCTAGTCCATCCCTTTTTCACCCTTCCACTTTGGTTCCTTTGGGACCTGTCAGTCTTTACTGTCCTACTGTAGATAGTTTTCTGCCCTTAGTTTCGCAAGTTCTAGCATAGTCTCAGTTTTTCCAAGCTTCCATACATTACGTTTTGCAAACTTCTCCCACAGATTTTTCCAGGTTTCTTACTGTCTATTCATTTTTGTTTTTTAACTTTTCAATTTTTTCCATTCCTCATTTTTATTCCTTAAGTTACTTACTGTTTTTCTTAACTCATTTTAACTGTTCGCATTTTTACCCTCAGTTTCCACTGTTACCCTTTACTGCTCCACTGTTTTTACTGACTGGTAACTTTTCAACTTTTTACCGCTACTTTTTACTGGCTAGTAACTTTTTAATTTTTTACCGATATTTTTTACTGCTCAAATGTCTTTTACTGGCCAGTAGCTTTTTGATTTTTACTGCTACTTTTTACTGGTCATTTTTCACGCAAACTACTGTTCCTTTCCTGACTGTCTGAATTCAACAGTGGTTTGGAACATACCTGATACCCGTGACTATCCTCCCTCTGCTTTGGAGCTGTCCTCAGCTCCTGTGCCGTTGACTAATTTGCATTGGCTCCTCTCCCACGTGATTCTGGGACTTGGCACCCTCAGTTTCAAAATGCGCTCCAACTGCAGAATCTGTGGTCCTCCTGTAACGTTGACTGCTCGAACATTGGCTCCTCCTCACTGGATTCGGAAACCTGATCTCGTCAGCCTCGAACTGTCCTCCTGCTGCAGCATCTGTGGTACTTCTGCTGCTGGAATCATGGGACTGTAATCCTATAACAGTAAATTTGTGACTATAATCGTGTAACTGTAAAGCGGTGACTGTAATCCTGTGACTGCAAATCTGTGACTGTAATCTCTCCCTTGGCCACTGTGCCTGTCAACCTGTTCCAGAACTGTCCTGGACTGTACAGATTCGCACCAAAAGCCACCTGATCCGTTCTTAATGCATGGTCGCCAAAGTTAAAGGGTGATTTAACTTCACCCTTAAAAAGCTATTCCACTGTCCAGATCTAAGGAGAAACTCTCGAAATTTTAGTACCCACCTAACTAATCCTGCTCAACACCATTCTGCTCCTTACAGTACCAGATTCCAACCATTCTGCCCTGATCTACTGCTCCATCAATGCAAGAATCCACAATGCAAGAACCCACAATGCAATTCCACCTTAAGCCCTAGCATTCAATGTATACAAAGTCCAATGATCCAAAACTGCTTTCTCATCATTACTCTCTTCATGTACATTCAGATCTGCCCCTAGGTCCTACTCCACAGCAGTAACATCCTTCCCCCTACCTCCTAACCTCACTTCCTAATCTCCATAGCCGCAGCAAAACTGCAAGGGGAGAGAGAGAGAGTGAGAGCCGCCACCCTCACTCCTCACTAATCCCCTCCAAACCCTAGCCGCCACCCTCCAATCTGTCCATTTTTCATCCAAGTCGATTTTTCATCCGACTGTCAAAACTTCATACAAAACGCAGTAACTAAGAAATCTGCAGTAACTAACTGTTTTACTGCTCCTGGCAGTTTACTGTTACTGGTAGTTTTACTGTTTCTGCCCCTAAATTACTGCTCCTAGGTAAAAAGGCAGAAAATCCCTTTAACACCTACCTCCCCAGTGTATGAGCCTACGTCCCCGGCATACATGCCCACTTCCCCTCTAGAGGGCTCACCGCCTATGTCTCCACCCTCTCCTTCCTCGCCTATCAGAGTGAGAAGGCCAGCCCATGTGGTGTTTGCTCTACCGGCAATTCTGCCGTGCCCGGTTCAGCAAACCAGGCGGTTTTGGAGGAGGCGCCGTCACTGGAATTGTAGACAGTCTAAGGAGTACTATAGTTGAGCATCACGTAGATAGTTCCCCTAAGCGCAGATGACAATTGACTTGTTACAAAAGAGATGAGAGTATGAAGATATATTGTTGCTTTCTTTTACATACTTGTCTTCCTTGCATGACTTCCTTTGATTGTGATTCCTCTCTTAATTCGCACACCTCTTGGCAGGTTACTCAAACACAAGATGTGTTGGCAAAACCATCTTGCCCGATTGACTTGAAGACTGCTATGGAAGGGGAATTGCAGCATCGAATTCAATACAAGATGGACTCCAACGCCGTCATCAACAACCTTAGGATCAAACCGTCGCACAAGTCTCGAATGCTGGTGCCATTATGCAGGATGATTCCAATGGCCAAGGTAAGACCAGTGGGTGAAATGGGGGTACAACACTTGGAGCGGCAGTTTGTTAAGGGATATAGAGATGGGAACTACGTCATGTACATCTCCATGTACAACACTGGAGCAAACGAAGAATGTGACGGCGGAGATTATGGCCACTTAAAGCCCTTCATGGAGGGCAGCAAGTCTGTAGCACGACGTGGTCTCCGTATTCCCCCGGAAGGCACTTAATTCACACTAAATACCCTCCAAAGTGAACCACTCCGTGTTCGTTCCCACGAAGACCTATAGTTTTCTTCCTTTTAGATCCTAACGGAAATCACCACCAGTGTCCAACCATATTCCGTCTTACAACCGGTTGGCCGAATCCGGGAGTTTTTGCCTCGTTCCTATTTTCCGGCTTTTTAGACTAGTGGCCGGTTCCCACTGATCCGTCTATCCTTTCAAGTGGCGGGATTTTCCACCGTCCCGTGACTTAAAGTGGCTGGACACCCCACTGTTCCTATTTACCACTCAAGAAGTGGAGTAATAATCCTTCCGTACGGCTAGGTACCGGTCCGGATAGCTACTCAGTGCCGGTTATGAATACGGAAATCATACTACAATGACATCACCTTACGGCTGCACAGTATTCGACTATACTATCTCCCTTCCGGATTGGTTCGCAGTTAGACATTCGGCTTTTATCCCATCTACAGGAAGCGACCGGTCCGTTTCCGGATCCCGGTGTACACACGGTTCGCGGTGTCCTTGAGACCACCAGCCCTGCTGCAGTACGTCTCCCCTTCCCTACGGACTCCTTCCGGGATTGGAAACCGTCAACACTCGACGCTCGACACCTCCCCAGTCTCTCCGGGCGCTCTCCAGACCATCCTACTGCTCAACACTCCTCCGGAACACTATTGAAGACAATAGTACCAACAAACCATACGGCAACCGACCCGTCAGCAGCCGGTTGACACAACAAATCCAAAAGTATATTCTCAATTGCAACAACAAAACGGCGTACAAAAACAAGGCCCCGGCCTTGGAAAAACGTCGAGCTTAAATACTAAAACCTATCGATTCCTAAAGCGACCAAGTGGCCCATCGAGATCCAGAAATTCCGGATCTTGGATCCGGGAATCCCGGACCGGTGGCCGCCTTCTATTCCTAGTTACTGCCGCTATCTATCCAGATTGGCAGCCGGGTGCACTGGAGCCCCATCGTTAGTCGCTGCCATTTTATCCGGTCCCTATCCTAAATTCTACTCCTTGTGCTTATCGAACCGGGGACTGTGCCGGGTTCCATCCATCCGTTCCTTCTTCTGTACCCTCTTCAGCTTCTTCAACGAGGGGCCTTCTTCCGGAGCCTCAGATGCTGACGGTTCGCTGGACTTCCGGGATCGTTCTGCTTGAACCGCCGGGGATGGAGAGCGTGCCGCCACCGGAACTGCGCTGAGATCCACCTGGAGCGTTTCCGGAGATCCCTGTACCGGCATAAAGCCTTCCGGTGGTGGTCTTTGGTCCGGTCCCAAAGGGATGTTTCCGGGGTTAACAGTCTCGACTCCAGCCAAATTGGGTAGAGTGTGCAGACTGCTCAAGGTATCCGGGATAGGATCCTCTAGCGGGTGTCCTACCTCCTGTTGGGCAAACCGGATGGCAGACCGTATCGGAGAGGCTGGAGGTGGCACCGGCGCCGATTCCCTGGGTGGGGACGGTGGTCTGGGCTCCTCCCGATCTGCCGGTGGCTCTGATGACGGACCGGCCTCTGCGGAACCGAGGATCTCCACCATGTTCTTCATCTGCGTCCAAGTGTCCTTCATCACCTGCGTCCGGTCGTGCATGAACTTTATAATCTTTTTGACAGTCCGATCCGGCTGACGGGTCAAGAAGGCTTGGTAAACGGCGCACTGATTGGCCACATCCACCGGAAGGGCTAAAGTGGCCTTGATCTCGGCGACCGACCGGATGGCCTCGGCTGCCCGGTCACGGGCGTCACTGTAATCCTTCTGGGCATCACGCACTTCCTCCTTGAGCTTCAGAATCCTCTCCCGGTACTTCTGTAGCCGGTCCATGTGCTTGTTCTGGAGACCGGCCAAGTCCCGGTTCTTGCGAAGAATATTCAGGCATTCCTCCAACCGGTCCGAACCCGTAAGGGCAATTACCTCCGTAGCCAACCGGCCCTCCGTCTGCCTAGTCGACTGTAGGAACCGAGCATACGTCGTCATCTGCTCCGAAAGGTTAACTAAGTCCTGGCACGGGTCCCCGGTGTGCTCCGATGGTCCGGTGGGCTGTTGGACTTCCGTGTTCAAGGTTCGCTTGGCCGGGGTGGGAGTCGGAGGTGATCCGGATGGCTGTCCCTTCTCCGGGCTGGGACGGGGTCTCTTAGCCGGCGTAGGGGAGACCTCGATAACATCATCATCGTCGTCCTGATCGGACACCTCTTCCGGTTCGGCGTACTGCTGTATGCTTTTGATTTCATCGTACTCCCGGATCTCCTTAGGACTCAACAGCCCCTTGTGACGGTAGAGGTGAATGAGGAAAGACGGAAGGCAGGTGGCCTGCTTCTTGGTCTTCCGGAGATTGGCTACGTGCCGGTCGACTATCGTCTTCATCATGACGCCCCAGTCTACCGTGAATTCACCGATCATGGCCCCAATGAAAACGGACGCCCACTTGATGGTTATCCGTTTGGGCTTTTCCGGATAGAAAATAGGGTTCATAAACCCTACGACTCTCCGGGCCTCCGGATTCGTGATGTCCTCCAGCTCCCATCCTTCTCTCGGGTCTCCGGACCCCTTGATATACCCCCATACAAAGTCCCGGGTCTCCGGTGTCGAGATCTCTCGAGAGTTCTTGAAACCATACGTCTCCCTCCAAAGTTGTGCCGTCCACTTATCCGGCTCTCCCCGGATGGTTCCTTGATTCTCGGGATTCTTGACGAGGATCTCCTGGGCCGGAAGGGCATGCTTCCAACCCCATGCCTTGTCCAGTAGGACCTCACAGCCCATGGTTTCTAAGGCGGTCCGGAGGAGCTCCTGCTCCCCCTCGTCTGCCGGCATCAGCGGCATTACCCGTTGTACCCTAACCAACTGTCCTTCCTCCGCTGGTTCCTTCCCCTTTCTACCCATTCTGCTAAGTCCTCCTCACCGTCACTCCGGTAACACCTGCACGCACGATCCTCACCACAATCCCTCACCTAACGGAAACACTTCCGTCTCACCGTCTCTCTCCTACCGTCCAACCCTAACTGCGCCCTTCGCCGTGAGACACAAGGACCCAGCGTGCCACAAAATGACAAAAAGAAAGGAGGAGCACGGCTGTTCTTCCTCCTTTTATACCTGCCCTTACGCCCACCCGTTCGTAGCTCATCATGACGGACGGTCGTAGCCTTTCATCATTGGACGGTCGCGACCGGCGGCGTTTTAATGGTGGCAGCCATTCTCCCCGTGTGCGTTGTACCTTTTGGTGGTTATCCTTAAGTCTGCAGTGTCAGGGTTCTGTCATACGGACGGTGCTCCCACTCCTCCCCCGCAGACGACCGGATCGCACCCGGCTGACCTTCCGGTTCTCTTATTTATTCGGCCAACCGTCTTAACCAGTTGTTTCACTTATCGACTTAGTACTTCCGTATTTCTAACATTAAATTTTTAAATTTTTATCATTTTCCTACTGGAATTAGTATTCCGGTGTGTCAACCGTGGAAATCACTTTCCACATTACCCCTTTTTCGCCCGTGAGCGTCCTCGCGAACGTCATCTGGTCTGTACAGTTTGACCCGGGATCCATTCACCCTAGTGTCCATTGGGTAGCCTTCTAGATCTGAAAGTTGTAATGACCCATTGGAATAAATCTTGTCAACCCGGAACGGTCCCATCCAGCGAGTATGTAACTTACCCGGAAATTTCTTGTACCGGCTGTCATAGACTAGAACCAATCCCCCCTCTTCGATTCCTTTATCCATCGTGATTTGCTTGTCATACACTTCCTTCCTTTTGGCTTGGACCTCCTTTGTCCTTTCCAATGCCTCCATCCGGTCTTCCTCCATCTGGTCGATGACCTGTAGACGGTGGTCGAGGGTATCCGTTTTATCTCCGTGGTTGGCTGCGAGCACCCTTAAAGTCTCTACTTCCGTCTCGATGGACTGAAGTACCTCCTGTCCGTATACCAGATAATACGGAGTCCGTCCGGTCGTACTCTTGTGTGCCGTGTTATACGCATAGACGGCTGAAGTCAGTTTCCGGTCCCAGTCCGTCTTATGTGAGGTAACTACCTTGGTCAGAATCTTACAAATTATTCCGTTGGCACGTTCCGTCAATCCGTTTGCCTTGGGATTGTACGGTGTGGTCTTCCGGTGTTTCACTTCGTACGAGTTGGTCAGACCGGCCACCACTTCGTTCAGGAAATGTGTTCCCCGGTCGCTCACTATCTCCAACGGATGGCCAAACCGCATCATTATCCTCTTGAATATGAACCGGGCGGATGTCTCGGCGTCATCTTTCCGGGTGGCCCTGGCTTCTACCCACTTTGTGGCGTAGTCCGTCGCCAAAATGATGTACCGGTGCCTCTGAGTGCCTAAAGGTTGAATTGGCCCAATAAAATCCACTCCCCATTTTTCAAACGGTGCTAGGGGGACAATGGGAGTTAGCGGCCAGTGATGCCGGACGGCAGGAGCGCCTATCCGTTGGCAGGGGTCGCATTCTTTTATAAATTGATGAACATCACGGTGAAGGTGTGGCCACCAGTATCCGGCCTCGCGGATCTTCTGTACGGTGATGACGGATGCATAGTGTCCTCCGGCCGGTCCATCATGCAGAGCGCGGATGACCTTCCGGCGATAGATGGGTTCTAGGCAGCGTCGGAGTTTTTCATCCGCCCCTAGTTTGAAAAGCAATTCTCCAACTAGAAAATACGGTGCCACCCGGTGCTGGAACACACTTTTCTCCTCCCTACTCAGTCCTTCCGGATACCTCTGAGTCTAGAGATAGTTCTTAATCCGCTGAAGGTCCTGGTCCTCCCTTTCGTCCTCCTGAATATGGTAGACGGAAGATGTCCCTGCTACAACCGGAAGGTCGCGGGGGTTCGGTATATCCTGTATACTGGTACCAATCGGGTATTCTTCCGGAAACTCTGAAGATATCTCCTCCTTGCTCTCTTTTCCTCGTTGTCGTGACAAGTAATCTGCATTGAGGTTAGATCTCCCGGATTTGACAATAACTTCGTAGTTGAACTCTTGAAGAAGTAATATCCACCTGGCCAACCTTCCGGACAGGTCCGGTTTGTTGACTAAATACTTCAGCGAGTCATGATCCGTATGGAAGATGACTTTGTACCCCAATAGGTAATAACGAAACTTTTTGCACGCATAAATGACGGCTAGGGCCTCCCTTTCGGTTGTCGTATAATTCTTCTCGGCCGGATTCATCTGCCGGCTAGCATAATAGATGGGTCTTTCCCGGCCCTCGTCATCCAATTGCCATAGAATAGCTCCCACACACCAACCGGAGGCATCCAAGGTGACATGGAAAGGTTTTGACCAATCCGGTGGTGCTAGTATAGGGGCTGTGACCAACCGTCTCTTCAATTCTTCAAAGGCTTGTTGACGGATTTCCGTCCAGAGGTACTCCTCTTCCTTTTTGAGCAGCTCCGTCAGTGGCATTGCCAACCGGGCATAGTTCTCAATGAACCTCCGGTAGTATCCCACACACCCCAGAAATCCTCTGAGTTCCCGGAGGTTGGTGGGAGCAAGAAGGGCCAACATGACTATCACTTTTGCTACGTCTACTGCTATTCCCTTCCGGCTGACTATGTGTCCGAGCAATAGTCCGGCTAACATACCAAAAAAACACTTACCCGGATGAAGCTTGAGCTTAGTCTCCCGGCATCACTGGAACGTCTTCCGGAGATAGTCCAGATGTTCCACCCATCGGCTAAACACCGCAAAGTCGTCAATGAAAACTTCCAAGAAATGCTTTAAGAAGTCCTGAAATATGTCCATCATCAACCGTTGAAAAGTTCCGGGAGCATTGCACAACCCGAAAGGCATCCGGTTGAAAGCGTAGGTGCCCCAATCGGTGGTAAAAGTAGTTTTCAGTTGGTCCTCTTTCCGGATGGACACCTGATTGTATCCGGAAAACCCATCTAGAAAACTGAAGCATTCCTGACCGGCCACGTGATCGAGCACCATGTCGATGAAGGGTAAAAGAAAATGATCCTTTTTCGTGGCCGCATTCAGCTTCCGGAAGTCCTGACATACCCGGATTTTGACCTTACCATCCGGGCCTGATTTTTTCGGTACCACCACAATAGGTGACACCCACTCGGAGTTATTCACTGGATAGATAAAACCGGCTTCCAGCAGTTTATCTAGTTCCTCTTTCACCATCATGGAGTATTTTGGGTTGAGCCGGTACTGCCTTTGGCGAACCGGAACCGCTCCCTCCATTAGGTCGATGTGGTGTTCGCCCAGTTCCGGTGGTATACCCACCAGATCCGATGGGAGCCAGGCAAAGACGTCATCGTATTCCGTGAGCAGTTCCAAATACTGCGCCCTCTCCCGGTCCGTCAATCCCTTTCCCAAATAGAAAGTCCTACCGGCTTCCGTCTTCACTGCTTCGTAATCCTCCGGTGCTACAACATTCTTAACTGGTTCGGTAGCATCTGTTCCTACGGACCCCGGTAGGGCTGACCATGGTAGGTCACTGGTCCTTGACCCGGATGTCCCTGTTTTGATTACCTCGGCTGCGAACTGTTCTCTAATCCATTCGGAGGTCAATGGAACGCTTGATTCCCCTAAGGCCCTGTCATCGTCCTTCCTGACTTCCGGTGGTCGGTTCGGTTTTTTGGTCCCATCCGGCTTCTGTTGCGGTACCGGGTTGTGAAATCCCAGATCTTCTTCTGATACCTCCCGAAACTCTTGAACATGATAGGACTGCAGGGAATCCAAGTTTTCTGACCCTGTCCAGTCGGAAGTGTAACCATCCGTGTCACTTGTTTCCCCCAGGTGGAGCTCCGGTTTCCACGATAGCAAAACAGCCGGATCTCCGAAAGTAAAAGCCTTCTTTGCCCAATTTACCTTGACTCCGGCTAGATATAGCCATGGTCGCCCTAGTAACAGTGGAAACGGATTTCCTTCCTCCACCCGGATAACCAAATAATTGAGCGGGTAAGTGAGTCCGGAAATCGTTGTAGGTACTGCCGATAGTTTTCCTACTGGTACTACTCGAGACTGGTCTGCCATCCGTAGGGTCTGATTGGTAGGCTCAAAGACAGTGTACCCTAAATCGTTGGCCGTACTCTCCAGTAGTAGATTTACTCCGAATCCTCCATCTACCGGTACCTTCGGGATAATACATCCGTCGATCTCCACAGCTATTTCCGGCGCCCCGAAATCCTCCATCTCGGCAAAATTGACTGCGACGGAAGGCAGCTTAATCTTCCGTTTCCGAGTCCGGATTAAGCCTGACTTAACCTGCTTTTGATAATTAGGATTATCATGTAACAGTTGTCCGATGGTGACATTGGCCGGCTGGGCTTGAATATCTTGGAGGATGTCGTACCTATCGGCTTTCGCCCGGACCTCCGGTTGGATAATTTCCGGAATCTCGCTGAATGTCACCTTCCGGCCTTCCTGTACTTGAGGTAACCCAGCAATTATTTCCGGTCCAATGTCCGGCATAGTTGGTAGGGTCTTGACCCCTTTTTCAACTGGGACTGTCTCCGGGGGCACTTCTTTCTCTGATTCCCCGGATGTCTCTGGAGATTCCGGTCGGCTACTCTCTTTCCTCTGTGACCTGGTCCGAACACCGGACTTCCTCTTCTTTTTTTCTGAATCCTGTTTCCGGGTGGAACTACGCAAACTGACCTGATGGATACCCACGTCCGTCTCTCCTCGTGGTTCCACTGGTAACCGTCAACTTGTCGGATTCTCGACCCCATCCTTGTGTCCGTAATTGAGTCCGGTACGCTCACGGGGAGGTTCTTCCACCTGTTTATAGATAGCCCTAGGTCTAACCGGTTGTTGGCATTGGGGTGACTTATGGCCGTACTGACCACAGTTTTGACACGGAAATTCCAACGGTGCGCCTTGACCTCCTCAGTGTGGACAATTGTTAGCATAATGATCGGCTTCTCCACAAATATAACAACATCCAAAATAACGTTCTACGGAGACAGGTGGACGTGCCGTCTGGGGCGGATGCCCACCGGATGGATAACCCATTCCGGGTCGAGGTCTGATAACCGGCTGCATCATCCGTCCACGGCCATAGGCAGGGTTTACCTGGTAAACCGGTAGCATTTCCACTTCCTCCTCTTCATAAGCAGGTTCCGCAAAGAATACTGACCCCTCTTCATCCACAAACTGCACTCTCTTGGGTGCTCCATGTGGGCATTCCCGGTTGTAATGTCCCGGCTTTCCGCAGTTGATGCACCATACGTTGTTTCGGACGGTGGGTAGCGCCTTCCGTGCCTTCTTCTCTTCCGCCATCTGGACTTTAAGTTCTTCAATGCTGTTCACCAGATCTTTGATCATCCGGTTCTCTGATGGGTATTCCTCCTTTACTCGGACTATCCTCCGTTCTTTCTCCTTCCGGTAGCCCTTGCTACCTGACGCCTTCCGGCGTGAGCGATCCTCTTCACTACTACTACTTCCGGATTCCGAGCTATCTTCGGAGCTGGATCCACTGGATTCTGAACTAGAATCCCGGTTTCTCCGGATCTTTCGAAGACGTCTAGAGGTCTTCCCTGCCTTACGGTACTGCCGTATGGACTGCTTGGAGTTCTCATAGTTCTGGGCGGCCTCCATAGCCTCCAGCAAAGTCTGGGGCCGGGTCTGCCTTACTTGGAACCCCATCCGGTCGGGTAACCCAGCGACGTACCATTCTACCTGGATACTATTTGCGATTCCGGGACTTAGTTTATGAATTAAACTCCTAACCCTCTGTCCGTACCGGCGGACTGACTCTTCCGGCTCCATCCGGATTTTACTAAAGATTCCCAATGTGCGGGCCTCTCCTCCTACCTCCCGGAATGCCCTCCAGAAGGCATCAGATAGCAAACCCCAACTTCTTCGCACGTTGTCCGGTTCCTCTTGGTACCACTGGAGTGCCTCCTTCTTGAGTAGTCCCTGGAATAACCGTAACTTGATTGCCTCGTCCTCTTGGTTGGCGGCAGCCGTGGCGTTGAACTCGCTTAGCCATTCCTCCACGTCCTCCCGGCCATCGCCCCTAAACTTCCGCTACTTCAGTCTAGAGAACGTCTGTAGCACGACGTGGTATCAGTATTCCTCCGGAAGGCACTTAATTGACACTAAATACCCTCCAAAGTAAACCACTCCGTGTTCGTTCCCACGAAGACCTATAGTTTTCTTCCTTTTAGATTTTAACGGAAATCACCACCCGTGTCCGACCGTACACCGTCTTACAGACGGTTGGACAAATCCGGTAGTTTTTTTGCCTCGTTCCTATTTTCCGGCTTTTTAGACTAGTGGCCGGTTCCCACTGATCCGTCTATCCTTTCAAGTGGCTGGATTTTCCACCATCCTGTGACTTATAGTGGCTGGACACCCCACTGTTCCTATCTACCACCCGAGAAGTGGAGTAATAATCCTTCCGTACGGCTATGGACCGGTCCGGATAACTACTCAGTACCGGTTACGGATACGGAAATCATACTACAATGACGTCACCTTACGGCTGCACGGTATTCTACCATACTATCTTCCTTCCGGATTGGTTCGCAGTAGGGCATCCGGCTTTTATCCCATCTACAGGAAGCGACCGGTCCATTTCCGGATCCCGGTGTACACACGGCTCTCCGTGTCCTTGAGACTACCAGCCCTGCTGCAATACGTCTCTCCTTCCCTACGGGCTCCTTCCGGGACTGAAAACCGTCAACACTCGACGCTTGACACCTCCCCAGTCTCTCCGGGCGCTCTCCAGACCATCCTACTGCTCAACACTCCTCCGGAACACTATTGAAGACAATAGTACCAACAAACCATACGGTAACCGACCCGTCAGCAGCCGGTTGACACAACAAATCCAAAAGTATATTCTCAATTGCAACAACAAAACGGCGTACAAAAACAAGGCCCCGGCATTGGAAAAACGTCCAACTAAAATACTAAAACCTATCGATTCCTAAAGCGACCAAGTGGCCCACCGAGATCCAGAAATTCCGGATCTTGGATCCGGGAATCCCGGACCGGTGGCCGCCTTCTATTCCTAGTTACTGCCGTTATCTATCCGGATTGGCAGCCGGGTGCACTGGAGCCCCATCGTTAGTCGCTGCCATTTTATCCGGTCCCTATCCTAAATTCTACTCCTTGTGCTTATCGAACCGGGGACTGTGCCGGGTTCCATCCATCCGTTCCTTCTTCTGTGCCCTCTTCAGTTTCTTCAACGAGGGGCCTTCTTCCGGAGCCTCAGATGCTGACGGTTCGCTGGACTTCCGGGATCGTTCTGCTTGAACCGCCGGGGATGGAGAGCGTGCCGCCACCGGAACTGCGCTGAGATCCACCTGGAGCGTTTCCGGAGATCCCTGTACCGGCATAAAGCCTTCCGGTGGTGGTCTTTGGTCCGGTCCCAAAGGGATGTTTCCGGGGTTAACAGTCTCGACTCCAGCCAAATTGGGTAGAGTGTGCAGACTGCTCAAGGTATCCGGGATAGGATCCTCTAGCGGGTGTCCTACCTCCTGTTGGGCAAACCGGATGGCAGACCGTATCGGAGAGGCTGGAGGTGGCACCGGCGCCGATTCCCTGGGTGGGGACGGTGGTCTGGGCTCCTCCCGATCTGCCGGTGGCTCTGATGACGGACCGGCCTCTGCGGAACCGAGGATCTCCACCATGTTCTTCATCTGCGTCCAAGTGTCCTTCATCACCTGCGTCCGGTCGTGCATGAACTTTATAATCTTTTTGACAGTCCGATCCGGCTGACGGGTCAAGAAGGCTTGGTAAACGGCGCACTGATTGGCCACATCCACCGGAAGGGCTAAAGTGGCCTTGATCTCGGCGACCGACCGGATGGCCTCGGCTGCCCGGTCACGGGCGTCACTGTAATCCTTCTGGGCATCACGCACTTCCTCCTTGAGCTTCAGAATCCTCTCCCGGTACTTCTGTAGCCGGTCCATGTGCTTGTTCTGGAGACCGGCCAAGTCCCGGTTCTTGCGAAGAATATTCAGGCATTCCTCCAACCGGTCCGAACCCGTAAGGGCAATTACCTCCGTAGCCAACCGGCCCTCCGTCTGCCTAGTCGACTGTAGGAACCGAGCATACGTCGTCATCTGCTCCGAAAGGTTAACTAAGTCCTGGCACGGGTCCCCGGTGTGCTCCGATGGTCCGGTGGGCTGTTGGACTTCCGTGTTCAAGGTTCGCTTGGCCGGGGTGGGAGTCGGAGGTGATCCGGATGGCTGTCCCTTCTCCGGGCTGGGACGGGGTCTCTTAGCCGGCGTGGGGGAGACCTCGATAACATCATCATCATCGTCCTGATCGAACACTTCTTCCGGTTCAGCGAACTGCTGATAGCTTGTGATTTCATCGTACTCCCGGATCTCCTTAGGACTCAACAGCCCCTTGTGATGGTAGAGGTGAATGAGGAAAGACGGAAGGCAGGTGGCCTGCTTCTTGGTCTTCCGGAGATTGGCTACCTGCCGGTCGACTATCGTCTTCATCATGACGCCCCAGTCTACCGTGAATTCACCGATCATGGCTCCAATGAATACGGACGCCCACTTGATGGTTATCCGTTTGGGCTTTTCCGGATGGAAAATAGGGTTCATAAACCCTACGACTCTCCGGGCCTCCGGATTCGTGATATCCTTCAGCTCCCATCCTTCTCTCGGGTCTCCGGACCCCTCGATATACCCCCATACAAAGTCCCGGGTCTCCGGTGTCGAGACCTCTCCAGTGTTCTTGAACCCATACGTCTCCCTCCAGAGTTGTGCCGTCCACTTATCCGGCTCTCCCCGGATGGTTCCTCGATTCTCGGAATTCTTGACGAGGATCTCCTGGGCCGGAAGGGCATGCTTCCAACCCCATGCCTTGTCCAGTAGGACCTCACAGCCCATAGATTCTAAGGCGGTCCGGAGGAGCTCCCTCTCCCTCTCGTCTGCCGGCATCAACGGCATTACCCGTTGTACCCTGAACAACTGTCCTTCCTCCGCCGGTTCCTTCCCCTTTCTACCCATTCTGCTAAGTCCTCCTCACCGTCACTCCGGTAACACCTGCACGCACGATCCTCACCACAATCTCTCGCCTAACGGAAACACTTCCGTCTCACCGTCTCTCTCCTACCGTCCAACCCTAACTGCGCCCTCCGCCGTGAGACACAAGGACCCAGCCTGCCACAAAATGACAAAAAGAAAGGAGGAGCACGGCTATTCTTCCTCCTTTTATACCTGCCCTCACGCCCACCCGTTCGTAGCTCATCATGACGGACGGTCGTAGCCTTTCATCATTGGACGGTCGCGACCGGCGGCGTTTTAATGGTTGCAGCCATTCTCCCCGTGTGCTTGTACCTTTTGGTGGTTATCCTTAAGTTTGCAGTGTCAGGGTTCTGTCATACGGTCTGTGCTCCCACTCCTCGTCTGCAGACGACCGGATCGCACCCGGCTGACCTTCCGGTTCTCTTACTTATTCGGCCAACCGTCTTAACCGGTTGTTTCACTTATCAACTTAGTACTTCCGTATTTCTAACATAAATTTTTTTAAATTTTTATCATTTTCCTACCGGAATTAGTATTCCGGTGTGTCAACCGTGGAAATCACTTTCCACAAAGTGATCGTTTTGATGATGAGATCTCTGGGGACGAGGAGTTGATGCAGTGCTCGCACAAGATGTTTTTTGTCTGGGAGGGTAATCATCGCCTCTCCGCTTGGCTCCGGCATATCAACAAGCATCATGCGGACGACCCATCCTGGCACATCTGTGTGCATTGCATTGTACTTGACCCCCGCGGCCATGTGGGCAATCTCCTGCACGCTATGCACGACATCAACTGGTACGTTCAAAAATCTTGAGTATTTGTTATCCATTTGAATTTTTTTTCTATTATATTTCATTCTACTTACTTACTAATTTGATATTCAGGTCGACCGAGAATCAGGGTTGTTCATGGGACAGAAGGACCGGTCCGTCCGTCCGGTCCGCTCGTCCGTCCGTTAAGGGTCAGGGGAGGTCCGTTTGACCAAGACTTACGGTTGACCATCCAAATGGTGAAATGGGAGTTACCTTGGCCACCTAGGATGCCACGCGTCTGACATGTCACCAAATATTCCACATATAGAGTTGACACGGGGGATGACATGGCTAAGAGGAAGGGCACCAACGCCTTGGGGGGGGGGGGGGGGGGGGGGGGGGGGGGGGCGCGAGCTTCTAGGGGGGGCGCGAGCTTCTAGGGGGGGGGCGCGAGCTTCTAGGGGGGGGGGGCGCGAGCTTCTAGGGGGGGGGGGCGCGAGCTTCTAGGGGGGGCGCGAGCTTCTGAGGGGGGGGGGGGGCGCGAGCTTCTAGGGGGGGCGCGAGCTTCTCAGGGGGGGGGGGGGGGGGGGGGGGGGGGGGGGGCAAGTGCTTCTAGGAGGGGGAGGCAAGTGCTTCAAGGAGGGGGGGCAAGTGCTTCTAGGAGGGGGGGGGGGGCAAGTGCTTCTAGGAGGGGGGGGCAAGTGCTTCTAGGAGGGGGGGGCAAGTGCTTCTAGGAGGGGGGGGGGGCAAGTGCTTCTAGGAGGGGGGGCGAGCTTCTGAGGGGGGGGGGGGGGGGGGGGGGCAAGCGCTTCAAGGAGGGGGGGCCAAGGCTTCTAGGAGAGATGGGGGGGCCTAGAGCTTCTCGGAGGGGAGGCCAGAGCTTCCGGGAGGGGGGGCGCGAGGTTATGGGTTTAGGGTGATTCTGGAGAACGGGGCATACAATTGATATTTTATTTTTTCCGTTCCATTACAAAAATAACAATAAAATTTTATTCTCCACAAGAGTACATAGCCGTCAAAAAAAGATTTATTACGATTTTGCAAACGTGTAAACAAAGCCATATAGGCAATCAAAATGTTACATATGCAATTCACTATGGTACTACAATGTGCCTCTAAAATAACTATCAGAAGCTTTGAAGTTGTAAGGGGGACTCATCAAATCATCCACAACTCTTGCAAGTGATAGCCTCATCGTGGGGTCTTCGTTAAGCAAGCCATTCAAGTTTGTTGAGAATGCAATCATTGACATTGTATCCTTGAAGAGGTATGGGCATTGTTCGTCCCTCCATATCATCTTTGCCAAATAGCCTACCGAAAATGCATTAGATTGCTCCATCCTGGAACTCTAAATTTTATATTATAATCCCCTTTCTCTTCCAATATTAATGTTTCATCTCTTAATGTTTTGTGCATACTTCCCTCTGTAATGATTCATTTATTTATTTCTCTTCCAACCTTGTTCCACTCTATACTATTTTTTATTTTTTTTTCCTTTATCTTTGAATATCAATATTTGTTTTTTTTTTTAACTCTTCCATTTATTTTTATTTGTATATTAGAGCATTGTTTGTTTCTTCCGTACTAAATTGATTAATTATTCAAATTTTTATTTCTCTTCCAACCTTCTTCCATCCCATGCTATTGATTTTATATTATCCCTTTCTCTTCTGATTTTCATGTTTGTTTTTTTGTTTTTTTTAATCTCTACCATTTATTTTTAATTCTATGTTAGAGCACTGCTTGTTTCTTCCGTACTAAATCAATTAATTATCTAAATATTTTTAATTCTATGTTAATTCCTTGTTTGTTTCTGGCATACTTCCTTTCATAATTATTTATTTCTCTTGCAACCTTCTTCCAGTCTATACTCTTAATTTTATATTTTTCCCTTCTTTTTCAATATTAAAGTTCGATTTATTTTCATCTCTTCCATTTATTTTTCATTTTATGTTTAAAAATAAATGGAAGAGATAAAAAAAATAAAAAATAGTATAGAGTGGAACAAGGTTGGAAGAGAAATAAATAAATGAATCATTACAGAGGGAAGTATGCACAAAACATTAAGAGATGAAACATTAATATTGGAAGAGAAAGGGGATTATAATATAAAATTTAGAGTTCCAGGATGGAGCAATCTAATGCATTTTCGGTAGGCTATTTGGCAAAGATGATATGGAGGGACGAACAATGCCCATACCTCTTCAAGGATACAATGTCAATGATTGCATTCTCAACAAACTTGAATGGCTTGCTTAACGAAGACCCCACGATGAGGCTATCACTTGCAAGAGTTGTGGATGATTTGATGAGTCCCCCTTACAACTTCAAAGCTTCTGATAGTTATTTTAGAGGCACATTGTAGTACCATAGTGAATTGCATATGTAACATTTTGATTGCCTATATGGCTTTGTTTACACGTTTGCAAAATCGTAATAAATCTTTTTTTGACGGCTATGTACTCTTGTGGAGAATAAAATTTTATTGTTATTTTTGTAATGGAACGGAAAAAATAAAATATCAATTGTATGCCCCGTTCTCCAGAATCACCCTAAACCCATAACCTCGCGCCCCCCCTCCCGGAAGCTCTGGCCTCCCCTCCGAGAAGCTCTAGGCCCCCCCATCTCTCCTAGAAGCCTTGGCCCCCCCTCCTTGAAGCGCTTGCCCCCCCCCCCCCCCCCCTCAGAAGCTCGCCCCCCCTCCTAGAAGCACTTGCCCCCCCCCCTCCTAGAAGCACTTGCCCCCCCTCCTAGAAGCACTTGCCCCCCCCTCCTAGAAGCACTTGCCCCCCCCCCCCTCCTAGAAGCACTTGCCCCCCCTCCTTGAAGCACTTGCCCCCCCCCCCCCCTCCTAGAAGCACTTGCCCCCCCCTCCTAGAAGCACTTGCCTCCCCCCCCCCCCTCAGAAGCTCGCGCCCCCCCCCCTGAGAAGCTCGCGCCCCCCCCCCCTCAGAAGCTCGCGCCCCCCCCTAGAAGCTCGCGCCCCCCCCTAGAAGCTCGCGCCCCCCCCCCTAGAAGCTCGCGCCCCCCCCCCTAGAAGCTCGCGCCCCCCCCCTAGAAGCTCGCGCCCCCCCCCTAGAAGCTCGCGCCCCCCCCCCCCCCCCCTCAAAAGCTCGCGCCCCCTCTTAGAAGCTCGCGCCCCCCCCTAGAAGCTCGCGCCCCCCGAAGAAGCTCTAGCCCCCCCTCCCAAAAGCTCTGGCCCCCTTCTCAGAAGCTCGCGCCCCCTTTGAACTCGCTCGCGCACCCCTTTGCATATGTGGAATTCCCCGTCATCGTTCGTTGTCCATGTCATCAATATGTTTCCCCTATAGGTAAGTTGTAAAAAAAAAAAACTAACTTAGTAATTTTCCTCCTCCCCTCAATGTCCGATTATGTCCGGGGACCGACCGGTCCGTCCGTCCGTCCGTCCGTCTATGTCCGGAAATTTTGCCCATGTCCGTCCGAATAGACAACCCTGCCGAGAATGACCACGTGAAGAGTAATCTCCCAGCAAAATTGTTTCGAATCCGCTCATTCGGAATGATGAAGCTGGAGGAGTTTAAAGACCTCCTGAGCCCTCACGAATTTGAGGCTTGTTTGAAGAACAGGCCACCGAACCCGTCATGGTTCCCCTTGACAACTCGTGTTTTCATCGCATTTCTCTACCGAGTAAGTTGTACCTCCTCTTTGTCTTTGCTCGTTTTGTCTCCCCTCATTCTTTGCAAGTTTTATTTTGTTCATTTATGAATTCTCTAAGAATTGGTTATCCTTCTAGAGGTGGAAATTGCTGTGGCCTCGGATGAAGCAGCTAAAGCCTACATGGAGAGGACACCGGCGGATGAACAGACTGCATCTGCGATTTGGGATGTCATGAATGACGCGACTGAGAAAATGGTGGACCTCATTAAGAGGAAGGACTTCACTAAGTACTTGGCAATCGCAAATCCCAAAAAACGGAGACGACTTCCTGAATGAGGTAACACCTTCATCTAATTTCAGTTAGTATTTTGAATTGTTACAACATTATGCAATTATATTTTCTAATACTTCTCTACTCCTGGCAGATCAATCGGCATTACAGTCTAAACTCTAAACCTGAGATGTCCCTCGATAAGCTCCAGAAGATCTGTCCAGCGGCCGTTGAGCCCAAATACAAGGCTCGGTGGCTGAGGTGGTGGAACTCATCTCTGAGTTCCCGACTATCTTACAGATTTCCACCGCCCAAATTCAAGGATACTGAATTCGACCCTTGGTTGAACAGGGCCTCATTCTGGGCTGGGGTATGGTTTCGAAATATGCCTTACCAATTACTACATGCTTTCTGATTTCTTTTCTCATTGGTACTAATTCGAATTTTGTATTACAGTTGGAGGAAGCCGTCATCAACGAGGTCGAGGACATATTCAAGGCAGAGAACCTCGATATCGATTGGACGGCATTTCCTGATGTCCAACAGCCTGGCGATTATGTCGAGAGTTCACGTATTATGTTGTGGGACAAGGCCTTCCCTTCGTTTATTGGAAAGAAGGCTGAGAAGCCCTTCGACAAGAAGTCCAACTTCTCTAAATTCCCTGGAACCGCTGAAGTTGTCAAGCGGGTTATTTATCAGTATGTTGCCTAACTTTTTTGCATTTGCATATTCTAATTTGCTAAAGCTTTCTATGCTACTAACCTTCTAAATTTCTTCTCTTTGGTACTTCAAGCGAAAGCTTGTTTTGAACGAGGCCATCACGGTCCAGCAGCTCCCCAACTACTTCCGTGCTTGGACGCAGACAACCTCGGACCAGTGTATCTATTCTCCCCAGCAGCTGCAAAGGTACAAAGCTCCTCACTTGCTTGAGGGATGCTGGTACCTTGATTGCTCTCGTGGTTTCACGATTGACTCAGAGGTCGACGTCAAGACTCTACACGATGGGGGTGCGATGGTGGTCGAAGACACAGAGGATGGTACAGAAGATTTTAGAGGACAGCAAGATCAATCCTCTGCTCCTCCACCGAAGAAAGGGAGAGGTCGGCGACTTAAATTCTTGCGTTCTCAGTCAGAGGCATCAGAGCAAACCGGTGCGGCGTCTTCCCAGCCAAAACAGAAGGAACCAGAGCCCTCCCCAAGTAATGTCGTTACGAAGCCTTCTTCAACTTCTTCGCCGGCTCCTTCCTCGATCAGTGCTTCCGAGGTCACCAAAGGTCTCCTCGAGCATAGGAAATCCAAGAAATTCCCACAGACTACCTCTTCCGCTGGAACTCTCAATTCCTCTCAGGTTTATATCATCAACTCCTCTGTGAGTTTGGTTCTATCCCGACACAAGGAACTTGAAGACGTTGGTGGCGATCCCGAATGGAACAAGGCTCTAGACATCATTCGAATGGTATGATTCGTTGTTTCATTCTTTCCCTTGAATTCTTATATTCTGTAAACCTTGGTTGTACATCATAATCTTCGCTTGTACATATTCTTGTTTACTCAAGTTTGGGGCAGGCCGCGAGAACCGAGTTTCTGATAGATGCAAAGAGGAGAATCACTTGGGATTCGACTTGATCATTGTCGATGTTCCTGAGAATCTTCCGGTCCCCACGATATCCAATCCCCCCTACGTCCCTCCGTCTTGGAACAAACGCGGCAAGGATTATTTGGAGGACGTCTTCGAATTCGCAAGACATTTCTTGCAGTTGGATGGTGCTCTCTGCATCATCCACAACAACGACCAACGTCTGGCTTCGAAGATTTCCGAAGTGGCTACTGCTGATGGCTTCGTGCAGCACCGAGACTGGTGGGGCTTCAATGCACTAGGCTTGGCTCACCCAACGATGCCCCGCTCCTTGGTATGTACATCATAATCTTCGCTTGTCTTTGCATTCTACTAAGTTTTCTTTTTAATTACACTCACATATTTTTGTTTCTCGCAGTCTCTTCGATTCAGGGTGCGCGTCTTCATTCGTGGTGGTTCCCCCCCATTCAAGTTTTCTTTTCAAACGAAGAAATCCGATGTCGTTTACAACGACCTCCACATTACCGAGAGTGATGCCATTCTCAACTTCACCGATGCAGACTCGCAGCTCATGAATGGGGAGGTGCCGTAGAGAGGATTGAGGGAGAAAGCCCCTGAGATGATGCAGGGAATCATTGAGGAGATGACCAAGCCCGATGACATAGTCTTCGAGTGGTCGGCAGGAACAGGTAATCCTCCATTAACAGTTTCTGCATTTCCAATCCTCTGATTTTCTCCACAGGGACTCACTACTTTTCTCTGCTACGTGTTTTCAGGTGCCTCCCTCAAGGCTTGCTAGAGTATTGGTCGTCATATTATAGCTTGTGAGGAGGACAAAGCCATATTCAACGCCCTTCTCAAACCGTATATGGCTACGTCATCTCCCATGGGCCCTCCTAAACATCCTAATCCGGCAGCAGCAGACGAAGCGCCTCCAAAGAGATCAAGAAGACCTGATAAGTGGTGTAAGTCTTCTATTTTTTGTTCAAATTCTCCAAGCATTGCTTCTCTTTGCACCTCTACGTACTCAATCTAACGACAATCGGTTTTCTATTGCAGAGTAGTTTCACCAACACCGCCACGTGGGCCAACAGCAGTGTCCACTCCATCGTGGCGTCTTCATTCCAACCCGATTCAGCCTTTCATACTTCCGGACTACACAGAGGACTTAGCACAGGCGTTTCAATCTGGAGCCCTCACATATGTTCCTAGTCGGCCAACTACTTTTGATCCTAGGGCACTTCTATTCGTGGATGAAGAGGCTGTAGAAGGAGATTCAGAGTCATCTAGTTCTGAGAGTGGAAGTAGCGATTGTAGCATGTTCTGAGTTAGAAGGAGGCTCCGGTCTTTCATTGTTTTCATTTGATTTGATTTGATTTAATTGGAGTTCATTGCGTAATCCTTCGTCTACTCTACTGCAAACAACCTAAACTTGTTATGCTTCTCATTTCCAATTCGTCTCCGTGTATGTAAAGGATGAAATGTCACAACTGTAATGCTCAAAATATAATATGAAGAATGAAATGTCACAAAAGAAATGCTCAAAATTTAAATTGCGTTGTACTTTATATTTTAATCATTCAAAATCCCACATTTCCATAGCCATGTTACCTATTATTGACTTGGTGTACATCTTGGTTTCTGCTATCCCATTATTGTACACGAACTCCGAAATATTCCACGAACTTTTAAGACCATTTCTTTGAGTTGGTTTCGAGTTGTCTTATTCCTAGAATCGTCTATATTATCTAAAACCATCATGCTGGAATACTCGTATCTAGATCCAATAAGGGACCAAATCTAAAGGAATGTATTCGAACACCCCACTAGACTTCACAGTACTAATCCTTCGGAGGATATACAGTCCAACTCTTGTCGATATCAAACCAGCAAGTTTCGCCATCCAATATGATCACTTCGGGTAGGTGAACAACTGGATTCTCATCGACGTTCCATGGCAAGGGATACGGAATTAGGGACAAGTCCATAATACGGAGAAGCTCATTGGTACAAAGCACTGTCCAACGCCATTCACCTTCACCAACATGGAGGCTTCCGATGTGCCTAAACGGTGGCAGGTCCATGCCTCGTTCTCTGGCGCGCTCCACCTCCAACAGCCAGGGCTGCAGCTCCTAAAAACTCGCCGGTGCCTTTCGGGGCAAACCTACAGCCGCTCTCGTCCTCCTCGATCTCGCATTACACACCTTCGGCATCGCGCAACACAGTAAATTGTTGTAGTCTTAAAACGTTCCACGCAAGCTTGCAGATTGACCCCCCCCGAACTCCTACGCTACCTTCGCATACAGCACAGAATGCCATAGACTGTGTCACTATCCTAATACGCCACCTAGAAACAAGCTAAAAAAACCAAGAGTGACCTCTTTCTGTGTAACCCAGCTTACCAAGTGCTGTTTCATGATGAAAATCTCCTACTTGTATCACTCAAATGAAGAAGCTTCGCTGCCTAGGAACAGAGAGTAATCTTCGATGAAGACAAGGACTCTAACAAGGTATATCTTGGTTTTAGCAGTTAAGATATTATACACGAATTTTGTAATATTCCAGGAAGTTTTCAAACCTTGCCTCCTTTATGGTCTGTGAAATTTGTTTTTTTCCTTGTGCATTTACATAATCCTATGAAAGAATTATTTGTTTGATCTAAAACTTAACGCCTGATCATTGTATCTTGCCTAAACCCATGACAAATCTCACAAAATATATGCATGACGTCATCATGACATCAGCCCTAATTTGTATCTTAGAGAACAAACGTAATAAATTCTTACCAGAGATAACCTTGATCTCCACGGTAATATACTCTTTTCCTAATAAAAGTGTCAAAATCAAGCCTTAATTTAGTAAATTTCCACGGTTATAGGGTCTACTTTGCTTTTGAAAATTTTGCTAATTGTCAATTCTGTGCTCTCCATTCTGTGCTCTCCGCTCTCCGCTCACATACGAACTTTCCCCCTCACGAGCTTATCTAGTGAGATAGGGTTTTTCAACATTTGAAACTCATTTTTGTATGATTGAATGAACGTATGAGCAACCTTGGCTTGTAACTCCGAGCTATAGTATACAGGCAAATGTGGAACAATGGCAGCATTCCTATAAACCGATTCCACAACAGCCTTTCGAAATTTGCGAACCATCACACTTGTTCTCTAACTCATCTACAATGAAGGAACAAATCCTGCTCGAAATTCTAAGAACATCCCGTCGACCTAAAATTTCCAATAGTACACCCTCTCTCGCTAAGTGCTCTGACCTCTCTATTATCAATCTTTTCCTTGCCCTGCTTTGTAGTTGCCGTTCAGCAGCATTCTCCCTTGCTGTTAAGAGAGACGGTGTAGATCCTACAAGAGTCTGCGCTCTTTGGGCAGGTCCAAGCCGTTTTACACCGCGACGTCAATCCTGAGCTCTAACATTTCCCAGCTTGCAAGCATCACTTAGAAAACAAATCAGTATAAGGTCATAAGAGTTTACATATTTGCTCAATGCAATAGATTCAGACGTGTCTGAAATCGATGGTACTTGGCTGTTCTACAGCGCTTGTCGCCCACAGTTCTAGCACGAAGTACAAAAATCTACTCAAAACATAGATAGAAGTCAAAAAGCGACATGGAGTGAAGTCTGAAACAAGGAATCTGAAATAGTAGCCCCATGCAGCCACATAATTCAGCCACCACCGAACCGCCGTAACGCTGGAAGAGAACTGGAACCAATTGGAAACCCTAACCAAAATTGGGTCCACATATTAGAAAGATACGTTACGAGTCTCATAAAAGTATGCTCAATTCAAGAGGGGTTGCTGCTTTTTCCCTCTCCTATGACTGAGACTAGCGGCAGAAAAGTTGGATCCACAATGCCACGCATCCAGATACCATTGCCTGAATGATTTGGACGAAGTATATCAAGATACTATGGCAGTACATATATATGGTATGTGCAAACTCCCAGCTCGCATTTTTTGATAAAGTATCATAACTACAAGGAAATTGTTTTTCTGTACGTGAATACAGGAAGCCCACATAGTATTCACTGTGTTCTACAAGGGCCAAAAAAAAAAACACAGCAAAAAGCTTTTTTTTTTTTCCCCATGTTTTAAACACAGAAAAAAACTTGGGCATTTTCTAAATAAATTGTTCAATGGATTACAATTGTCCAAATTGTTCAACATAGTACCCATCTGCTATATGTTTTACACCTATCATGAAAAAAGCATTGAAAAAGAAGCATAGAACCGACAAAACTAAGTATATTTCCACAAACAATATACTCTGTGACAGGAAATTGTAGTATACAAATATACTTAGTACGTTCACACACTAACGAGTTTATTAATAGTAAGTACAAAAATAGAAGATTAGTTATATCTACAACCATATTATTTAATTAAATCACTCAAGAACATGCTGTAACATTGTAATCAGGAATAAATTGAAATCAACATCCCTCTGAAAATGTGGTTTGTGACACCATTTTTGTCCTAGTGTAGCCTGCTTTTGCCCCGCATCGGTGAAAATCCAAGGCGATCTCTTATGCCCGCATCGATCTTCGAGGTCAAACCTAATCACAAACCGCGACGGAGATCTTCAACTCATCATGGAGAAATTGAAAGAGGATGTTGCCTGGTGACAAGTCATTGTGGAGGTTGCCTCATTTGTGCACCTCATTCATGATGTTGATGAAGACCCAAGCAAGCTCTGTCCGCTTGCTCCAAAAAAGGCAAATTTGCATTCCTTGAACAAAATTATCCTCTTCATTCCTACTAAAGGTATACTGGATGAGGAGGTTATCCCCTGCTTCATGGTCTCTTTTCAGCATCTTTCGAAGTGTCCCCCGTTCCACCTATGCATGTATCCCACGTAATCCTTGTCGTGAATGGCCACAAATTGAATGACACCTAGATGGAGAATTCTCACGACAAAAGATTTATTGTTGCGGTCCACTAGTGCTAATCCGGCCGAATATCCTAGTTGTAGGGCCTTTTAGCAGGAAAACTTCCAAACCGGAGAAATTTTGAGTGCTTGCTCGATGCGAACCCTCCGTATGGTTGCATAACCACCTCTAAGGACTTTGTCATCCAATGGCCAAACGATTGTTGTGTCGGACAGGACAATCAAAGATCGCGTTTGTATCGCCATCTCAATCTTCCGACCAAGCGGAGAATCCCACCAATGAATAGAAGCACTTCGATGCTTCATAGATCCCATGGGTTGAATTAGATTCTGGAACAAGTCTGCTTTCAAAACAACCTTATTGAAGGCATCATCTCCCACCCTATGCTCCCTTGCAAACTTAGCCATAATACCACGAGCATTCCAAATCACACGGTGTGCTCAATTTTCCACAAAACAAGTGTACCCCTTCATCTGTCTATCTTCGTTCCATTCCGGTCCCATCAAGGCATCCATAATCCACAACTCCATCTCGAGCTTGAATTTCTTGAGCCCGTCCTCTTCATACTGAACATAAGAATTATCCACTAATGCAAGGGTGGTCCCTTCATAGAATCAAACGATCTCAATGGTAATAAAATCCTTGCAACGTAATGACGGTCTATCGTCAAGGTTCTTCTTATCCCTGAATTGCCCCACATTCTTCTGTTTCTTGTTCTTCGGCATCCTGCAAGACCTTTGAACGCTCCAATCCAAGGTATCGCCTTAAGCCTCGACGTATTTCACACTTTAAAATAAATTGCAATTCAAAATGAATCCTTAATTCCCGAAGAACAATAGTAGAGCAATTGAAATTCGACAAAGTATTCACAAAAACCGTTTAGAAATTCAAAAACTCCCCCCATTCCTCCAACACACACATAAAGGGACCCCTTTCCTCCTAGTGAGAAGGACCCAAGAGAGAGAGATTACCTCCCCCACCACAAGCCAGCCACTCTTACGCAAAAGGGAGAAAAAGTGTCAAAAAAAAAGAAGGCGGTTTCCTCTTATGAAGTGCAAACCGCCCTTGCAGCCGTCTGATCGGCCGCGGTTCCGCCTCGCACGATCGGCCATCGAATCAGCCCGCCGCACGGCACGATGGCGCCGCGTGGCTATCGGCCGAGGTGGCCGTCCGATCGGACGGCCGCGTCACGACGATGGTCACCCAGCGAACGGCCACCAAGGCCAACGGTGCGGGCGCCCAATCCAACAGCCCTCGTCAGCCGCCCGGATTGAGCGACCGCGATTCAGCCACCACGGCCGCATCTGACAGTGGCGGCGGCGGACAGCCACAGCATCAGACGACTGACGGCGGCCGCTCCGATCCAACGGCCCATGATCGTCCGCCGCGACCGCATTGTCGCCGTTGGATTGGAGCAGCCGCTGTCGGGGCGACGCAGCGGACGGACCCCACGGCTGTCGACGCAATCTGATAGCTCAGATCCGGGCGCGTCGCGGGATCCGCCGATCCGACAACCGAGACGAATTACCTACGCTCGAGTAACTCAAGTTTTTATCGGGTTGTAATTCCAGTGACTTCGGGATGCGACGTCTGCGACGAGGGTGTCCGGATGTCCGGGTTTTGGACGTAGGGCCCGTTCAGACGTCTAATTTGAAAACCCTGTGTAGGAGGTAGAGTCTTACTTCTGCTTTTGTAATTCTAGACACAGTCTGTTGGTATTCCTACTGCAGCAGACAGCTCCATTTGGAAGTCTTCCATTGGTGTTCTAGGCAAGTAAAGAGGGTCCAAGCTCGCGCGCCAGAATAAAATAATGTTCTTTGTTTGGTTTTTTTCTATCTTTCTTTGTTTAGTTTGGTGTTTTGTTATTGTTGTTTTATAGGACGGTTGTTTAAGATCATAATAACATTTGTTTGATAAACTAAATATTTTTGGTTTGGTTGCAAGTGATTGGTGGAGAAAGAAAAGACTTACATGTGGACTCCTTCTTGCACTAGAAGAAAAACTATGTCGAATTGACAGAACTGTGACAGCGAAATGTCCAATATGATAACTTCAACATTGTTCTCTGTATTCTTGTCAATTCGGTCATATTCTTTAATCCCTGTCAACTTTCTTTCAAATTTATAGTCCCAAATATTCTCCCAGAGGACAAGCTAGCAGTGCAAGGAGAAAAATGCTGAGCTGGCAGTCAGAGGTGGAAGAAAGGAGGGGTGATCAAAATAGTTATGTTCTTTTGCGGTTCAGTGTTCTGGACGCTAGCATTGCAATGCCTACAATGCTATAAAAACACCACATGCAACACAAGCGCTGAATTGTCGATGCACCTGAACGGCGCCTCTCCATCGCCAATCTATTGTCATCATTCAAATCTCGACTCCGCACTGCTCATATTCACGCTCACCTTTGTTTATGGTTTGTTTTTGTTTGGATTCTTGTTGGTTGGGTTTGGATTGGGGATTATGGTTTGAGGTTGCGGTGGATGGTGGAGGGGGGAGCGATATGAAATGTTTTACGCAAGAGAGTTACTGGGACGAGTTCTTCAAGGTCAGCCAGGGGCGGCCGTTTGAGTGGTACGGGGACTGGGTGTCGCTGCCGAGGCTGTTCCGGGAGCAACTAGGCCTGAGCACCGATCGCAAGCCGCCATTGGAGATCCTAGTGCCCGGGTGTGGGAATTAAAGGTTGTTGGCGGCGATGTATGAAGTTGGGTTTTAGAAGATTGTCAATGTGGATTTCAACAAGCGCGTCACGTGGCTGAGATGTTGCGGTTGAATGTGCGCGCGAGGCCTTTGATACGGTGGCAGGTCATAGATATCACCAAAATGCAGGTCATTGCTCTCACTGCCTTAAACCTTGAACCCCGTAGAAATCCTAAGCTCATAGTTTTCATGTTTTAGATCTGCTTGTTTAGGATCTTAAACCTAGGCTTAATGGATTCCGATCATGAGATACCATCTGTTCAGTGGCCTCTTTTACGGTGTCAAGTTATGGACCTGAATTGGAAAAACTATCAGGTTGATATAGTTGTGTCTAACTTTGTTTAAGTGCAAATTCCTTCGGCTCGAATGTTTGGTAACATCTAGATACGAGCTTTCTACTGTACCAAATGTTAGTATTCTTGTGGAAGGTTAAAAGCTTGAGAGATGTGGAGTTATATTAAGTCGGGATATGAAATGTTTCGGACCTTTTACAGTTTGCAAATAATTCTTTTGATGTGGTGTTAGACAAAGGAGGTCTAAATGCACTTACGGGAGAGCCAGATGAACCTCAAATTGCAATGAAAAGGCTTCTTTTGGAGGTCTTATTCTATCTTCTTATTCGGCTGTGTCTGTGTTAGTGTATCTTTAATTTGAAGGGCATCCATCAGGCAAAAAATTTAGGATTGTTATGTTGGTGTGTTTTGTTTGATGAGTAGCACCTTCAAATTGCTTAGCAACATGTAATAGGTGCGTGAACTACTTTTACGTCTAGTCTTTCATAGATTGGCAACCAATGTATGAACAAGTATTGAGCATATTGCGTGATCTTTAGTTCTGATTGATGCCATTTGAACATTTAAGGGAACTAGAATTACTGCTCGGACATTTTAGGATTGGCTGGGACGTTGTGGTGTATCAAGTGCAAGATGAGTCGAATGATACATGAGCAATGTTAGTGAGTTTGCTTGTCGTGGGTACAAAGAGCACACCTCTCTCGATGCTAACATATTGCTGCAGACATAGAGGACTTTGTTCCGATTGTAGTGTTATCGTATCCAGCGGTTCAAATGCTAGATATCTTTGTTGTTATGTCTAATCTACGGAACTTCAGGTTTACAAGTGGTTATAAGAAGGATTATCATGTTAGTTTGAGGTTCATTGAGCTACAGTAAACTATTAAGCATGAATAATTCGACTTGTTTTATAATTTCCGTGTTCTGAGGGCTTTTCGACGATGCATATGAAATGTGTGGTAGGCGTGATTGAAGTGGAAAACAAACTGCGTACTACCTTTGAAGGTGGTTGATTTGGTGGTGCATTGGAAAATCTGACAATCGAAGAAGACTATTCGGAATTTGATAAATTAAATCCAGGCAAAGTAAGAGCAGTGAAGAGCAGTGAAGTTAGGAGGTCAGTATTCAGAACATTCGGATAAATTTAAATCCTTTCATCTAATGTGCATACATGTGTTATGAAAATTGATTTTCCATGTCAAATATAGTAATTTCATGCACAAGTATTCTAGATGATTTCCATTGACACAAAACCATAATTATCATATTTGTAATCAAGACACATGATCACTCTTAATAGGACCACTTGTACTTGAGAAAATCAAAGCTTTGCAAATTCTTCAAAATTTCCACATAGTTAAATGTGAAAGTAAACTGATTTTACCTTCTTGCGTGAAAGTAAACTGATTTTACCTTCTAGCTGACATGGATTCATAAATCTAGTGTGGCGATGGGGTTCAACCACAATGCCACATGTGCTGCAGACGTGTAACTATGTCCTAATTGACAGCAAAATTGACAAAATTCTGTCAACAGGGTGACCAAATCAAGGTATCTTGATTGACAGAGCAGTTAAGAAAATTTTGTTATATCATCGTCAATTAGGTCACAGAAGTTCTTATAGTGTTGCAAATGTGAGCTTCTCTACTTATTGATAGTCTTGTTGCAATGGTTTACAACGTCTCCATCTTCAGGATCCTTCCTCCGATGCTTCTAGACGAGGTGTAGCTATTGGTGCGGCTGGATTGACCGATCACTGATGCTTCTGTGGTTTCGGGTCTTGCGTCTAGAATACAAGAGAGTTGTTGCGAAGATCTTCGCAGTTTCAAGCAGAATCTCGCTTTGAGGCTATAATTTTGAATACGTATGAGCTTCGGGGTAGCACGCGATGGTTATAACTACGCTCCTTGCAGCTTCAATTGCTTCTTTTGTCTTCTACTTTGACTCTGCCATTGACGGGTTAATGATGTCGCTGGGAGTTGTGGAAATCAATCCCTCTAGCTTGGATTGTGCCACTTATCACGTCAGATCTGGGTATGTCGAACCGGTGAAAAAAGTTGCTCTGCCTTGCTTTTTGAGATTTTGCTTCCTACTCTGGCTGCTCTAGGGGTTGTGCTCTTACCACAAATTCACTTACTAGTTTAGGGGAGCCAAAGTGTTGCACAAGTGAGTTTCCTACAGGTCTTCTATGGCAATTGAGTGCCATTGTCGACATGCGCCAATATCGTTATACTGATACAGCCTTCGTTGTCTTGCAGATTTGGTTGATTGCGTTCCTGATTATATTGGTTACTTGGCTGCTTCACTGTACTGCTATCGCTCTCTTTTGCAGTGGATTGTTGCTCTCGCTCCTCTTGTTGTAGATTATTGTTCTTGATGTCTATTGTAGCACAGCGTGGTATTAATATTCCTTCGGAAAGCACTCAATCGGACACAAAGTACCCTCTCGAGTAAACCACTCCAAGTTCGTTCCCACGAAGACCTATAGTTTCCTTCCTATAAGACAATGAGCTACCTTTTCCCATCCGACTCCCAGAGTGTAGCACGACGTGGTATCCGTATTCCTCCGGTAACCACTTAATTGACACTAAATACCCTCCAAAGTGAACCACTCCGTGTTCGTTCCCACGAAGACCTATAGTTTTCTTCCTTTTAGATTTTAACGGAAATCACCACCGGTGTCCGACCGTATTCCGTCTTTCGACCGGTTGGCCGAATCCGGGAGTTTTTGCCTCGTTCCTATTTTCCGGCTTTTTAGACTAGTGGCCGGTTCCCACTGATCCGTCTATCCTTTCAAGTGGCTGGATTTTCCACCGTCCCGTGACTTAAAGTGGCTGGACACCCCACTGTTCCTATTTACCACTCAAGAAGTGGAGTAATAATCCTTCCGTACGGCTAGGTACCGGTCCGGATAGCTACTCAGTGCCGGTTATGAATACGGAAATCATACTACAATGACATCACCTTACGGCTGCACAGTATTCGACTATACTATCTCCCTTCCGGATTGGTTCGCAGTAGGACATCCGGCTTTTATCCCATCTACAGGAAGCGACCGGTCCGTTTCCGGATCCCGGTGTACACACGGCTCTCCGTGTCCTTGAGACTACCAGCCCCGCTGCAATACGTCTCTCCTTCCCTACGGACTCCTTCCGGGACTGGACAGCGTCAACACTTGACGCTTGACACCTCCCCAGTCTCTCCGGGCGCTCTCCAGATTATCCTACCGTTCAACACTCCTCCGGAACACTACTGAAGACAATAGTACCAACAACCGATACGGCAACGGACCTGCCAGCAGCCGGTTGACACAACAAATTCAAAAGCATATACTCAATTGCAACAACAAAACGGCGTACAAAAACAAGGCCCCGGCCTTGGAAAAACGTCCAACTAAAATACCAAAGCCTATCGATCCTAAAGCGACCAAGTGGCCCACCGAGATCCAGAAATTCCGGATCTTGGATCCGGGAATCCCGGACCGGTGGCCGCCTTCTATTCCTAGTTACTGCCGCTATCTATCCGGATTGGCAGCCGGGTGCACTGGAGCCCCATCGTTAGTCGCTGCCATTTTATCCGGTCCCTATCCTAACTTCTACTCCTTGTGCTTATCGAACCGGGGGCTGTGCCGGGTTCCGTCCATCCGTTCCTTCTTCTGTACCCTCTTCAGCTTCTTCAACGAGGGGCCTTCTTCCGGAGCCTCAGATGCCGACGGTTCGCTGGACTTCCGGGATCGTTCTGCTTGAACCGCCGGGGATGGAGATCGTGCCGCCACCGGAACTGCGCTGAGATCCACCTGGAGCTTTTCCGGAGATCCCTGTACCGGCAAAAGGCCTTCCGGTGGTGGTCTTTGGTCCGGTTCCAAAGAGATGTTTCCGGGGTTAACAGTCTCGATTCCAGCCAAATTGGGTAGAGTGTGCAGACTGCTCAAGGTATCCGGGATAGGATCCTCCAGCGGATGTCCTACCTCCTCTGGATTGAACGGATGGCCGACCATATCGGAGAGGCTGGAGGTGGCACCGGCGCCGATTCCCTGGGTGGGGACGGTGGTCTGGGCTCCTCCCGATCTGCCGGTGGCTCTGATGACGGACCGGCCTCTGCGGAACCGAGGATCTCCACCATGTTCTTCATCTGCGTCCAAGTGTCCTTCATCACCTGCGTCCGGTCGTGCATGAACTTTATAATCTTCTTGACAGTCGGATCCGGTTGACGGGTCAAGAAGGCTTGGTAAACGGCGCACTGATTGGCCACATCCACCGGAAGGGCTAAAGTGGCCTTGATCTCGGCGACCGACCGGATGGCCTCGGCTGCCCGGTCACGGGCGTCACTGTAATCCTTCTGGGCATCACGCACTTCCTCCTTGAGCTTCAGAATCCTCTCCCGGTACTTCTCTAGCCGGTCCATGTGCTTATTCTGGAGACTGGCCAAGTCCCGGTTCTTGGGAAGAATATTCAGGCATTCCTCCAACCGGTCCGAACCCGTAAGGGCAATTACCTCCGTAGCCAACCGGCCCTCCGTCTGCCTAGTCGACTGTAGGAACCGAGCATACGTCGTCATCTGCTCCGAAAGGTTAACTAAGTCCTGGCACGGGTCCCCAGTGTGCTCCGGTGGTCCGGTGGGCTGTTGGACCTCCGTGTTCAAGGTTCGCTTGGCCGGGGTGGGAGTCCGAGGTGATCCGGATGGCTGTCCCTTCTCCGGGCTGGGACGGGGTCTCTTAGCCGGCGTGGGGGAGACCTCGATTACATCATCATCATCGTCCTGATCGGACACTTCTTCCGGTTCAGCGAACTGCTGATAGCTTGTGATTTCATCGTACTCCCGGATCTCCTTAGGACTCAACAGCCCCTTGTGACGGTAGAGGTGAATGAGGAAAGACGGAAGGCAGGTGGCCTGCTTCTTGGTCTTCCAGAGATTGGCTACGTGCCGGTCGACTATCGTCTTCATCATGACGCCCCAGTCTACCGTGAATTCACCGATCATGGCCCCAATGAAAACGGACGCCCACTTGATGGTTATCCGTTTGGGCTTTTCCGGATGGAAAATAGGGTTCATAAACCCTACGACTCTCCGGGCCTCCGGATTCGCGATGTCCTCCAGCTCCCATCCTTCTCTCGGATCTCCGGACCCCTTGAGATACCCCCATATAAACTCTCGGGTCTCCGGTGTCGCGACCTCTCCAGTGTTCTTGAATCCATACGTCTCCCTCCAGAGTTGTGCAGTCCACTTATCCGGCTCTCCCCGGATGGTTCCTCGATTCTCGGGATTCTTGACGAGGATCTCATGGGCCGGAAGGGCATGCTTCCAACCCCATGCCTTGTCCAGTAGGACCTCACAACCCATAGTTTCTAAGGCGGTCCGGAGGAGCTCCCTCTCCCCCTCGTCTGCCGGCATCAACGGCATTACCCGTTGTACCCTAACCAACTGTCCTTCCTCCGCCGGTTCCTTCCCCTTTCTGCCCATTCTGCTAAGTCCTCCTCACCGTCACTCCGGTAACACCTGCACGCACGATCCTCACCACAATCTCTCGCCTAACGGAAACACTTCCGTCTCACCGTCTCTCTCCTACCGTCCAACCCTAACTGCGCCCTCCGCCGTGAGACACAAGGACCCAGCCTGCCACAAAATGACAAAAAGAAAGGAGGAGCACGGCTATTCTTCCTCCTTTTATACCTGCCCTCACGCCCACCCGTTCGTAGCTCATCATGACGGACGGTCGTAGCCTTTCATCATTGGACGGTCGCGACCGGCGGCGTTTTAATGGTGGCAGCCATTCTCCCCGTGTGCGTTGTACCTTTTGGTGGTTATCCTTAAGTCTGCAGTGTCAGGGTTCTGTCATACGGTCTGTGCTCCTACTCCTCCTCTGCAGACGACCGGATCGCACCCGGCTGACCTTCCGGTTCTCTTACTTATTCGGCCAACCGTCTTAACCGGTTGTTTCACTTATCAACTTAGTACTTCCGTATTTCTAACATAAAATTTTTAAATTTTTATCATTTTCCTACCGGAATTAGTATTCCGGTGTGTCAACCGTGGAAATCACTTTCCACACAGAGTCCCAACCGACCGGATTCCTTACCAATGTGTTAACTTCCCGGATTGTCACCCTTTAGATCCTGATCGGTCCAAATACCGGCTTCCGGATGGCTACTCTCCGTCTATTCTCGGCTTTTTATACAAGTGGCCGGTTCTCATTCAATTTGATCCTTTGATGTTTAGAGTGGCCGGATTCTCGACTATCTCGTAACTTAAAGAGGTTGGACACCCACTGCCTCGTAACTTAAAGTGGCTTTTAGACACCCACTGGTCCTATTTTAATAACCGGATGGTGTAATTTCCGTATGTCTACTCTACCGAGCCGGATGGCTGCTCAGTACTGGATATACAAACGGAATCCTATAATATAACGACATTCCGGTCTAGCTGCAAGTACTATTCCTACATTGTTACTCCTTCTGGACGTTTACATTTGACTAGTCAAGCTTTTGTCCTATCGTCAAGGAGACATCGATCCTATCTAGTATCCCAATTCCACACGGCCGTCCGTGCTCTAAGGACTATCAAAGACATCTTTGCAATATGTTCCTTCCCTCCAGGTTCTTTCTCAACATTGGAAACCATCAACACCCCACGCTTGACACCTTTCCAATCCCTCCGGGTGCTCTCCTAATTCACTCTAGACTATTTTTATGGTAAATGGCCAATTTCTCAACCGCTAGTTTCAATGAAATGGTTTACCTCATTGTTTCCTGCAACTACACATTTTGGTAAATTGTTGATATCTTTTTTGGTATTAGTCTTTTAGCCTTGAACTTTTTATCAAATGTTATCAACATGAAGGGGATTTTATTCCAAGAATTTCATGGCCAAAAAAAAAATTCAATCTTTGGGAGGCTGTCAAAGTTGGCAGCAGTGAAAACATGTCCTCAATGGTAAGTTTTGAATAACTTTGTTTTGGTGAATCTTTCGGCCTTGGAAAATTGCATACATATAATTAACTTAGTGGCAATTCTTCAGTAAAAATGTCGTGGTAAAATACGAATATCCGAGCTCTTGGGCGGTTTTCAAAGTTGGCAGTACTGAAATTTATCTCACTACAAATTCAAAAACGAATAATTTCTGTACCCCACTGTATTGTACATGGGGTACCAATCAAAATGTCGTTTTTGAATTTGCAGTGACAAAAATTTCAGCACTGCTAACTTTGAGAGTCTTCCGAGAGCTCATAAATTGGCATTTTACCATAGAATTTTTAACACAGCATTCTCTTTAAGTCACTTATATGTATGCCAAAGTTCAAGGTCAAGAGACTCATCAAACAGTAACTCAAAATTTATCGATATTGATAGTTCTTGAAAGTTTATCACTGCGACCAACTTTGACAGCCTTCCAAAGATTTTCTTTTTTTCTGCCATGATATTCTTGGAACAAAAACCTCTTCAAGAAAATAACACATGATAAAAAATTTAAGGCCAAAAATTAAAAACATAATAAGAAATTCGTAATCTACCAACATGTGTAGTTGTGAGAAACAATGAGGGAAACCATTTCATTGTAACCAACAATTGAGAGATTGTCCATTTACCACAAAATTTGGCATGAATTTTCTATTACAAGAAGCATGTTGTCCCAAAAATTTCATTGTAAATGGACAATTTCTCAAGAGATAGATATAATGAAATGGTTTCCCCATTGTTTCCTAGAACTACACATGTTGGTAGATTATTAATATCTTTTTCAATATTAATCTTTTGGCCTTGAAATTTTTATCATGTGTTATCACTGTAAAGAGATTATTTTTCCAAGAATTCCATGGCCAAAAAAAAAAAATATTCAATATTTGGGAGGTTGTCAAAGTTGGTAGCAGTGAAAACATTTCTAAAGGTGGTAGATTTTGAATAGCTTTTTTTTGGTGAATCTTTTGGCCTTGATAATCGGTGTAAATAGAATTAACTAAAACATTATTTGATAAAACTTTTGTGGTAAAATGCCAATTTTTGTGCTCTGAGGAGGCTCTCAAAGTTGGCAATGCTAATTTTTTTGTTACAGCAAATTCAAAACGACAGTTTGATTGGTTTTCCATTGTACAATGAGTATTTTCATTCTAGAAAGAATCAAGGTTTGTTGGACATGTTGAAAACAGAGTAGAAATTATGCAGAATAAATTCTTCCAACTCATTAAAGATAAAAGATTCAAGTTTTATTTTGAGATTTATTCAGATAATATTCTCTTATAAGCCCAATTCAAAGACGCTATAATTCTAAGCTCTTTGTTCATAATAGAAGGTGAGAGAATAAAAATCTTCAAAAACATATTTTGAAAGCTTTTACTTTTTAGTATTCAAAATAGCAAAGCAACCAAAATAGCAAAGCAACCAAAGATTTTAAGTTTGGAAATAAAAATAGCAAAGCAACCTTGTGAAAAGAAAGCAACAAGCAATAAACTCGTTTTAGTTAAAAAAAGAAAAACTCAACTTCTATTTGATATAACACAATTTTTTTGAATGTTTTAACTTTTTTCCCAACTTCTTTGGAAAATTCTATTGAGATTCATTGTAATTATTAAAGAATTTAATACCATTGGTTTTTCAAATTTAGAAGAATTATGTGCTAAATTTCATAATCTTAGTGTAGTTTTTATGAATTAGTGGAAAATGAAAATATTAAAAGAGAATTTAATAAAAAATACTTTGTGGAAACACACTCTATGGTATTTTCAACAATTTCTCCAAAAAATTGCAATTCTTCTTTTAAAGTGGTTAAATTCTGAATATAATATTGGAATTCTATGTATTGTACTTGCATGGATAGTTCGGCAAAAGTTAAATCTTTTTTTTGAGGTGCCAAAAAGTTCTAATTTAAAAAAAATAGAAATGTCATGTGGAAACTGAAAAAAATCGAAATTGCGACGAAGTTAGGTTTGCCGATCAAAAATTCAAAAGTAATTAATTATTCGGTACTATAGTGCTGAATTGGCCATGCATGTACAACATCAAGTTTAGAGGGTCTATTGATCTGAGTGACCTCTCTAGTTATTAAATGAAAGGTCCCTTAGACATATGTAGTGAGGCATCGTAATGCTTATCGCAAACCAAAATCCATCTTTTGATTGACCTAAAATCAAAGAATAAGATTACCAAGCATTGGAAGCTCATCGGTATAAATGTGTGATATTTCTTGAGAAAAAAAAATTGTAAAAATTTGGCATTCGTGAAATCTCCCATTGAAAACACCACATTTTCAAAATTTAGAAGGAGTACACCAAATCTTGCTAAAAAATGAAAAGTTTCTTCTACATTCCTTCTAAACTTCAAAAATATGGAAACAGAGTGGGAAGATTTTTCCATTTTTAAGCCAGATTTGGTGTACTCCCTCTAAATCTTGAAAATGTGGTGTTTTCAATGGAACATTTCACCTAATCCTAATTTCACAAATTTTGTTTCTTGAAGTGAAATTTTTGAAATAATAATTGAGCTTGTGATGATGGTAGTTTTACCCTCTAATTTTAGGTGAGTCAAAAAATAGGTTTTGGTTTGGAGTGAGCTTTACAGTGACCCGCTACAGATGCCCTTAGATGCAAAAGATCCTCCAAACTCCCAATTTTGAAAGTCTCTCAGATCTCAAGGACCCTTGGACTTTTAATTTTTGAAATTATTAGGGCATCGCCACCCATTTCCCACAACGCCAACGGGGCAAGGGTGACAGTACAGTGGGCCAGCTTTCACGTAGGGACTACTCCCTTGCACTTTGCTAGCAGGCCTAGGCAATGTCCTGCCAACTGGATACATGGCACATTTTTGAGGGGGCTCTCTGACAAGGCCCCCTTCTTTGTGTTTTCCACCATCCTTTCTCCCCTTCCCTACACCTTCTACAATCCCTCTCCTCCACTTTTCCCTACACTTTTCCTTGTATTGCTGAAATTTTTTGTCATTCCAAAAAAGTCAAATTTTACAATCCTAAAATTATTCACACCAAGTTGCCGTCCAAGGACAGCTGGAATGGCGTGACCGGCACTATATTTAGAGTTACAGGGGGGGCGGTGGCAACTTTACAGGAACCTGCACCGGCCACTCCCGTTGGCGTGGCCATTGGAGGATTGGTGGCAATGACCCTCAAACCCTTCTTTTTTAACCTCTAAGTGCCCAAGCATGTTTTGGGTCTCAAAACCTCCAAAACAGTGATTTTTGACCACCCTGAAGAAACGACAATTTGAACCAAACAAATTTGCTGTTTTTAGACATCCAGCCATAAGATCTCGTACCAAACCTTCTTTGGAAGTACTAAAAACATTTTCAGCCGTTGGATGTTTACCATCTTAAAGATTATAATATTCAAAGTTGCAGCAAAACTTTTTTTGAGCATTGGTTGAATGACATAGTCAAAATGGTGCAAAGGGGGAGTTGAAGATTGTTACCCCAAACATTTTGCCCATATTTTTTTCCATGTAGATAATCAAGTTGAGTACCTCCATGGAAAATTTGAGAGACTCATTCTTTTTTTTGGCTCTCATAAAAATTGTTTTCTAGAAACTCTGAAAACATTGATATAGTAAAACATGCATGACGTCACGTATTTTTGGTTTTAGAAAAATCTGAACGGTCGTTAGGTGCTTTTATAAGTTTTTGATTTGTGAGCGAAATTATTTTTGAAAAATTCCAAAATCTCAAATCTTGACGAATTTTGAAAGAAGTAATTCAAAAATTACTGAAAATATTCAAGCTTGTCTTTGTAATTTTTAGAGGCTGCCCTTGTAAAATTGGTATATTTTTTGACTTGGGTATCTTTGGAATTTGAGTGGTGGTTTGGTTATGAACATATTTCAAGAATTGTTTTTTAAAAAAAGCCTAATTTTAAGCTGCCCATTTTAGACTTGAAACCTAAAATTTCTAGATGAAGGTCTTAAAATTGGAATTTGGCTTTGCAAATTTTACCACATACACTTTGCAGTACAAGGAGCATCCAATAAAAATCTTAGGCAAAAATATCAATTTTAACCCCTTTATCTAGACCCTTTATCTAGACTGACCGAAACAGCAGAAAGCCATTTCGGCTTTCCTGGGCACTTACGGGTTAATGAGCTTTAGTTTAACCCCTAAAGCATTTGGCCATAAAATCCCAAATTCTGCCTCAAATCTGCCCTGTTTTAGTTCAAGGTAGAATTATGAAAATTTAAACGTAATTAGAAGAATCTAACCGTAGGATCTAGTACCTAACTTGTACATGTATGTGTACACACAATTTTAGACTGTAAGTCCTCACCGTTTGGAAGATCATAAGGTTTGAACTTGAGTGAAAAGTTTTTTTTGGTCCTGCCCGGCAGGGACAGCCACACTTCGGAGAGTGAAACAACCAATTTTTTGAGATCTTGTGGTTGGAGGCTCTTCAGTTTTGGATTCTAAAGTGAGTTGGGAGTATGCTCAAAAAAATTGAAAAGAATACAACACAGAGAAGCATTGGAAAACCACATTTCTAGTGACAGGAGTCAAATGAAATGCATATACACTGGCTTTTTTTCCACACTACAAATGCCTAAGAAGATCATCTATTTTTTGAAATCCAAACGGTGTATACGTGCATTTGTATGGAAAAGAAATTGTGGAGGAAAAAAATCCAAAAAATAAACAAATCCAAAATAGATATGAATTTTATAGTGGTTTAGGAGGAGATAATGGTGAAGGAAAAATGGGTGATGAAGGTGACCCAATCACTGTAGATCTGTTTGACAGTTTTTATGAAACTTGGAACTTTGACTGAATATATCTCAAGATCCGTACGGTCAAAATTAACAAAATTTGGTAAGTATACTAATTTTATGGCTCTGAACAAGATCCTACGGTTGGATTTTTCAAAATCAAATTTTAAAAAAAATTGCAAAACGATTTCAGAAAGGATCATTTGGAAGTCACTGTAGATTGTCATAGATTTGGTACACCACTTGCATCAGCCACAAACCTGCCCGAGCTGCCCTGAATTGAATTTTGATCTTTAAACACAATTTATTTCTTAACTACGGGCCCGATGAAAGTGAAATTTGGTCTTGTTAGAAAGATATGACAATTTCCCATGCTGTGCCAAAGTTACAGCCACATCCGGTAAAATTTGAATCATAGGGAGCCTGACCGGACCCTAAATCATACCAAAACTGTTGAGTTGATGCTTTAGGGGTTAACTGTAATTAAATGTTTAAGATATGTGATAGAGGATGAAATCAACATATAGGCTTGATTAGTTGTATATTCAAAATAAACAATAAATGTAAAATTCTTTATTTAAAATCAATACAAGTCCATTACAAATCAAATTCAAATCCGCTGACACACACTTCGGCGCCTCAAGGAAATCGGGCGACGCGCTGCAGCTTGTTAGAAGCTACACGCTACACGCTTCAGTCTCACTTCACAATTTTGCTCTCTACCCTGCAGTAAAAAGTTCAATCCTGTGAGTTGATAGAAGTTCAATCTCATGCTCATTCTAGCAGTTACAATATATTGGAAGTCTTTGCAACGGGGTAGCAAGTGCACAGAAAATCAGAGAAACAGAATTCTATCTCACCATGCGGAGTGGGGATGCTTGAAGCTTGTGCTTTGTCGCTGAGTACGATGCTCCTTTGCATACTATGATTGGTAAAATCCTTACACTGCTCTCATGTAGTACCTCGTGGTGACTTCAAGCGTCGGTAATTGCCAGCTCGGAGCATCTATTCAGCTCATTCAGACATTAATGTCAAGGGATCTCAATGCAAATGAAGAAGTAGAGCTCAGCCGACCTCCAGGAAGCCCTAAACAAGCTGGGCTCCAACTTTGATTCAGAATCTCGGCACAACAAGGTGAATTTTGGCAGACCTAAGAGCTGTGGGGTACCATACCTGGACTGTGAAGTACCGAATGGGGACAGCTCAAGCCAAGGAGCAGGAAGGACACCGCTGAGGAAGAGCACCGCAAGGAAGACGATGAGCGAAGTGATCGGATTCACACATCCCGCACTTGTCGAAGCACTCGATAATACTATCACAGCTCGTCACTTAACGCAGCAGTTGTCCTCCTCGCCATCTTCCTGCCCCGTTCTCTGTTCATCGTAGTGTCAACATGATTTGCAGATTGATGCCGAATAAAGGCACTGAAACAGTTGCCGTACACTACTCTGGAATTCTCAGTTACAATAATTTTCCAGAAATTTAAGTACCTGAAAAAAAAAAAAAATCTCTACCCAAGCGCAAGAAAGATACGATATTCACCTCTGGTGAGCATCCGGCCAGTCTCGGGAGATGCAAATCAAATGCACTGACACCATAAAATACACCATCTTTTAACGCATTTTATAACTATTATAAAACCCTCGTGGATTTGATTGAAAGCCAACTTTGGAGATCAAAATAAACTCGATGGAGACCAAATCAAGAACAACCCATTTATACATCAGTGTATGCCATTTACAATAACTTGAAGTTTGTTTTCCTTTGATGAGAGAACACCCAGATACCTGCCATGGAATTGCCACGCCCAAGACGTTAACTTGAGGAGGCTCCAGACTAAAAACTGGGCGCAAAAATATGTATACTGGCTTGGAGAGGGTCTAATGGCTGTGGTTTGAAACTACATCTAAATCTTCCAGATGAACGTCAGAGATTACACCTGGGAAAAAAGCCTCTCTTGGTCAGGTATGCAGCTGTGCATCATTGGTAGACAGCGAAGAAGTGCTGAACAAAAGAACCCCTGCCATATCGCCCGGTATTGTGCTTCAGAAGGCCAACTCCAATCAGCAAGGCAATGTATAACACTATAAAAGACTTGCACCAGTCCACCCTTCTCAAAGCGTTGGCAAATCCCAACTTGGGCACATGCCTTCCTGGTACAACATGGTGCGTTCCAGAAACCTCGGGCAAAATCTCGGGTGGGCCAAATGAAGATGAACGCAATGTTATTTGTACTCTGGAAGGTTCAGTGTACACTAGAACATAACGAATCTTCACAAGGTCGCTGTTCTTAACGAGGACGTAAGTGTTCGGCACAGAGCTTGAAGATGCAGGCTCTTTCAGTGATCCTGATATAGAGGTGGTTGCCTCGGTTCGAAGTGCATGTCTTCCCGCGACTTCACAAACCAACATATACCGTACTCTTGATCCACAGAAAGAATGTGTCCAACCGGTCCCCGACTTGCAGAAGCTGTAGGCAACACCAGGGTCGGTAGAGAGGTAGACACCCTCCCCAAACATACATCCATTCCGCTGAAGCTGCGAATTACTCATATTTAGCAATCCTGTTGTGACAAAACAAGAAAATACTAGATTAAAACAATAGATTATACATACATCCAATAAACTCACATCTAGACAAATGTACATAAAAGAGAAATTGTACGTACATCTTGGGATTGCAAGGGAATGAATCACCTCGCCACAAAGATAACTGACAAGCTAAGGCTTACCGCATCGAAGAATACTGTGTAGATTTTCAGCGGAAGTCCCATGGAACGCATAAAAGCTACCGGACTCGCCTTTGACCGCATCAAAGGCAGATGATCTTCTCCAGGATTCCTCTTCGTTCTCACGAATCTGGAAAATAAAGTTCCAATTCCAAGGGGTTAAGTCCACAAGAACGGGAACAAATGATAGAATGTAATCAAATGATACATGATCCTAAAACTTCATGCAGATTCGTGCATCAAAAATATCACAAGAAGCACATACATGACAAGGGAGACATCATTTATTCAAGCTCCATCCCAAATCGATAATCATAGACTCTGCAAGATGATAGTCCAATATTCACCAGAGCACAGGTAGCAGACTCACCTTCATGACATAATCTGGAATCGTACATGCTTCAGAAACTACCTCCTTTCGAAATGAAGCCCAGGGAGAAAATGCTGGAGGAAAGAGACCAGACAGATCAAACACTGGATCTTGCACCAGTTCAACGTGATGTCGAAAACGCAAAATCCAATCCAGCAATTTCAGGGCATTGAGAGACATTTTGTCCACAGTGAAGAGGCAACACGGTTCTGAAGCATTGTTTCCCGCTTTTTGAATATCATCACCCACTAGCGGGTCGCAGGTCCACATGGACAGAATATCTTGCAGAGGCGGAAAAGTCTGCACAGCCGCAGCTACTCCAGCAAAGTCCTTGTCCTTGAAGCCATCCTCCTCAGTCGAAAACAGCGCCGAAGGAAAGGGCGTCAAGACTGATGCCACACACCAGAACGCTAATTAGTCGAAACCAAGAGCTCCACTCCAGAGCACAACGCGTCCTAAAACCCAAGACTTGAATCCCAAAATATAGGCACAGACAATAGAAGTAACAAACTACACTACCAGACATCAAAACCAAGACAATCACAAAATTCAAAGCACAATCTGCAACGTAGAAGAGCCCAGAAAGTCCTGTAAATGATCCTCCCTAAAAGTATCAAATAGTCTTAATGCGCTGGAGAGAGAAAAGAACAACACGCTACATGCACAGATAGACTCATCCTCCGACTCAAATCTCACAAAAGACGAGGGTATGCGAAGTCACGCAAGGACAAGTAAACACTGAACCTGGCCACGAAATGGTTAACACATAAACGTACCGGAAGAACGGCGGTAGCTATGCAAGGCCTGCACGAAGGCGGACACAAGGAAGTCGGAGCCCTCAGGTGAGCGCTTGCATGCTTCGTAGATGGAGCGCTCCAGACTCAAGCGCACCGCCGCGTCGTCTTCGCCTGCGCCTCCGAGGGTTGCCATCAACGCTCCCTGCATTGATCAAGCGCAGCGGCGAACAAAACCTGGGACAGGGAACTCAAACCTGGGCGCCAAGAGCATCGGGCATGCGCACACAACGGCCAGGAGCAGACAGCGCACTCCAAACCCTATGGACAACGCAACGCGGCACTAAGTTAGGTGACGATTGCATCCATTGTAGATCGTCGGAGGAAGTAAGCGGAGGAGGTCCATTGTCCATTGGAGATTATGCTCCGCTAAACCCAAGTAAAAAGTATCCGGCCCTACCTCCGTGGCCTCCGTCTCCCGTCTCCGTCTCCGTCTCCGTCTCCGTCTCCGTCTCCGTCTCCGTCTCCGCGCTCTACTACTAGGAAAGTTCCTCTCTGGAGTATACCAGCCGACTTTCACTCGCAGCTTCCTACAGGTGCACCAAATCAAATGTCGTTCATGTTTCCGCATTCCTTCATGCCCCATGTTCATGCTGTTGGATTTCCACCTCCTGTCCAAGCTAGTCCTTCCGCAACCATCGACCTTACCGAGCAATCCAAGCCTGCCAAGAAACACAGGGTTGTGAAGAAAAAATAGGAAGGATCAAGATGGATGTTACAAAAGAGGAGCTTGAGCTTCTAAAGCATGTTGGCCCATGGAAAGATTCACTGGGTCATACAACTCATCATCCTTCGGGGTGAAATGCATAACACATTCAGTGCTCCGCCAAAGCAAGGTATTGTTTTCCTTCAATTCTCCTCTACTTTATTTCATAGAAACAAATCATGGTTGTGGAGGACATCGTTAGGTATTGCAGGTGAGGAATTTGAATGCACCTGAGCTCATTGTCACTTGTTGCTTGTGAGGTAAACTATGCTATTTTTCTCAAATTTAACACTTCAGTTATCACTAAAGGATATGTGAATTGGATCGAATCAGCTCAGAAGGTTGCTGAAGCTTTTTCAACATATCTTGTGGGAATGGTGATCTTTGTGGGAATGGTGATTTCAGCATTTGCAGAGTATGGTCATGGGTCATGTGCACTGAGTTTTGTGAGTTCATTTTGTCAATGCACATTGCCATGTGATTGTTTTGCAGCATGTATTATGATGGCATTTGTGACAAGTTACTGGTAAATGGTAAATGCTCATCTACCATATGGTTGTTGTGTTTCATGTGTTGAGATGGCATTTCTGTTGAGTTACTGGTAAATGCACATCTCTTATGTGGTTGTTGTATTTCATGTTTTAAGTTGTTGTGTTTCATGTGTTAAGATGGCATTTGTGATGAGTTACTCGTAAATGCACTTGAAACATTGTGGGTTCTTTGTTTCATGTGTTATGATGGCATTCGTGATGAGTTACTGGTTGTGGAAAATTTAGTTGATTAGGTGCAATTTCAGTTGTCATTTCACAGTTCATCTGCAGATGTATGCATTCTAGGTGCTCTGGTTATTTTGGTGAATGCAGTTGACAGAGGAGCTAATTTGCTCAAATATGTGATTAATGCATCCCCTGTTGGCATTTTTGCAGAGATTGAGGCTGTGGAAAGTGCTAGGTGAATCTGTCATATGAAACATATGTTGGGTTTGTGTGCACGTGCAGGTGTGGATAATTGGTCTCGATTGCATATCAAGCTTGTTTCAATGTGCCCGGATTTCACAAAGGACAGTGAAGCATGCCAAAAGAAATGGACTGCTATCTACAACGACTACAAGGAGGACAAGGCTATGAACGCAAAGTCAGGCTCACACAAATCAGAGAAGTGCTATTGGTATCAGCTCGTGGATGAGTTTATGCATGAAATGGCAAATGTGGTCTCACATGCACATGCGAGCGCTGTAAATCCAGATGGGCCCAAGTTCACAGCCACATCCGACACATTCACAATAGAGGAACAAAGCAAGGAGAGTACATCCAAATCTCCTGAACCTAAGTGTAAGGAAGAAATTTTTTTGGAACGTTGTATTGGTGAGATAAGAGAGAGTAGTAATAGTCTGATGGAGGGAATGAAGGCCAGCGATGACATGAAGATGGCTTTACTGCTAAGCATGCAGCAAACAATGCAGAAGTTAGTAGAGAAGCTCTAGGTAGTTGCTCTCTCAGTTATCATGTTATGGAAAAGTTTCTGCAATACATGCCTTGGCCTTGGCCATCCAAAGACTCTTTTCTATTGCATTCCTTCTTGCACAAAGCTCTTGAACGGTTTGCCCTCCTATACCTGTAATTGCAATTTGAAATTGTTTTGCACATTCTTGCTTCATGTATTCCAGGGTCTCTGTAGTTGTCATCAATGCTTGCCAAGCTTTGTAGTACGTGGTTTACGATGACCAATCTCTCTTGTGTGGATGTCCCTACTTGTCTGATGGTGGATACATTGTTGTACACTTCGTCCGTTGCCTCCTGCATCCACTCGGTTTTCCAAAAACTATCCCTGAATACGATGCAAATGTTATGCAACACCAAGCATGTGCTCACAAGTTCAAGGACATTCTTCAAATGCATATCAACTCTCTTTAACAAGATGCGCCACTTGCCCTTAAGCATCCCAAATTCTATCTCTACGCACATGCGTGTGGAGCTTTGTACAAAATTCCAATGATATTCCTTTCTTGTCAAGTCGTCTTTGCGGCCCCTGAACGGTGCCAACATCCAAGGGCGACAAGGATATGCAGCATCATCAACCAGCGCGTACGGTGAGAGTCTTTCGTCCTCACAAAACTACCCAATATCAGTTCTCCTCCACAAGTTGGCATCATGCATCGAGCATGCCCAACCTTTGTCGAAATTCCAAAACAAACATTTACTAGAAACGACCCCTTGCAAGAGGATGGAGCGGAATCCCTTACGGTTGTAGTAATCTGCGGCGTGTAGTTGGGGCGCCAGAATGGGAATGTGGGAGCCATCCACGGCCCCCACTACATACGGTATGTTGTGAATGTCCTGAAACTCTTGTGCAAATTTCTCCATAATGCTAACTCAAGGCCATCTGATGAACCTCTTAAGCAAAACGGATTTCACGGCACCACTGAATTGTGAGACCCCTAGTTGACTTGTGGAAAGACCAATTCTATACAAATCTGCAATGGTTTGCATTGAATTACCTTTCGCTAATCTTGATATGGCTACGGCAATCTTCACTTGAACAAAAACTGCAAGTTGCATGCTCGTATCCTGCCGCATCATGACCAGTGCAAAGGAGCTTCACAAATATTCAAATGTTGACACATCCATACGCATTCACCCTTTGAACTCCCTCGCGTTAAATGACCCCAACAAATTCTGATCGAAGAATCCAGACTCGTGAAAGCCTCAGTCATGCGCCCACAGACGTCTTAGGCGCGTTGCAAGACGTCTCCTAAATCCTTGCAGTGTTAATGTCATGAAACATAGTTGTTGCCACTGCCACACAAGAACCGCACTCTCATCTCTTGACATACTCTCCAAAATGATGAACAAAGAGCATTGGAAAAGACACTGAATCATGAGTCTCTGACCCTCAACGTCCATGTTTGAAATCTAAGGAGGGTTTTTTGTAAATCCTAGCTAAACATAAGGGACTGCAAGACAAATCGAAATGGTGAAAATCAGACTCAGACTCACTGTGACGTTGAGAGCAGGTGCGAGTTGGTTTGCAAAAGAAGAAGTTCATGAGCCTCTAGCAGCCTTCACCTGTTGGGCTACAAGTTGCTTGTCTTTGCCAACAAGAAGATTTGCTGCGGGGCACTCTTTGCCGCCCGTGTGGTGGTGGTGGATCACTCTATTATGACATGGCACCAAGGTCTAGGCATAACCATAGCCTGCAGCCACTTTTGGCCTGCCCTTGGTGTTGTAACGGCCTTATACTAGGGCCGGTCCCAAGCATCAACATATCCTATATGGCCGCCTATGTGACAGTAATTTGGCGCCAAATTTTTGGGCCCATGTGGTGCAATCGGGACAAGGTTTCCCTTGGCCCGAAGGTGAAACTTGGGCCCGATTGTGCACCTTCGTTGGATCCTTTGAATCCCCACCGTCCATCAACTTCTCTTCTTCCTTCCTTTTGCTTCTCTTTCGTTATTGTCTCTCAATCACACTGAATTTTCGAGAATAAATTTGCGTAAGAGGATTTGCGATCAATTTGCGATCAATTTGCGATTGCACAAGGACCTCTTCACAGCTTCGTAGCGGATGTGCGCTTTTCTCTCGGCAGCTTTGTATCAGACATTACAAAAAAGGTTCAAGTAAGTGCTCAGCTTTGTGTCTTGCAGTTGGTCTGTAGCCTTCTCGTAATGATGGATGGTTGATCCTCAACCATTCCAAAGGCCCAACATATTTGTATTCTTGGATTGCTCCTCCGATTGCAATTTGGTTGATGCTGCACATTTTGAGGTACCTTCAAGCTTTGCAAGCAGTGTTTCATGTCCAGACCTTGCCCAAAATCCTCGCAATGCTGATGACATGCAACCTGCCATTAGGGGAAATCCGGGGTCTCCAAAAGGTCTTTGAGTTTCCCACGTGCCTAAAAATTTGGCCCAGCCCGTGCACTTTATCTGCTGGCACCAATGGTGCCACGTGTTGCCAACAATGAATTTCGTGGGTTTAGCCAATCGCTACCAGCGACGGCGTGTGCCACTGCTGTCAATCCATTGGACAGTACAAGCAATAATGACGCTGTCAACAATGTAGCTCCTGATGCTGTCAGCGGGCAGGATATCCACCAATAATATTACGTAGAGAAGCATGCGTGGGCAGCAAGTTCACTTACCTTCGGGCCGTCTTACAAGGCCTTTTCGAGACCCCACATTTCTCCTAATGCTCATATAGCAATTGAGGTTTGCAACCTAAACAAACCCCTCTTTAAATTTGTTACAGATACAAGAGCTGAATAGTATCTAGATGTAGAAATTGTTGTTTTTTTATTACTGTCCTTCAATGGTATACTTGCAATTGACAATTGACATCTCAAAGATGGTTGATTCGGTTCCTCCACTATCGCAATCGGTGCTGCGCAATTTGGCTGATAAGCTCTATGAGATGCGGAAAATTGCAGCACTAGAGGTAGCTTTCGAGGAGAATCCAAACTTGAATCCACCATATATAGCCTCTAATGTGTGCTTGCAGGAAGATACGGATTTATGTGGACAAAGCAATGGCAAGTTGGCGAAGGGGTAGTAGAGGACTATCTACATGACGTGGAGGATTTTATCCAAGCTATCTACTTGGAGCAAGAGCACAAGCAGGAGTTGAAGGAGGCAATTCAATGGCTTGACAACACCATTTGATAGAACAAGCAATCTAAATGGGGCATGTGTATGTTGAGGAAAAAAGAGGAACAGAAGACATTGTTGATTAGAGCACTTGAAAAAGCAAGGGTCTAACGTGAGCAGAAGTGAGCAGAAGGCAGCGGCACCAAAAGCTGAGATGGATGTGGACGAGAGTCTTCAAGATGGACCAATTACAATTTGATGGCAGACATGATTCAATTGTAAGGTAGAGAAGAGATTCCCGTCAGGGTTCTGATTCCATGCCCTATCAGAGCACCAATATTCAGACAATCCCTAACTACCCAACTTAGCAGATTTCATAACTACCTATCATGTACTCAATGCAAGAATCTCTGTATTGCATATGCCTACTGACGGAAATAGTAGTCTACACCGCTGCACTTCAAATATTCATGAAAATTTGATAAATCTCTCGAAGAAAAATTAAAAAGTCAGATTTGTAATTCACGACCTAACATCTATTTGTATAAGTTTTATTCCAAGAATTTTCTCAATCCCATCTATGCTGAATTGCTTAAACGAACGGAAAGACCCGTCTCCAGCTCATCAAGAGATGTTTCAGTTGTAGCAAGAGATGTTTCAGTTGAAGCAATGGAAGGAGTATTCCAGATTTTACTCCAAGTCCAATGGTATATGCGCCTGGGAATTATTTTTCAATGAATTCCAGAGTCCATATCTGACCATCTAGTAAATTGCAAAATATAAGGCATTTCAACGCATTGTTTTCCATTAAATCTGAACAGCATCCTGTACTTCAAACGACACACACAACGGCTATAAAAGCGATCTCAGCAGAGAACAAGACCACAAGTGGATTAACAACTGATTCAAGTAATTTCTTTGGGGTTATATAGAAAGCAATGGACCTCCCACAATAAACTTGATTACAATGAAGACAACTAGCGACAATTCCTATGAAATCATGGGTGACAAGGTAATCAATTCTTGCATACAAAAAAGCATTGAATATCCAAGCAACAACCGTACTAATAAAAACTTATATTTCTGTGTCTTTGCCGAAGAAGTGATTAATGCACCTATGGTCCTTCTCAAGAAAGAATGTTCTACACGTCGAGGTCGAAGCATATACTCGTTTTAAAAAACGAAGTGCTCAGAAGAGGATATCGACTCCTTCCAGTATCGAATTAGCCAGCTCTCCGTCCATATGCGCCTCCGATGATCCGCTAAGTATACATATCCTATTGCTGAGCGCACTGCGTGCGAGGCCCCGACGACTCCTCATCTTCCTCATACGCCTCCTGCGCGTGCGCTTGCTTCCTCCTCATTTCTTCATCAATGTTCACGTCGTGAAGAGTCGTCTCCTCACATTCGTCCAGTTCCATCTCGGTCATCTGACTGCTCGGCCTGGGCGGGAGAACTCCCTCTAGTGCCTTGATCTGCTCCATGGACAGCGAACCGGACTCCGGAACATCGACTGAAAAGTGCAAGTACAGCCTGCCCTTCATGAACGGCCTCTGATAGTGCGGCATACCCTCATCATTGATGGCCTTAAATTGACCTGCAACACCAGCAGCCCACCCCTTTAAGTGTATGAAGCCGACCTTTCGCCACAACCCCAACTAAGAAGTATACGGCATATAAAACCTTAGTCCGACAAAACAAGCATAATCCAACTACACAGCAAACCACCACGACCACCCAACACACAACCTGCTACGGGCAACAGACCTGGCTTTATAATCTCCCCAGGAGCTGACTTGATCAGAAGCTGCCGCCCATCCAAGTGGGTCAGCGGAAATTGGAACCCGCACAACGCCTCTGTCAAGCTCAGGCTGTGCTCTACAAAAAGGTCGTCGACTTTCCTCTTAAACTTCGGGTGCTCCTTCAGTTGCAGTACGAAAACAATGTCACCAGTTACAGTATCAGGCTGCAAAAAAAACGAGGACAAATGAGTCTGACAACCTCTACGAGGTAAACAGCGCAGCAGTGATAGAAAAAACTCACAAAAGCGCCAGCCAAGTTAACATCAGCAAAAGGCAGAAAATTCATTCAAAAACACACACCGCCTCATCAGCCTCGCCCTGGAACGTAATCTTCTGACCGTGCTGCATTCCCTTCTCGACGTGCACTTCCAACAGCTTCTTGTCCTGCACAACTTTCTGTCCTTTGCACTGTCCGCACCTGTCCTTTTCCACAATTGTCTCACCTGCGTCGCCAAAACAAATATCAGCTCCAAAAGAACGACGACAGTCTAATCGATCGAAAGCATCGACACTACTGCAATCCAGTGTTCCACAACCCCTTGAGCATCGTTCTTCTCTATCCCACCTGAGCCTTTGCAGTCCGAACACACGTGTTGCATCTGTTGAATCATGTTGGGGCCCAGCTGTCGGATAGACACCTTCATGCCTGAACCTTGGCATCCGGCGCACCTACTCGATGCACCAGTCTTCGAACCTTTCCTGCAATATTCGAAAAGATCTAACTTTAGATAAGATCACCTCCAAAATCATGTTGAATAACATTTACCCGTAATTGATACTAACCTAGCGCACAACGGCCTAGTCAAAACCAGCGCTTCTGTAGTGTATCGACGCTGCCTAATCAAACCCTAACATGAGTCCGCTCCCAGAGCGTAGTCTTCACCTCCCGTCACTAACACTGTGCACCACGGTATCGTGGAAACAGGAAAAAAAATAAAATTGTTCACTGATCATTAACTTGAGCACCATGAAGATTCCACTCTGACCATAATACCGATGATAAAGAAAGGACAATTTTGTTTCGCGACGGATTAAACCAAGTTGTATCCCTCCGAGAGAGTATGAGGCGAGGAGGAGGAAAACAAAGGCTCCAAGACTTACCCTTTGCACTTTGAGCAAATAACATTCCTCGACAACGACAGTTTCTTCGACGTTCCGTTGTAAAGGTCCTCCAGCGTCACCTTCAACGGGTGCACCACATCCTCCCCTCTCCTCTGTCGCCGCCCGCCCCTTCCACTGCTGCCTGCAAACCCAGAGTCTAAATCAGAAACATCCGTTAAGGCCCGCCTTCGCTTCAGCAAAATTACCAGACGCACAATTACGCCTACTCCACACCCCCAATCACAAAACCATGTAATATATGTAAATCCCCCCAATCACGCAGATCGACGATGCCACACCTGCGAAAGGGTTGCCACCACCCCCGAAGAAAGACTCAAAGATGTCGAATGGATTGTGTGAGGCACCGCCTCCACCCATCCCCTCTTTCAGGGCGTCTTCCCCATACTGATCATAAATCTCTCTTTTCTCGGGATCGCTAAGCACTTCGTACGCCTGGGCAAGCTCCTTGAACTGCGCACATCAAACAATTCTTAGCCTATCAAAAAGAGACCTACATCCTCATTTCCCGGGGTATCAATTCGCCAACACATGCCCGACGCAGGAGCAGTCCGCAGGGGGAAAAAAGAAGTCCCGCTGCGGCGTACCAAGAATGCCAATCGATGCCATGAGACTAACCTTCTCGGGGTCTCCACCCTTGTCCGGATGATTCTTAATTGCCGCCTTCCTGTATGCCTTCTTAAGCTCATCCTGCGATGCGGTCTTGGAGACTCCAAGAATATCATAATACTTGGAGTTATCACTCTTCTTCGACGGCATACGTCCGAACATGGCTGCTAAGCTTGACCAACCAGACGCGGCGAATTCAAACAATCTGGGAAAGCAAAATAATCTGGTGCAGTTGAGTCGGCACAAGGCACGCCCGTGAGGGTGGGGTGGGGGGGTCTACAACAAACAACACAAGGCCAAGGCAGGAAGAAGAGAGCGCTTGAAACGAGAAGGAGGCAGAAACGAAACCCAAAGATAGGTGGAACGAGTGGGGAGTGGAGTGGAGTGGATCGCTGAGGGAAGGAGAAACAAGACTTGGGAGAAGATGGCGATGGCGGACCAACCCTAGCGAGAGCAGCGCCTCTTCTCTGCCTGGCCTCTTCTCTGCCTGGCCTCTAGGCTTCCACAGACACGCTAGAAGCCTCCAGACGCTCCCTCTCCGCCGTCGGTTTCCACATCTCGGGTGCTGCGGACGGTGGCGATGCGCTTCTCTCAACTGCTTGCTGCCACTGCCCTTGCTCGTCCCCTACTGTCGACAGATCGCGGCCGTTCCCTCAAGGGATCGGACGGCCCACGGCCCACGGGTGGCGTAAGTATGCGCAATGCGCAATGTGCCTGGGAACGGGGACGGGAACGGGGACGGGAACGGGGACGGGAATGTGCTAGAAGGTTTCTCAGGCCCTCAGGCCCTCAGGCCAGGCCCCACCGCGTTTACTGTTTCCTTGTTGGTGCACTCGGAGACTCGGAGGTCGGCTTTCCAAGAGCGAGGTGCCCTGCTCCGTCAAAGCCGGACCTCCTTTTACAGCACATTTTTCTAGCTACGCTTCATGTGTTTCCTGTAACTTATCCCTTCAATAATCAAGGATCATTGTCATTACAGCAAACGATTTCAATAACCATCCTAGGACTAGCATTTTACTGTAGGGGCTCTTTTTGCGTGATGTACAAATAAATACTCTTACCATCCTTTTATTACAATCATAAATACTAATAACTAATTAAGAACTTTTTTACAATTAATATGTTTGTTTTTGTTTTAGAGGTTCAAAATGCTTTAGAATGACATATTCTTCTGTCATAACTTTTAAATTCCTCTTTGTTGCTTAGATCTACAACCTCGGATTTTCAAGAGCATTTTTTAACTAATGTTAATGCAATTTTGGCTTGGACCGACTCTCACAGTTTCACAATCTTCACTCTTTGTAATTTTAGTTTGTAATAGATATGTTGGCCCATGCAAAAAGACCACTAATTAATTTTCATGTAAGGTTATTTGTAGGAAAAGCCCTTACATACAACTTAAGACATTTGTGTTTGCAATATTTAAATCGATCTATTCTGTAAAGGAGTTTATGGTTTGTAGTATAATAATTTGTAATGTTAAAATTATCATAGGAAGATAATGAAATTCAGTGTCATTTCAAAGATATTGAGTATCGACATGTATCAAAAAACACACAAATTTAGGAGAAAGAAAGTTGGTTCTGGGAGGAGACCGACATGAATTTTGGAAGAATTGCTTTAATTTTAAAAAAGTTTTACTGAGCATATGGATTAACAATGTGCTCAAATATGTCTTTTATCAAGTGAACGAAACATTCAAATTTTATTTAGAGGTTAATGTTTTTTGGCATTGAAAATTTTATTTTAAATTTGCTCAAACTTATATTTTTAATTATATATTAGAAGTTAATTTTTTTTCATTGTTTTTTGTGATTTTGATAAATTATAATTTAAAAACATCAAATGTATCCTTGAATGTACTTTGCATGGAAATGCAATCATAATTGTTATGTATAAAAATTTATTAAAACGTGATAATATTTACACAAAGGAGATTTAATCTACCAAGATACAATCTTGATTTGTTTTTTGTCTGATTTTACATACGTATAACAAAGATTACAAGAATATACCCAAATCATAAGTTTACCATAGCAAAAAAATATTTTGTAAAATATGTGTCAGTACCAAATAATATATTGTGTAACATCCATACAATAAGCCTTTTTTGTAAACATAGTGTGTTTTAAGTATCTATAGCACAATTCATTGGCATACATGAAATACGATGAAGATCTGATGTATGTATGCAAAATTTGCTCGTAGATTTTTTAGTTTTCAATTATCAAATTTGCCTTCAATTAAATTTGCCTTCAAAATAAGATATTCAAGGAGTAGAATGAGCAAACCATACAAGAATTTGTTGCTCCATACTCAAGTCCATGACAAACCATACAAGAATTTGTTGCTGTTGACGGCGTCCATCCTTGTTAGATGTAGGGGAACTTTGTCTCCGCCACCTCCTACACCTCACGCCCTTCATCTCTCTACCTTTTCATTTTGATAGAGGAGTGCCTCAATGCTACCACAATCATTGTTGATAAAGGTGACGTAATCATAAACTTCAATAGCACAAATTATGATAAAAATCTCCTAAAACGTCATAATCTTCCTATAGTCCCTAAAAAATATCATGTGGTAGTAGAGGTTATCGACGGTCGACCTAGATTTTAAAAGACATCACCTACGAAACCAATCTCGTAGACATTATGCTGGAAGAACATCAGAAGACCATTGTATCCATTATCATTAATTCTCCCACTAATCTTCTCGTTTTAGATCTCTCTTGTTTAGAAATGGTCAATCTAAATATAGATTGGAAAAAACAAAAGCTAACATATTGAACTGTAGTTTTCCATATTCGACCTACACATCCTAAAAATATTCCAAATATGTGCTCTTACCAAGTCCAAAAGTCCAAGGTCAAAGCTCTGTTAATGGTTGGTGCTCAACCCTTATTAAGAGTTGCTAAAAATGGGAATATATTTGCAATTTATGCATTTCGATATCTCAACCCGCTCAAGAATCAACCAACTTACGAGAAAAGTATCCGTAGAGAGATGTGTCGGAGAAGAAGAACACAGATACACGTCCTCAGCATTGATCTTATGATACATGTCCTCCACATTGACCTTATGATTGGGATTTGCATCCAATATTCCAAAAACTTAAACTACAACAGTCTGATCAATCCATATTAAGTCCTTTGGAACTTTAACTCGTAAAGTCATATAGTTTGTAAGGTGTCATATTATCAAAGATTATTAGGTACAAAACAATAAAGTAATTGTGCTATTCTGCAAATGCTAATGGTTTCATTGGAAGTGTTTTTAACTAAAATTACAAAGAGTGAAGATTGTGAAACTGTGAGAGTCGGTCCAAGCCAAAATTGCATTAACATTAGTTAAAAAATGCTCTTGAAAATCCGAGGTTGTAGATCTAAGCAACAAAGAGGAATTTAAAAGTTATGAGAGAAGAATATGTCATTCTAAAGCATTTTGAACCTCTAAAACAAAAACAAACATATTAATTGTAAAAAAGTTCTTAATTAGTTATTAGTATTTATGATTGTAATAAAAGGATGGTAAGAGTATTTATTTGTACATCACGCAAAAAGAGCCCCTACAGTAAAATGCTAGTCCTAGGATGGTTATTGAAATCGTTTGCTGTAATGACAATGATCCTTGATTATTGAAGGGATAAGTTACAGGAAACACATGAAGCGTAGCTAGAAAAATGTGCTGTAAAAGGAGGTCCGGCTTTGACGGAGCAGGGCACCTCGCTCTTGGAAAGCCGACCTCCGAGTCTCCGAGTGCACCAACAAGGAAACAGTAAACGCGGTGGGGCCTGGCCTGAGGGCCTGAGGGCCTGAGAAACCTTCTAGCACATTCCCGTCCCCGTTCCCGTCCCCGTTCCCGTCCCCGTTCCCGTCCCCGTTCCCAGGCACATTGCGCATTGCGCATACTTACGCCACCCGTGGGCCGTGGGCCGTCCGATCCCTTGAGGGAACGGCCGCGATCTGTCGACAGTAGGGGACGAGCAAGGGCAGTGGCAGCAAGCAGTTGAGAGAAGCGCATCGCCACCGTCCGCAGCACCCGAGATGTGGAAACCGACGGCGGAGAGGGAGCGTCTGGAGGCTTCTAGCGTGTCTGTGGAAGCCTAGAGGCCAGGCAGAGAAGAGGCCAGGCAGAGAAGAGGCGCTGCTCTCGCTAGGGTTGGTCCGCCATCGCCATCTTCTCCCAAGTCTTGTTTCTCCTTCCCTCAGCGATCCACTCCACTCCACTCCCCACTCGTTCCACCTATCTTTGGGTTTCGTTTCTGCCTCCTTCTCGTTTCAAGCGCTCTCTTCTTCCTGCCTTGGCCTTGTGTTGTTTGTTGTAGACCCCCCCACCCCACCCTCACGGGCGTGCCTTGTGCCGACTCAACTGCACCAGATTATTTTGCTTTCCCAGATTGTTTGAATTCGCCGCGTCTGGTTGGTCAAGCTTAGCAGCCATGTTCGGACGTATGCCGTCGAAGAAGAGTGATAACTCCAAGTATTATGATATTCTTGGAGTCTCCAAGACCGCATCGCAGGATGAGCTTAAGAAGGCATACAGGAAGGCGGCAATTAAGAATCATCCGGACAAGGGTGGAGACCCCGAGAAGGTTAGTCTCATGGCATCGATTGGCATTCTTGGTACGCCGCAGCGGGACTTCTTTTTTCCCCCTGCGGACTGCTCCTGCGTCGGGCATGTGTTGGCGAATTGATACCCCGGGAAATGAGGATGTAGGTCTCTTTTTGATAGGCTAAGAATTGTTTGAAATGAGGATGTAGGTCTCTTTTTGATAGGCTAAGAATTGTTTGATGTGCGCAGTTCAAGGAGCTTGCCCAGGCGTACGAAGTGCTTAGCGATCCCGAGAAAAGAGAGATTTATGATCAGTATGGGGAAGACGCCCTGAAAGAGGGGATGGGTGGAGGCGGTGCCTCACACAATCCATTCGACATCTTTGAGTCTTTCTTCGGGGGTGGTGGCAACCCTTTCGCAGGTGTGGCATCGTCGATCTGCGTGATTGGGGGGATTTACATATATTACATGGTTTTGTGATTGGGGGTGTGGAGTAGGCGTAATTGTGCGTCTGGTAATTTTGCTGAAGCGAAGGCGGGCCTTAACGGATGTTTCTGATTTAGACTCTGGGTTTGCAGGCAGCAGTGGAAGGGGCGGGCGGCGACAGAGGAGAGGGGAGGATGTGGTGCACCCGTTGAAGGTGACGCTGGAGGACCTTTACAACGGAACGTCGAAGAAACTGTCGTTGTCGAGGAATGTTATTTGCTCAAAGTGCAAAGGGTAAGTCTTGGAGCCTTTGTTTTCCTCCTCCTCGCCTCATACTCTCTCGGAGGGATACAACTTGGTTTAATCCGTCGCGAAACAAAATTGTCCTTTCTTTATCATCGGTATTATGGTCAGAGTGGAATCTTCATGGTGCTCAAGTTAATGATCAGTGAACAATTTTATTTTTTTTCCTGTTTCCACGATACCGTGGTGCACAGTGTTAGTGACGGGAGGTGAAGACTACGCTCTGGGAGCGGACTCATGTTAGGGTTTGATTAGGCAGCGTCGATACACTACAGAAGCGCTGGTTTTGACTAGGCCGTTGTGCGCTAGGTTAGTATCAATTACGGGTAAATGTTATTCAACATGATTTTGGAGGTGATCTTATCTAAAGTTAGATCTTTTCGAATATTGCAGGAAAGGTTCGAAGACTGGTGCATCGAGTAGGTGCGCCGGATGCCAAGGTTCAGGCATGAAGGTGTCTATCCGACAGCTGGGCCCCAACATGATTCAACAGATGCAACACGTGTGTTCGGACTGCAAAGGCTCAGGTGGGATAGAGAAGAACGATGCTCAAGGGGTTGTGGAACACTGGATTGCAGTAGTGTCGATGCTTTCGATCGATTAGACTGTCGTCGTTCTTTTGGAGCTGATATTTGTTTTGGCGACGCAGGTGAGACAATTGTGGAAAAGGACAGGTGCGGACAGTGCAAAGGACAGAAAGTTGTGCAGGACAAGAAGCTGTTGGAAGTGCACGTCGAGAAGGGAATGCAGCACGGTCAGAAGATTACGTTCCAGGGCGAGGCTGATGAGGCGGTGTGTGTTTTTGAATGAATTTTCTGCCTTTTGCTGATGTTAACTTGGCTGGCGCTTTTGTGAGTTTTTTCTATCACTGCTGCGCTGTTTACCTCGTAGAGGTTGTCAGACTCATTTGTCCTCGTTTTTTTTGCAGCCTGATACTGTAACTGGTGACATTGTTTTCGTACTGCAACTGAAGGAGCACCCGAAGTTTAAGAGGAAAGTCGACGACCTTTTTGTAGAGCACAGCCTGAGCTTGACAGAGGCGTTGTGCGGGTTCCAATTTCCGCTGACCCACTTGGATGGGCGGCAGCTTCTGATCAAGTCAGCTCCTGGGGAGATTATAAAGCCAGGTCTGTTGCCCGTAGCAGGTTGTGTGTTGGGTGGTCGTGGTGGTTTGCTGTGTAGTTGGATTATGCTTGTTTTGTCGGACTAAGGTTTTATATGCCGTATACTTCTTAGTTGGGGTTGTGGCGAAAGGTCGGCTTCATACACTTAAAGGGGTGGGCTGCTGGTGTTGCAGGTCAATTTAAGGCCATCAATGATGAGGGTATGCCGCACTATCAGAGGCCGTTCATGAAGGGCAGGCTGTACTTGCACTTCACTGTTGAGTTCCCGGAGTCTGGATCAATGACACCTGAGCAGTGCAAAGCCTGGGAAGCTATTTTACCTTCCAGATCATCGAGTCAATTGACGGACATGGAGTTGGACGAATGCGAGGAAACAACCCTTATTGATGTGAACATCGAGGATGAGATGAGAAGGAAGCAACAAGCTCAGCAGGAGGCGTACGATGAGGACGAGGATGAGTCATCTGGGCCTCGTATTCAGTGTGCCCAACAGTAGGTATTTGAATGTGATGTCTGTTTGGATCCTGTTTGGGTCTTGTGTAGGGTTATGGCTGTAGGAGAGACGGTAGGTATATATACATAGACATTGTTGTGTCAACCATTTGGGGGGGGGGGGGGGTAGGATAGAATATCCTGGTTAGGAATTTGAGGGCAGTTTATGCAATTGCTCCTCTCGCATCTACTCGGAGGAGGATGTGCACCGAATTGCCACTTTGGTGGCATACAACGACGATGTTGAATAGTTGAAAGTTAATATCAATTTTGACTATTCCTATGCAAATGCAAGGAATTTATGCTACTTTTGGTTCAACGGTAGAGACACGGTGAGTAGAGACTACCGGTACTGTACTGAATGGATTACCAGTAATAAGGTTAAAACCACATCACTTTGTCTCGATAATCTCATCTGGTTCTGGAGGTCATCCAGTGTAAGGCTGAAACATGTATTTTAACATAAGGCTGATTCAAGATACTTATGTTCTGTGGTGTACATGCTGTCCGTTTGTTGAGATGTACATGAATATTCAATTCGGAGTTGGAACTACAATTTCGAAGGGGACAAAGATCTCGAGAGGGAGTGGGTGAGGGAGTGGTAGTGAAGAGGAAGAGCATGAGACGGAGAGAGAGGGAGAGGAGTTTTGGTCATGTTAAGTTTAGACGCAATTAATGTTTTTTTCCGTTAGATTATTAGTCATAAAATTTTTGTAAGTGTTTTTTTTTTTTTTTACTTTTTTGTTCCAATTAGACGTTGTAAAACAGATCATTGTAAGTAAATTGGATCTTGTGTATGGTGGGGAGTTTAAGCAGGCATGCTAAACAAACTTGTTATCTTTGAGATTATTTTTAGATACTAATTTAGCTATAATTTTAGCCCTTTAAAGATTTCAAATTAAAGCATTATAAGAGTTTTAAATAAGCATTGTCGTGTATTCAACTTGAATCCCTATGTCGACGTGTTGTCTACTACAGACCACCCAACTATGGTGGGGGGTTTTGAGACCTCGTTGTATGGGTACCCAAAAAGACCTTGGTGGATGACATGTCGGTTGTCTTCAAGGCGCTTAGAGTAGAGACACTTAGTGTAGAAAAGTATCTACGTTTGAAAGGGGAGAGTAGCTCTAGATTCACTATCCTTTGTCCAGAGGCCATCGGATTAGTGAATAGAATGAACAAACACTATATTCACGTTGGCCACCATCTGGACCGAAGTTCTTCTTCTTCTGTATTCTACTTGATAATAAGATTGTTTTCAATATGCTTCACTTATTTTCTATATGTAAATGGTTTTTATACAATTAGTGAATTGACTTGTCTTTGTCAATCTCCAAAATCTGGAGGTATATCCAAAATCCATTTAAAAAATTAAGTAAAGGAGCTGACAATACAACAATTTAAATCATCGGACCAGAATTGTAATTAATCACCTTAACCCTTAACCTTAACCTCTAAAGTTTTTGGCCACAAAATCTCAAATTCTGTTGAAATCCTAAAGTATTTAGTTTAAGGTAGAATTCTGCAAATTCAAACGTATTTTAAAGAATCTAATTGTAGGATCTAATACCTAACTTGTACATGTATGTGTACACAAAATTTTAGATTGTAACTCTTCACCGTTTGGAAGATCATAAGGTTTGAACTTGAGAGAAGTTCTTTTTGGTACTGCCCGGCAGCGACAGCCACCCTTCGGAGAGTGAAACAGCCAATTTCTTGAGATCGTGTGGTTGGAGGCTCTTTAGTTTTGGATTCTAAAGTGAGGTCGGAGTATGCTGAAAAATTTGAAGACAATACAACATACAGAAGCATTGGAAAACCACATTTCCAATGGCGGGAGTCTGGCTCTTTTTCCACACTACAAATGCCTAAGAAGGTCATCTATTTTTTGAAATCTGAACAATGTATACATGCATTTGTATGGAAAAGAAATTGTAGAGGAAAAAAAATCCAAAATATAAATAAATCCAAAATAGATATGAATTTTACAGCATATATTGTGGTTTAGGAGGAGAAAATGGTGAAGGAAAAATGGGTGACGAAGGTGACCCAATCACGGTTGATCTGACTGAAAGTTTTTATAAAACTTGGAAGTGTGACAGAATATATCTCAAGATCCGTACAGTCAAAAATTACAGAACTTAGTATGTAGACTATTTGGATGGCTCTAACCAAGATCCTATGGTTGGAGTTTTCAAAATGAAGTTTTAAAAAAAATTGTAAAACGATTTTAGAAAGGATCATTTGGAAGTCACTATAGACTTTCACAACTTTGGTACACCACTTACATCGGCTACAAACTTGCCCGAGCTGCCCTAAATTGAATTTTGATCTTTAAACACGAATTATTTCTTAGTTACGGGCTCGATGAAAGTAAAATTTGGTCTTGTTAGAAAGATATGACAATTTCCCATAATGTGCCAAAATTACAGCCACATCCGGTAAAATTTGACTCATAGGGAGCCTGACCGGACCCTAAATCATACCAAAACTTTTGAGTTGATGCTTTAGGGGTTAATCTACAACATGGCATTACAAATATTGTAGTGGAGACACTCGTAATTCCCACACTACTTAACAACTCTTGACAAACTAATGATACATCATATTGCTCTTTTTCTTCAAGGGCATTTGTAGAAGAGATCCACTTAAACCAATAGTCCCTCACTCACTCCTAAGGTTACCTCCCTCTTTCTAACTTCGAAGTCAAAAGATCTTCAACTACCACTCTGGTTCGTTGAGAGCTCCGATAGAGGTGGAGAGAGCTCACAGGATTAGGGTTCCAAATGTCCCCGCCTTCTATACCTGTACACCCGGTTTAACAAAAGTGCCCTCAACAATCGATGTTCAATTTCTATTCACCATCTGTATATCCTCATCTTGGTAGTGGTCCTCGATGTGTAAGTAGTTCTATCCCTCAGGCAACATAATCACAGCAACAACCCTAATCTAAACATTGGCACAATTTGGCCAGCGATATACCACCAAGGCCAACATTGCATCTCGTTGACTCAATCAAAGCGCCAATCCATATGCGTCATTCCCTCTCTCCATCTTCCACTCTCCCTCTCCCTCTCCCTCTCCCCCTCTCTCAGGGCGCATGGATAGTTTTATTAGTGCATGACCCCCTCGAAATCTTTGTCCCCTTCGAAATTGTAGTTCCAACTCCGAATTGAATATTCATGTACATCTCAACAAACGGACAGCATGTACACCACAGAACATAAGTATCTTGAATCAGCCTTATGTTGAAATACATGTTTCAGCCTTACACTGGATGACCTCCAGAACCAGTTGAGATTATCGAGACAAAGTGATGTGGTTTTAACATTATTATTGGTAATCCATTCAGTACAGTACCGGTAGTCTCTACTCACCGTGTCTCTACCGTTGAACCAAAAGTAGCATAAATTCCTTGCATTTGCATAGGAATAGTCAAAATTGATATTAACTTTCAACTATTCAACATCGTCGTTGTATGCCACCAAAGTGGCAATTCGGTGCACATCCTCCTCCGAGTAGATGCGAGAGGAGCAATTGCATAAACTGCCCTCAAATTCCTAACCAGGATATTCTATCCTACCTCCCCCCCCCCTTTCTTGTTTGTGGGATTCAGGATAAAGTTAGTGGAAGGCTACGAAAATAGGAGGACGTCTAGGTCGTCAGGGATATGTAAGCAGGGAGTGTTGTGCAAGAAGAATGAGGGAGTCTCGGTCATAGGAGAGGGAACAACTTGGTCATGGGCAGCGTCGTGGTGACCAGGGTGTCCAAGCATCCGGATGTCAACGGCCAAGGCTACAGAGCCTTATGGTAGACTAGAGATAGGTTTAGAAGAAAACAAGGTAGAGACATGGCAGCAAGGTCGTCAAAGGAATTATTTGCTTCTTAGGTAAGTTCAGTGGCATCCACAAACAGTAGCAGACATGAGGGAAAAAAGACAAATTCAAGAGAGGGTCATGCAGAAAGAGAGAGAGATACTTAGAGTCCAGCTTACGTCCTGGAGTATTACAAAAGAAGGTCACGGTGCCAGAGTCTAGCTTCTACAGTACGAAGAAAACCTAAACAAAAACTCGACTACTCTTCCTTCGATGTCTACACTCTTATAGCCCCAGTCGTCCTAAATTCTCTCCTCTTACTTCGAGTCTGCGCCGATGCTTACTTCTTTGCCGTCCTAATTTCGAGTGCCTTCAGGGCGTAACATTTTGCCATCCTTTGAAGATTGCAATCTGTTCCTAGATTTGCTAAGGTCTTTAGGTGCGGGAGCGTTGGTGAGCAGGCCTGCGGTGAGGGCGAGTCTCCTCTCGTGGCACCTGTGTACGTCGGCGGGGAGGGGCTTGATCACCATAGAGAGCGGCTATAGCTGCACCGACCCCTCGCTGCATAAGATTATGGTTAGACCTTGATGTGGTGGCATGGGTATACACATCAAAGATTGTTTTTCCCAAAGTCTTATTACATGCGGGACAAAACACTTGGTCAGCCTCTGGATCCGTATACCAAGCAGCGAGATTAGGATTATCACAGAATTATTGTTTAACCAAGCCAACTGCGGTCTCCAACTCTTCTTCAGCATCGATGTCATCGCTGGCGTGTACTTCCAGGTTGTTCTCTTCATCTAATTTCTTTAAAGCATCTTTGTGAAATTTCAGAGGTCTGGATTTAGGGTTTACCGTGGGCTGGCTGGGGTTGTCGTGATGGGGCGCAGGGTGTGGCGGTGACTACGGGGGTGTGTGATCAGTATCGGTGACATGCTCCGGGATGTCGACGTGCTCCGCGGGGTCCAAGTATTGTGGAAAGAAGGCCGCTGGCTGGGACGACGAAGACGTCATGGCCTCCAAGGGAACGTCGTTGGTCAATCGAGGTGGGGACTGGTAAGGAGCCTTGCCCTTCTCCTGAGCTCCTTCTGTTGTTTGATCTAGGAAATGCATTAACTCGCTGTCCGTGGCTTCCCAATCATGTTCAGATTGCTCAGGATCCAACGCATCTATGGCCTCGTCCAAGCAGATGTCCAAGAATTCCTGCGAGGGTTCTGTGGCTTGCTGTTGGTCTCCGAGGATGCGGTAGGCTATGGTGGCGATGGTGTATACTGCGTTCTGTATCCAGCCACTCTTCTTTATCTTGAATTCTGCCTGCGCTTGCTCAAACGCCACCTTTTCCTGCTGGAGTTTGGTGATGTCCATGGCAGCACGTTGTCCCAGGGATGTTGGTGCCTCGGTGAGCGCTTTGCACCTTGCGAAGTGTTCAGCGTTCTGAAATTCTAGTTTCTTGGCCTTCTCTTCCAACCCCTGTTTTTCTTTAGCCAAGAGATCTACCTGCTCCTGCGTGTGGCTCAGCTCCAATTCTACATTGTTCAGCCTTTGGCGCAAGTTGTTCAGAGTGACTTGGTCTTCTTTGATCTGTTGCTGAAGCTCTGCCTTGGCGTCGGTGATGGCTTTGTTTGCCTGTTGCTGCGCTGTCTCGACGGCCTGAGAAATTCTACGCCGAGCCCGCTCTTCCATCTCCCGGTGAGCCGTTTCGAATCCGCCTTTCTCCTGCTCCGTTGTGTGTGACAGCATGATCAATGCCTCCAATCCTTCATTGACCATCTCAACTTGACTCTGGAGTTGGTTGGTGTGTGGTCCATACGCGGTGTCCTTGGTGACCGCCCCTCCGGCTGCGAGCTCCAACACCCGTTGGCATTTGTTCCTAGGTGCGGGTGGTGCAAAATTGGCGTTGATAGCCAAATCACGCTAAATGTCGAGGAAAGTTCCGATCGCAGGAGGTCGGCCATGGCGCTGCTGATATGCGATAAAGTGGCTGATGTATGCGGAAAGGAAGGGCCCGATCGGGCTGGAGTATGTAGGGTCGCCTGTGAGCCCTGAGCTGTACTCGAAAGTTTTCGTCGACCAAAAGCCCCCTATTCACTTTCTCGCCTTGATCAACCATGAACAAGGTAAGCTAGTCTACTGTCACATTATTGCAATTGTTTTTAAAATAAACCTGACTCACAATACCTCGGATTCGGGAGAACCAGGGCTCAGGAAGGACCTTCCGAAGAGCAAAAACATCATAGCGTCCGTCCTGCATCGGGGGCTTCTGGTGTATCAACTCGGGGATGTCGGGCTTGGGGAATGTGCAATTCGGCCCCCACTTTGTGACGCCTATGCCGTCCGAGCCGAAGAACGCATGGAGGTACCGGGAAGAGTAGGTGACTGTTACCAACCACAGCCACGGTGATCAAGGCAAACAGGGGGCGGTGGGAACTCGCAGTGAAGCCAAGGAAGGAGCAGTCGAAGAAGCATAGTAGTAGTTGAAGCAGAAAAATAGGATAGCTTTAGAGTATAAAGCAGGGTAGCTAGGAGAAACTGGAACTCTTCGTAATTACTAGACAATGTTGAGTCAGTGTCACGGTCTGCTTGTTTTCCCTTGTACTCCCGAGCCTCGTTACTCTGTGAGGACTCAGGGTTTTTCTTGCTAATGGACTTGCTTCTCTACCCATCTCCTCTGATGCTCCTTACCTAATGCCCCTTAGACTGTTTGCGTGATCACTTCTCTAACCCTAACCTTGAACTACCTGGTGATGCGTGAGGTCTCACAGGCTAAGGTCCTGCAACACTGTCATCTCTGCCTTGTCGTCCCGGGTCAGTCTGTATCTCCTAAAGAGTCTCGTGCTCCTCTGCAATACCCCCTTCGCCTGCCCTAAGACATTCGTCTTCCTCGAGTCCCTTGTAAGTCTAGGAAGTCCTAACGGTCTGAGTCCTGGTCCAAGGACCCCAAGGAACCCATGACCGTGGTCCTCTCTCCTGCCCCTTTTGCCCGAGGCTGCTGGTCACCGGTTCCCACGCTCCCCCTGCCTATCACCGCCTCCAGCAACTCCATCGCACTTTCCCAGATAACATTTTGGCGACCATGCTGGGGATGGATTGCTGAGGTATTCTAAGGTTCCTTGAAAATCAAAACGCTCACCATGCCTCCCAGAAAACTCCCCCTAGAACGAATAAATGAGGCAGAGGACGCTGCCCAACAAGATGACCCGGAATCTACGAAAGAGTTTCTCATATGGATGAAACAACAAATGACTGACTTGGTAAACAAAAATGAGGCTACTAATGCCAAGTTGGAACTACTCAGTGCTCAATATCATACCCTCCAAGAAAGTCGGACCCCAGAAGCCGTCAACACGGCACATCAGGCTTCAGAAGCACTCCCTGAAGCATTACGGTCCACTACGTTTCCTCGGGATAACCACACAGCCGCCACACTCCCTAGCCAAGGTGATACCAGTAAAACCATCAAGTATCCCAAGATATCCTACCCGGTGTTTGATGAAGCAGGGGACCCAGATTGGCATGTCAGAAGGTTTAAAGTGATTGCTAGGACTAATGGAGTCACTAATAACGAAGACCTGCAGAACATTTTTGGGACCACACTCCAAGGCAATCACATCAATTGGTATATTGATTTTGAGACAGAGCATTCTCATGCTACTTGGGAAGACATGGAACGAAGCTTTCTGCACAAGTTCAGAAAGCTCAAAACGAGCTCAGAAGTCCTGCGTGCTCTAGGGAGCATCACCCAAGACAAAAACGAACCAGTAGACAAGTTTTATGACAGGTTTAAACAGCTTGCTGATAAACTAAGTCAACGTCCTGAAGAGGATTATCTTTGTGAATGGTTTAAAAAAGGCTTATTACCCTGGATTCAACAAGGTATAGTGATCCGAGGAGTTAAAACCTTACAGGATATTTTGACCGCAGCTAATGATATCAGTAGAGAGCTGGGAGCCTTAAACCGAGTACAAGCACCCCTGTTACCCCTGCCTAATTTACGACCAGAAAACAGGCCCTCTCTAGCTCCTTGCTCCAACTGCGGAAAAATCCATGGAGGACGCTGCTGGTACGCAAACACCACGGCCCGGCCAGAGGATACTCGACGACCTCGGCCTAACACGGCGGCCGTGTATCCAGAAGAAATAAATGTGGATGCTGTCCAGGCAAATCGAGGGGATGCTTGCTGGGAATGTGGCTCGCTAACCCATAGACGAAGCCAATGTCCCCAGTTACACCAACGCTGGGCTCAATATCGGTCCACTTCCGGACAGCAAGGGCCCATGGACCACCAGAAGATCCCTGGCACTCCTAGGCGAGGAGGGGTGACATTAACTGAAGTTCATGGAGTCGAAACCAATGTTTCTACCATTGGCACCGCGGTAGTAACCACTCGATCCAAGGGTCCCACGGAATCTCATGTGGTCGAACATCGGAAACCTTTTCCCGAAAACCACTGGGAAAGACTACATAAAATACGACAGGATCTACAAGAAGGACTAGAAAACGCACACACCCCTTCACATCTACAGCAGATTTTAGAGGATACCAACGTCACGATTACTCTGTCCAAATTAATCAAGTTAAGCCCAGAGCTTCAAAAATATCTACAGCAAGCGGCCTCACCTGAAGGAACACCAGATACAGAGATCATAGAAGTTAACGCTACCACTTTGGATCCGGATGCCGCGGTAATCCATTTACAACTAGGAACCCATGAGTTAGCCAATGTCTTAGTAGATGGAGGGTCCGGGGTAAATGTCATGAGCAACCACTTGAGAAAACAGTTAGGGTTACCTTCACCCAAGTTGGCCCAGTTTATTTTGCGAATGGCAAATGATGCCCCGGTAACGCCTTTGGGCATACTATCCGCGGTAGACATTACTACACATGGGGTGTCAACTCCTGCAACATTTGTAATAATTGACATGCCAAATAGCAGTAGTTTTCCCGTAATCCTCGGACGACCTTGGTTGAGGGACATGAATGCAATTCATGACTGGTCCAGGAATCAGATACGTATCCAACAACAAGGAAAAACCATGGTTATTCCCGTAGATAGCTGTATCACCAGGGCCAAGGCCAATCAGATTCGACACAAAGCTGGGACTAATTGGACCAAGGGGTTATCTCCCAAACAAGAAGCCATGGTGTTCCAGGCCCATCCTGATTTAATCCCAGTAGCAGAAATACATCTGGCCAGTATGGTAGCTGAGCACGACAGAATGGATATACCACCACATTTTTCCCAGGAAATTCAGGAAAACATCACAGTGAACGCCGTTCCTGCCAACCAAACCCTACAGCAGGAAGTCGTTACAGGCTGGTCCCATGGAGCTAAAGACAAAGTGGAGTTAGTTAATCTTGGAACCACAGAAAATCCCAAGTATATCAAAATTAACGCCGACGCCCCAGATCAGGTTAAACAAGCCGCAATAGCTTTGTTTCATGAATATCATGACATCTTTGCCTGGGGACACGAGGACCTCAAAGGGATACCTTCAACATTAGCAGAGCATACCATAGATTTAGTACCTAATGCCACCCCAGTGCAGCAACGAAGATATCGAATGAATCCAAATTACGCTGAGAGAGTCAAGGCGGAACTAGACAAGCTCTTGAAAGCCAAGTTTATCTCACCAGTCGACTCTGCCCCCTGGTTGTCTCCCATGGTGATCATTCCCAAGAAAAATGGAACATTAAGGATTTGTGTAGACTTCCGCAAATTAAACGCTGCTACCAAGAAAGACCATTATCCCTTGCCTTACATGGAAGAAATCATTGATGAAGTAGCAGGCCATGAAATGTATTCATTTCTAGATTGTTTTTCAGGGTATTACCAGGTTGCCATGGCGGAACAGGATAAAAACAAAACAGCGTTTTCCACGGAATGGGGTCCGTATCAGTTCGAGAGAATGCCTTTCGGAGCCAAGAACGCCCCCATGACCTTCCAGCGTGTCATGGAGTTAATATTCCGACCATATTTGAAGAGATTTTTTAGGATTTATCTAGACGATGGAACGGTTTATGGACATATTAAAGATCATATTTCCCAACTCAGGCAAATCTTTGAAGCTTGCCGTACCAATGGAGTAAGCTTAAACGCTGACAAGTGCATGTTTCTCTTTTTTGCCGGAGTAATACTAGGCTACATTGTCTGCAAATATGGCAAACTCCCTGACCCCGAGAAAATCAAGGACATCCTCGAAATCACACCCCCCACAGATCAAAAGGGGATACAGCGTCTCCTGGGACTATCACAATTCAATAGGATATATATTGAAAAGTTAGCCCACATAACTGCACCCATCACTGCACTCAATCATAGCAAATACAAGTACCCTCAAGATTGGACCGTGGAAGCCCAGGCCGCCCTTGAGAAAATTAAACTGGCTTATTCTCGCGCTCCCATTCTCATCGCCCCAGACTGGTCCAAGCCCTTTCATGTTCATACAGATGCATCCAACATTGCGGTTGGAGTCATGTTAGCCCAGAATTTAAACAGCAAATACGATCAACCAGTAGCCTATGCCAGTCGTCTCCTAAATCAGGCAGAAAGGAATTACTCTACCACTGAAAGGGAAGCCTTGGCCATGATTTATGCTGTTAAAAAATTTCGACATTATCTACTTGGAAACAAGTTTCGCTTCATGGTTGACCACCACAGCTTGTCTTACCTGGTTAACCAACCCTTAGTTACAGGGAGGGTAGCTCGTTGGATAATGATACTCCTTGAATATGATTTTGAGGTGGTGTATGTCCCTGGTAAACGCCACATAGTGGCTGACTATCTGTCCAGGGATTCCAAGGCCACCGAGGAAGGTATTGACGATTCATTTAATGAACCGTATATCCAAACAGCTCGCATTGACATCGAGATCCCTAGCGACTGGCGAGGTGACATTATGCGATACCTCACCCAGGGCACCACGCCCCCAGGACTATCAGGTTCTCGTAAAATCAGCTTCGTACGGACCACCCTGCCTTATACAGTAATCCAGGGGCAGCTCTACCGACGCGGTCTCGACCAGGAGACCCGGCTCTGCGTACCCAAGGGGGAAGAAACGAACATTATCTCCATCCTTCATGACGGCCCAGCAGGGGGACATCAAGGCCCTGAAACCACGATAAAAAAGATTTTAGGAGCCCGTTACTGGTGGCCAACCTTACACAAGGATGTCCATGCTCACATCAAGAATTGTCATGCGTGTCAGGTGTCAACAACAAATTTTCAATATCAAGGTCAAGTACCTCTAAAAACAATTCCACCATTAGGCCCATTCCAACGATGGGGGCTGGATTTTGTTGGCCCAATACGTCCGGTAACAAAACAGGGATACAAGTATATCTTGGCTGCCACGGATTATACCACAAAATGGGTAGAAGCCAAACCATTAAGAACCAATACTGCCCTGGTAACAGCGTCTTTCATATATGACAATATTATCACTCGCTTCGGGTGCCCCTTGGAAATCGTGTCAGATCAAGGTTCTCACTTCGTTAATGCAGTCATAGAAGACTTGTTAGATAACCACATTATCAAGCACAGGACCAGCACCGTCTATTATCCCCAAGGAAATGGCCAGGCGGAATCCACTAACAAAACCTTGATAAACATGTTACGTAGATTCATTCATGCTAACCAAAGCGATTGGGATGACTGCTTACCAGCTGCTCTATGGGCATACCGCGTAGCGACGAAAACAGCTACTCAAGTCAGTCCATTTGAAATGGTCTATGGGACCCAACCATTACTACCTACAGAATATATTGCTCCCACTTTCCAATCATTACGCACCAAGGATTACACGCCGCACAGGGTCTTGGCTGCTCGGATACAGGATATACACCATTTAGAGGAAATCCGAGCCCAAGCCATCCAAAACATACAGCACAAACAGGAGCTAACCACAAGACATTTTCAGTCTACCAAACCAATCAGGAATTTTCAAAAGGGTGACCAGGTATTATGGTGTCCCAGGGACCCCAAGATACGAAAGACCAAGTTCGAATCAATTTGGCATGGACCGTATAGGGTCCAGTTAGTGCTTCCCAACAACACAGTTTTACTAGTAAACAGCGAGAATTTTGATACCTACGCCACTATAGTAAATTCCACAAAATTAAAACACTATCATTCGGACACACCAGTAACCACGCCCACACTCAGCTTAGGAGAAATTTACAACAGATTAGCCACGGAAGCTCAGACAAATCTAGATGATGTGGATCCATCCATCCCCTCGGCCTCCAAGGAAACAAATGACACCGTGGACATACATGTAAGCCACATCAGCGTATGCCTTCCAGCTGGCCAAGGCCAACTTGAATGTCCCAACGATGGGACATACCCAGGACCTACAGGTTTCCGCATCCATAGGCTCCCGCCGCCACCGTCTACGCTAGGATGTAGGCACGATCATCTCCACCATGCCAGCCCTTGCCCATCAGTCCAGTCTCGGCCGCCAAGGCTCCAGGGATCATCATCAGCACACCCTGGGTCACTTCATCTTCCTTCTCCTCTCTCAAGTCTCCCTGTTTTTCACCCTCCACTGCTGCCATTGCGCGCTGGCTCAGTCCGCGACGCCCCTGTCCTCATCTCTTCTCCTGGTAGTTCCTTGCAGCCCCGTCTTCCTCTCCTCTTGCCCTGGCTCTCACACCCAGCACACACATTGTTAGTCACCATGAAGACAGCTAGAAAAACATACCCTCCCTTCTATGTCCCGCGTATGATTTTAGAGTGGAAACGTAAGCCGGATCTTATTTGGCACACCGAGGTCGGACTAGGCAAATACTGGACCCTGGTAGAAGGCAAGGTGAACATCAAGCACTGCAACGAATTCATGGCGTCCATGCGAACTCGGGATGAGACAGAACTTTACCCATCCGGGATGGTGGAAGGAGTGCTGGTGCAGTTCTCCGCGCGCTATCTGCACAAGTTTTTTGGCTGGGACGGCTTGGGAGTCACGACTTGGAGCAGCGACTGCCGACACCCACAGCCCGACATAGCGGCCCGCGTCGGAAATCTGCAGCTCAAGGAGGACAAGAGGTACGATGTATTCGCTTTGGGTGATCATTTGACAGACCCATGGTTTTCACGTATGCGTGGAGTTTTAAGTCAGGTGTATTTTCAGAACAACTGTAATGGCATCCTGCCAGAACAGTTGTCCCTACTCCTCATGGCCGACCAGGGTGAAAAAATCAATTGGGGAATGTTAGTAGAGCAGAATTTCCGCGTTCAGCTGCTTGGGCATCGGAAGGACCTTGACTACCACAGCCCCATTGGGCCATTCCTCAGCGCGTACATCCAGAATTACCTGGCATTCTATCGGAGGCATGGCAAAGGCCCTCTGATGGGGACCTTCTTTGACATTCAGCGAGAGCTCGCCACGGCTGCGGCACGCGACCCTAATCTCCCAGGACCAAGCAAGCGTCCACGCAGCGAGGAACCTGCCAAGCCAACAGGAACAACATCAGTATCGCAAACAGCAACTGCATGGGGGCCATGTGCAACAAGATTCCACACCAAGAGCACGGCTCTTTCGGAATGCGTAGGGGAGATGCTGGAATGGATTCGCACAGCAGAACAGGAGAAAGAGGAGCAGAGAGACATGGAGGAACGATACCGACGCAAGGTGACCTCGGCCATCCAGGGTGCCCGGGACCAGGCCCAACGGATCCTCGACAAAACACACAGTGAGTACCGCCAGCAGATAGAGGAGAAGGATCAAACCCTGGACAACTTGCGTCACCAAGTTGCTAATTTCGAACTGGAGATCAGGGCAGCACAAGACCACGTCGACATGCTCGCCAAGGAAAAAGCCAGTGCTGTGGAGCGCGTACAACACCTGGAACAGCAAGGACAAGAGTACTTAGCAAGGTGCAAGGCTCTTACATCACAAAACGAGGCATTAAGGCAAGGACAGAAGTCACAGGGCGGAGAGGAGAGCTTATACCTTCAAGATCAGAGGACCACGGCTGAGCAAGCCCTCCAAGAGTTCGAGGCTAACAAGGCAGGATGGATTCACATGGCAGCCAAACTAATCACCAACAGTGCGTATGCATGGCTCCGGGAGCACCCTTCAACCGCAGCAGATCCCCCACAAGAATTTCTCGATCATTGCATCGATTCTACATTGGCCACCATGGAGTTAGAACAATCCGAAAATGATTGGGAAAACATGGAGTTCGACAACATAGACTTCGAGAACTTGGAGGTAGCGGCCCTGTCTATACCACCAACTTCCAAGCCAGCCCCGATCAGCCCCCTCCAGGTGCCCCAGGCAGAACCACGACCTCCAAGCATTCACATTTCCGAGGACCAAGAGCGCGTGGATATCCCTGACCAGTTTACAGATCCCGAGGACACTCCACAACCGTCACCACACCTGCCTTCACAAACCCGAGCTTCACCCCCACAGGTGAATTCCATGGTATCCCTGCGCCCCAAGTCTTTTAAAAAACATAAGGATGCCTTGAAACAGATAGAAGAAGAATTTAACCTCGAGGAACCAAACAGCGATGAAGAGGAAGCCGAGGAAGAGTTAGCGACTGCAATTGCAGAAGTCAAGAAATATTTTCATGCTAACCCTGACCTCATTGCCATGTACAGTGACCCCGAGGCTAACCATGTGCAATGCCCTGCATGCAATAAAACATTAGGCAAGACGGTCTATGATATTTACCAACATGCGCTAACCTCTAGGACACAGCACAACCTAATTCATCGAGGTGTGGGTGCAGCCATAGCCGACATCTACGGGAACCAAGCTCCTCCGCGAAGACTTGCACAGGTGCCCAGAGAAGAAACCCGACCGGACCGACGACCCGCCCACCGACGCACCCGTGGCTGACCTACAATCCGGGACGGATTGCAATCTCGAAGGAAGGGCTAAATGTTACCAACCACAGCCACGGTGATCAAGGCAAACAGGGGGCGGTGGGAACTCGCAGTGAAGCCAAGGAAGGAGCAGTCGAAGAAGCATAGTAGTAGTTGAAGCAGAAAAATAGGATAGCTTTAGAGTATAAAGCAGGGTAGCTAGGAGAAACTGGAACTCTTCGTAATTACTAGACAATGTTGAGTCAGTGTCACGGTCTGCTTGTTTTCCCTTGTACTCCCGAGCCTCGTTACTCTGTGAGGACTCAGGGTTTTTCTTGCTAATGGACTTGCTTCTCTACCCATCTCCTCTGATGCTCCTTACCTAATGCCCCTTAGACTGTTTGCGTGATCACTTCTCTAACCCTAACCTTGAACTACCTGGTGATGCGTGAGGTCTCACAGGCTAAGGTCCTGCAACACTGTCATCTCTGCCTTGTCGTCCCGGGTCAGTCTGTATCTCCTAAAGAGTCTCGTGCTCCTCTGCAATACCCCCTTCGCCTGCCCTAAGACATTCGTCTTCCTCGAGTCCCTTGTAAGTCTAGGAAGTCCTAACGGTCTGAGTCCTGGTCCAAGGACCCCAAGGAACCCATGACCGTGGTCCTCTCTCCTGCCCCTTTTGCCCGAGGCTGCTGGTCACCGGTTCCCACGCTCCCCCTGCCTATCACCGCCTCCAGCAACTCCATCGCACTTTCCCAGATAACAGTGACCTCGACGCCATTGACAACGCCGGTGGGGTGAGGCTCATCCTCGCTGCGCGCCCGCATGCTGTTGGCGAATTGGTGGCAGCGGCTGAGGCTGATCTCTCCCTTCATCAACGTCGAGTACTTGACCAGCCCAGTGTTGGTGGTCCATATCGTGTCCGCCATGCATTTCCAATCCAGAACTAGGCGCGGGACATAAAATGGCGGCTCCTTCTTCCTGGCGTCATGGGTAGCCATGGCGTCCTCGCAGCTCACGCGTCCTGGGAGGATGGGAAGGGAGGGAGACGTTGGCTGTGGAAGACAGAACAAAGGAGAAGGACTAGAGAAGAGGAAGAGAGAAATGAGGTCCTTCCAGGAGGATATAGGAGGGAGAAGAGGAGATGGCGGCGGGATGGGGAAGCTAATGTGACTGAAAGGGCATGGGATGGCGACGGGGGCCGACAATGGTGACAGGGAGGCCATTGCGAGGATGGTGGCGGTGATTGCCGATCCTTTTGGGATTTGACAAGAGTTGGAGCTGTTGTGTCTTCAAGTTGCCTTTGGTGCTCATAATGCAATGCCATGACCTGGATCAGGTTGATGCTGATCTCAGGTAGACTCCGAGGTGATGGCTGGGGCTGGTCATCATGCTGGTGATGATAAGCATCTTGGACGTCCAAGTCATGCTGTTGATTGGCCTCAATTGCCAAGGTTGTATAGAGTTCACCTAGGCTAGTGGGAGAGGCTAGGTGGGGATTAGTAGTGTGGTACTATTTGAGCTTGGTAGCGTTTACAATTGTAGCATGGTTGTTATAGTTGGAATTATCAACCAGGAGAACCGTGTTGTTTGGAAGGACGAGCTGGACTCTGTAAGGGCCATGTCAAATGGACTCGATTTGGACTTTCTTAATTTTGGGTCCCGGGGACACTATAACACTAAATCACCTTTTTGGAACATGCGTGGTGGCTGGGACGCTTGAAAATGTCGTGCGCTCAATTGCTGTTTATGTAAAATATTCTGATAGGCTTGATCACGAAGTTCCTCCAGGTGATGGATGTCATGGAGTCAGGCAGCTAACACACAATGAGGCGTATAGTCTCGAGGTTGCAGGGACTGAAACGTGGGGGCAATGTATTCAGTGGGCAGCAGTGGCTGCGTGCCATAGACCAACTCAAAGGGGTTGGCTTGTGTTGCCGTTTTGGTTGCCACCCGATATGCCCATAGGGCTCCTCGAAGGCAGGTATCCTAGTCCACCTTGTTGGCCTAAACAAATCGCCGTAGCATGTTGATCAACGTTTTGTTTGTGGATTCTGCTTGGCCGTTTCCCTTGGGGTAATACACAGTACTAGTATGATGTTTGATGATATGGTGGTCCAACAGTTCTTCGATGAGTGCATTGACAAAATGGGAGCCTTGGCCGAACATGATCTCCAAGGGGCAGCCAAAACGAGTTATGATGTTTTCATAAATAAACGTAGCAGTAACCAGGGCTGTATTGGTTCGTAGGGGCTTAGCTTTGAGTCATTTAGTGGTGTAGTCGGTGGCTACAATTATATATTTAAATCCTTGTTTGGTCGCAGGTCAGATGGGGCCTACAAAATCCAGCTCCCAGCGCAAAAAAGGTCCTAATGGCGGTATCGACTTCAGTGGCACTTTTCCTTGATGTTGAAAATTAGTTGTGGAGACTTGGCAAGCGTGGCACTGTTTGACATAAGCATGGAAGTCTCGTTGAAGCATGGGCCACCAATATTTTGCGGTGAGTATTTTCTTAACTGTGGTATCAGCCCCTTGGTGTCCCCCTGCTGGGCCATCATGGAGAAGGGAGAGAATCTCCTGCTGCTGGTTCGTGGGTACACAGACCCGAGTCTCCCTGTCTATTCTTTGTCGGTAAAGCTGCCCTTGGATGACTAAGTATGGTAGAGTACTTCTAACAAAACTAATTCGACGTGTGCCGCTAAGCGTTGGGGGTGTGCAGCTAGTGGTTAAATACTAGATCAATGGTGTTCTCCAGTCGGATGATGGTTCGATGCCCACGGTGGCCGCTTGAATGTATGGATCATTAAAAGAATCGTCAACGCCATGGGATGTTGCATTGGTGTTGCACGATAGGTAATCAACAACAATATGACGCTTCCCCGGAACATATACGACTTCAAAGTCATATTCTAACAAGATCATGATCCATCTAGCGACCCTGCCACTAACTAAAGGTTGATTTACCAGGTAGGACAGGCTGTGATGATCAACGATGAATCTGAATTTATTGCCAAGAAGGTAGTGTCGAATTTTTTTGACTACGTAGATCATTGCCAAAGCTTCTCATTCTGTCGTGGAATAATTTCTCTCAGCGGTGTTCAATAGTCGGCTAGCATAGGCAACGGGTTGATCGTGTTTTCCCGTGACATTTTGAGCTAACATGACACTTACCGCTAAGTTTGAGGCGTTTGTCTGTGCGTGGAACGGTTTGGACCAGTTTGGTGCAATCAAAATTGGAGCTTTGGAATATGCGGTTTTAATTTTCTTGAGGGCTTCTTGGGCCGCCGGAGTCCAATCTTGGGGGTATTTGTATTGGGCGTGGTTCAGCACTGTGATGGGTGCCGTAATATGGGCGAGTTTTTCAATGCACATTCTGTTAAACTATGCCAATTCCAAGAGGCGTTGGACACCCTTCTGGTCAATAGGTGGCGTCATGTCAAAGATGTCTTTGATTTTCTCTGGGTCGGGAAGTTTACCATACTTACATACAATGTAGCCTTGTATAATTCCGGCGAAGAAGAGAAACATGCATTTGTCAGCGTTGAGACTGACCCCATTGGCTCGGCAGGCATCGAAGATGTGGCGTAAATGGGTGACATGGTCGGTCATGGAGCCATATACCGTGCCATCACTAGAGGAAAACAGTGTCCAAAGTAACGTCGTTTAACGCGGTTTTTAACGCGGTTTAACGCAGTTTAACGTGGACAGTTTTGTTGACGCAAAAATGGCAAAAAGGTCACGGACGTCGCATTGGCTTGACGTGCTGCGTCAACGTTATGTTAACCCGTTTAACAGGAGATGACGTTATGTTAAAAGTGACGCAAAACACAGATTATGGAAGTTACCCAGGGTAAGTAACTTCGAGGGTGACGTGGATATTTCCCGCGACTACGATGGATGAAAAATTGGCTGACGTGGCACGGAAATCTGAAGTCTGGATGAAGTTTTCAATGGCCAAGATTGTGACACGTGGCGTCATCTTCGATTTCCAGCATTCTCTGTCAACGTAAACGTAGAATGACGTGTTTTTGGGGTGGAGACTGGATGTCATCTTTGACGGGTTGTGACGCAGAAACAGAGGCAATGCCACACTTAATAGCGTTTACGTAGACGTGTACAAGTAGTGGATTATGTTTGAGAAAACAGGCAGATCATGCACCCAATTCCAGGTTTCTGTCAAAGGAAATACAGCATTATGTAAAGGTTGACGGTGATAAACATATTGGAGGTAGTTTAACGCGTTTACAGAGACGTCGGAGGACATAGAATTATGAAAGAGAAAACAAGCATTTCATGCACCCAACTAGAATTTTGTGTCAAAAGAAACAGAATATAGTGTCGAAGTTGACGCTGCTAGACACATGGAACCGGGAATAACGCGTTTATTGAGACGGCTTTAGACGTGCTGTGACACGGGCAATGACAATCATTTCAGGCATCCATTTCCGGGTTCCTGTTAAATGAAACAGAATGCGATGTTCGTGTTGATGCATGGTCAGCGTGCGATGTAACGTACAGTGACACTCCTAAGGTGGAACGAAAACGTCAAAAGTGACATGAAAAAACGTTTTCCAAGACGCAGCTGGAAGGTCATATATAACGTATATTCACGCAAACATAAACGTCACTTTAAACGCAATATAACAAATTCGAACACGTTTATTGCAAAACGCAACTGAAATGTCACTGATGACTACAGATCCTGCACAGTAGTTCAGGATAGTATGTACGCTAGGTACCAATGGACAGTCATTCAAAAGCATTATGCAAAATGGCTACCTGTGCGCAGTGTCAGCGAGCATCTTCCTACAGAAACTGGCTACAGTCTATTTGTTAGAGATGCTGGTTTCTCGTGCTGGATTCTTCTTAATCTGCACAATCCACATCACATACCGAACAGTTAGAAAGCATAGCATAAAATGTCTCCTGATAAATCATCAATGGAACTTAGGATTTCAAGCGAAGGTAGATCTGTCGTACCTTCTTGTAGCACTTCACGGGTCCTGTCGGTTTCTCAACCGCTGACTTCTCCAAACCCCCAGCTTCTCCCTGTATACACAATTGACTCATCATCACAGGGGTAGAGGAAAGCAACGGCCTGCGTCAACGCCTCCAAACGGGATCTACTGACCAGTTCAGATCGTAGGGGAACCCTGCGACACCGTGTACGACCAGAATATACCTGCAACTCAACCGAATACAAAGGGCAGTCTACATGTAAAATGATGGTCAATTCAGTGTTCAAATCGCCCTCTAAGGTGTGCGAAAAAAGACGAGGGTGACCACTTACCTGTGTTGCCTCAGAGGCAACTCTTTTTTTGCAGTTTGCGGATTCGTCCTTATTTTGCGGTCGCTTGGATTGCGCCTTCTTTTCCGGGGGCGGGGACTTCAGCTTCTTTGAGGCCGCACGTGTTGAAACTCGAAACTGGTCTGGAATTGCGGGGGGAGGGTCTTCACCAGCAGCCCCCACTGCCGCTACTATCCCTTCGACGGCGCCCACTGCCCCCACTGCCGGTGCAACCCCATCACTGGGTGCACGCCTGAGGTCTGTCGCGGGCCACCGAATGAAGTAACCGATGGCCTGATTCATGGTCAGTACGTCTTCATCTTCTAGTGGGCACTGGAGGTCGTGGTCGTCCTTGATGCTTGTAGTCACCTGCACGGAGAACTCGTCATCGTCTATTCTCTGGCAGTGGACCGACTCTCCTGGCATTCCGTGCAGCACTCCACAGCCAACCAATGTGGTGAAGGCGTCGTCATAGGCGCTACTCAACAACTCCACCGCCATTCCTCTGGTGAATGTCCTCTGAAACGCCAACAATGTACATACGAGAACACGGGTACGTTAACTTTCACGAATGGTTACGTTTTGGTAACGTCACTGGAGACAAGACCGTATGTCATTAGAAACGCAAATTGAAGTCATTACATACGCGATTTTACGTCACCCTAAACACAAATACATGTCATGTCTAACGCAAATGTCTGTCAAAGAAGACGTGCTGAGGGGAGTGATTCACAGGGAAATGTAACTTCTAACTTAGTTACGACAGAGTTAATATGGAAAAAAAAGCGTGATCTACGTAGTCATCTACAACGTCAGGTGCCTACGTCATCTGGAGCCGGCTTCTCGGTGGATAGGGTGGCAATCGCAGAGACAACGTCCTGCTCGTCTGACTGAGGTGAGGAGACCTTGTCCTCCACAGGTGCAGAAACACCGGAAGTGATGTCGTGTGGAACTGGAGCTGGAGAATGATGGTCGTCGTCTGTCTCCGACCCGAAGCCTCCACATCCTGTTCTGGTCCCCTCTCTTCCGTGGTGGCACCTTCCTCGCGCCCATCGTGCACCATATCCTCGGCTGCATCCGCTTCCTCGATCGTCCCCGTTGTCGTGAGAGCCCCCTCATCCTGTGTTGCCTGAATACAATCTGAAATGACATCCATCTTCCTCTCTGCTTTCTCCTCCGAAGTCACCATAGGTTTGGGGTCGGCAGCATCGTCCCTTGGTATGATGTCAGCCTGGGACCGCAACGGCATTGGGGGAGTCTTCGAAGAGGTTGGAGGCGCCACGACTTCCTCTACTGTGTTGCTGCTGGTCCGTTTAGGCCGGGGTCTTGCTCCAGATTTCCCCTTCTTCGACTTCTGTTTGGGCGGCACGGTCTCCACGACTGGTGGAGTAGACACCCTCGTGATGTTGGCGTGTAACTTTGTCATCATGTCCTCGATCCTCTTCAGCCTGGAGTCCTGGGCCGCACATAGAGCTTCAAGCTTTTCCATCCTCGTATCCTGAGCACCTGCAAGCTTCTGCTTCCTTGCAGCGGCGCGTTCTTCCAAGTCTCTCTGTCGCATTGCCTTCACCTCCGCAGCAACTTCCGCTTCTGACGGCTGCCGTCCAAGTCTGATACTCTGCCACAGAAGTTTCCCACTTTGTCAACTCTATAACTCCTAGAAAACCGCAACAGTGCTCGGAAATAGTGCGCCACATGTAACATTGAACCGTTCAAATACGTTTACTAAGACACAAACATGTTACCTCTCGTCTTGGTGAAACGCAAACTCATGTCACTTGAAACGCAAGTGACGTGTCAAAGGAAACATTATAAGAAACGCGAAGTACCGTCACTAGTAACACCCACATAAATGTAACTTCAATAACTACCGTCAGGAGAAATGCAATGTGAGGGTAGATAACGTAGAATTTTTGTTACTCGAAAGCAGAACTTCACTAGAAACGAAGACAGAGCAGCGAATGAACACTTACCAGCTAGGATAGGCGTGCAAGGGAGGTTAGTACTCAGAGAGAAGGCCGGAAAACAGCCCAGGATTTCAACATAACACGCATTCACATACTTCTACCTAGAACCGTGAACGTGGAGTCAGAATAGAATTCAGACTGGACATTGGACTAGAATGCTACAGCGGAATATGCGACCTCAAAAAACTTACAAGCATTTGGAAAACAGAACTCACTCATGCAAACAGTTAAAGAGGGTCTCGGCTTTGAGAAAACAGTGGTCGCGTCACAATAATCATAATGTTGTGTCACAGAAAACAAAGACACACGTCATGCACAACAAAAACTCACAAACATTAAAAATAAAATCTCAGAAGGCTACCAAAGAGTTGAAGAGGGTCTCGGATTCGAGAAAACAGTAGTCACGTCACACTAAGCATAATATTATGTCACAGAAAACAGAGACACACGTCATGCTCAACATAAACTTACAAACATTAGAATCAAAATAAAATTCAGAAGGCTACCAAACAGTTAAATACGGTCTCGGGTTCGAGAAAACAATGGTTATGTCGCATTAAACATAATGTTATGTCACAGAAAACAAAGACACCCGTCATGCAGAACAAAAACTTACAAACATTTAAAAAAATAAAATTCATAAGGCTACCAAACAGTTGAACAGGGTCTCGGCTTCGAGAAAATAGTTGTCACGTCAAAATAAGCATAATGTTATGTCACAGAGAACAAAGATACACGTCACGCTCAACAAAAACTTACAAACATTAGAATCAAAATAAAACTCAGAAGCGACCAAACAGTTAAATACGGTCTCGGCTTCGAGAGAACAATGGTCACGTCACATTCAACATAATGTTATGTCACAGAAAACAAAGACAACCGTCATGAACAACAAAAACTTACAAACAATTAAAACAATTAAAACTCAGAAGGCTACCAAACAGTTAAAGAGGGTCTCGGCTTTGAGAAAACAATGGTCACGTCATGATAAACAGAATGATATGTCACAGAAAACAAAGACACACGTCACGCTCAACAGAAACTTACAAACATTAGAAAATAAAAAAATCAAAACGCTACCAAACAGTTGAAGAGGGTCTCGGCTTCGAGAAAACAATGGTCACGTCACATTAAGCATAATGTTTTGTCACAAAAAAAATAGACACACGTCATGCTCAACAGAAACTTACAAACAGTAGGACCCAAAAAAAATCAGAAGGCTACCCAACAGTTGCAGAGGGTCTCGGCTTTGAGAAAACAGTGGTCACGTCCCATTAAACGTAATTTTATGTCACAAAAAACAAAGACACACGTCATGCTGAACATAAACTTACAAACATTAGAGAAAAAGAAACTGAGAAGGCTACCAAACAGTTAGAGAAAAGAAACTCAGAAGGGTACCAAACATTAGAGAAAAGGAAACTCAGAAGGCTACCAAACAATTGAAGAGGGTCTCGGCTTTGAGAAAATAATGGTCACGTCACAATAAACATAATGTTAAGTCACAAAGAACAAAGACACAAGTCATGCCCATCAAGAACTTACAAACATTAGAGAAAATAAAAAATCAGAAGGCTACCAAACAGTTGAAGAGGCTCTCGGCTTTGAGAAAACAGTAGTGACGTTACACTAAGCATATAGTTATGTCACAGAAAACAGTAGTGACGTTACACTAAGCATATAGTTATGTCACAGAAAACAAAGACACACGTCATGGTCAACAAAAACTTACAAACATTAGAACCCAAAAAAAACACAGAAGGCTACCAAACAGTTGAAGAGGGTCTCGGCTTAGAGAAAACAGTAGTCACGTTACACTAAGCATATTGTTATGTCACACAAAACAAAGACACACGTCATGCTCAACAAAAACTTACAAACGTTAGAACCCAAAAAAAACTCAGAAGGCTACCAAACAGTTGAAGAGGGTCTCGGCTTTGAGAAAAAAGTAGTCACGTCACATTAAACATAGTGTTATGTCACAAAAAAGAAAGACACACCTCATGCGCAACAAAAACTTACAAACATTAGAAAACTCAAAAAAAACTCTGAAGGCTACCAAACAGTTGAAGAGGGTCTCGGCTTTGAGAAAACAATAGTGACGTTACACTAAGCATAAACGTAGGTCAATGGAAACAAAGACACATGTCATGCACATCAAGAACTTACAAACATTTAAAAATATAAAAAACACATTGGGCTACGTAACAGTTGAAGAGGGTCTCGGCTTTGAGAAAACAGTGGATACGTCATAATAAACATAATGTTATGTCACAAAAAACAAAGACACACGTCATGCTGAACATAAACTTACAAACATTAGAAGCAAAAAAAAACTCAGAAGGCTCAACAAAAACTTACAATTATTAGAAAGGAAAAAACGCAGAAGGCTACGAAACAGTGGAAGAGGGTCTCGGCTTCGAGAAAACAATGGTCACGTCACGTTAAACATAAACTTACGTCACTGGAAACAAAGACACACGTTATGCTCAACTTAAAATTACAAACATAAAAAAAAAAAAAAAAAAAGTCCTTCAAACAGTGGAAGAGGGTCTCGGCTTCGAGAAAACAATGGTCACGTCACGTTAAACATAAACTTACGTCACTGGAAACAAAGACACACGTTATGCTCAACTTAAAATTACAAACATTAAAAAAAAAAAAAAAAAGTCCTTCAAACAGTTCAAGAGGGTCTCGGCTTCGAGAAAACAGTAGTCACGTCAAGTTAAACATAAAATTATGTCACTGGAAACAAAGACAGGCGTCATGCTCAACATAAACATCACTGAAAACGCCGTGTCAGTAAAAGAGAACGCAAAATGGTGTCACTAGAAACACAATATAATTAGAAACGCTGAGAGTGGTAAAGGAACTTACCAGCGCCGACACTGCTGCGATTGATTGGCTCCATGCGTGGCCATGCTTCGAAGGCCGCCCAAGTGAGATGCTCGACATCATCTGCGACTTCTCTTGGACTGCTGGGTCATCCCGCATCTCCACCAGCTTATCCCAATGCTCTGTGGCTATATCTGGTGGCTTTGAATGTCCAAGTCTGATCAGCTTGTTGATAGCAAACTTCACCCTAGTCACGCACCTCGACATCCTCATGTTGAACCATTTCTCACTTAGTTCAGTGCTATCACCGTAGAACTCAAACTCTGTCCGCACTCGCTCAATCAGAGATGCCTTAGCCGCCCTCTGTTGTCCCTTCCAACCCGGTGTTGCAGTCGGATCCAAGGCGCGTGCGAACTTCTGTAGGGCCGCGTTGAGGAGTGGCTCGTGTGATCCGACTGGCTTGCCATAGCGATCCAATTTGATTCGCATCGGCTCCTTCGGTGACCCGTCGTCTTCCTCCTCGTACCCCTCCATGTCTTCCTCGTCCTCCATGTCCTCTTCCTCGAACTCCTCCTCCATCTCCTCATCGAATCCACCCTCCTCGGACTGAATTGCCTGCGAGCTGTGGGAGTCGCGAGGCATGCTGCGCATGGGCACCCTCCCCGATGCAACGGGGGTGCGGGAGCCCGAGGAACGTCGCCCCACAGGTGAGGAGATGTCTGATGTAGCACGCCATCGCCTCGGGGGAGTGGCGTCTTCCTCTTCGTCTTGCGATGCTGCCCTGTCCACGCCGCGGAGTCTCTTCAAAACACCTGCAGGTTTTCTCTGACCTTGTCCCCGAGACGCCTTCCCACCACCCGCAACCCCTGCCTTTGACGTTGGTGGGCATCCTCCGCCCCCTCTCTCCATCCAGCCTGTCTCCACGCGCCGAGGCTTGCCGATGTTGCTACGGCTGCGGAGGCGGGACTTCCCTCTCGGATCCTCCAGGTCCTCTTCCATCTCCGATCGCGAAGCGAATTCTCCTCCAAGCACCGATCGGAGAGCCGCCACCGACAGCGAATTCCTGCGACACAGAACCTTCGGAGCACGCTGCCTCCACTGTGCAAAGACCTCGCCTCTGTCCTTCCGATTCTGACAAATGCGAAGATAGAGAAACCCTAATTGGTGAAAGCCGCTCACCTAACTACTGAAATGACGGCCCTGTCCATAAACCCTGACAAGAATTACATGGATTTGTACCCTCAACAATTATAATGCGCTAATTGCCAATCAGAAAGTGAGCATAAACTAACAAATTGCAATACCTACTCTAACTGATGATACATGAAGACAATGCATAGGTGGATTGGAGAGCACAGACATAGCGATTAGGGTTTAGGGTTTACTCACAGTCTTTGGAAGGGCAGTCTCCCTCGTGTGCGCTACCTCCGCTCCCTCCCGGTACGACACAGCACTCCTTTGGCGCGTGCTCCGCCTGGGTTGGAAGTCCGACTCCACTGAGGAGGATCGGCGTCTCCTCCGGCTTCGTGGTGCGGTTGGAGCACCGGAGGACCTGATCGACGAACACCCACGTGAAGGAAGCAAGTCTGTGGCGAAGTCCGGGTCAAAACCTGCGTCCTTCAATCGGAGCGCCACCTCTCTCCTGTTGGCGTCCACGATTGCATCACGGAGGACCTCGTACGCAGGAATTAAGTTGGCTGCCGCCATTTCGAGTATCCTTCTTCATGTTTGATGAGCCGGCTGCCATAAGTGATCTCCACTTGGGGACCCTAAGGGCGTGCGCATGTCAAACTACCCTGCGGTGATCAGGTAATTATCCCTTACTTCCGTGCTATGAATTGATTGTGCGTTCATGTTTTATTATGTCTTTCCAAACATAATATATCGTCTAGAGAAACGCGAAATCCTGTCAACTGTAACATGGTATACTGTCCACCGTAACGTGATGTTAACATAAACTTCTGTCATTTTTAACGTAGTGAAATGTGATATGATGTCATCTATGTTACATTGTAATGTCACCTGTGACGAGATTTACTGTCAGCTGTGACGCGTTTTTATGTAACATTTAACATATCCGGAGGTCTTTGATAATGGCTAGTAACTGTTGTGTGGTTCATGTTTTTGCTTTCCATAGCCTACATGTGAGTAATCAGAATTAATTAATTAGTCAATGTAAACGGTTAGAAAAAAGGAAACTACGCTATTGTTAGTCAATGTTAATGGTTCCCGACTCTGCCTCAACGGCTTGAGGTTGATGCTCAGTGTTACAATGTTTTGGAGATGTTTTATCGTCCAATGCCCTGCGCCTACGTGTCCGATAATCCAGGGGCTTTTCATAACAAGGATTACTAGGGTATTCCAGTAGGCATGTCGAATTTACTACCTCTAATGTTTTCAGGATGTCACATTTTCCATAGATAAGTTCATGGACATGGTCATGGTAACAGCCTCTATGTAGTTAGTCATGCAGGAGCAGTAGTTCCATGAAAATGCATGTAAAGTTTTAGAGAGAGGTGTACCAGTTTTTGTTGAGCATGACGTGTGTCACTGAAGTTGATGACATAACATTATGCTTAGTGTAACGTGACTACTGTTTTCTCATAGCCGAGACCCTCTTTAACTGTTTCGTAGCCTTCTGATTTTTTATTTTTAATGTTTGTAAGGTTTTGTAGCTCTTGACGTGTGTTTTTTTTTTTGTGACATAACATTATGTTTATTATGACGTATCCACTGTTTTCTCAAAGCCGAGACCCTCTTCAACTGTTACGTAGCCCAATGTGTTTTTTATATTTTTAAATGTTTGTAAGTTCTTGATGTGCATGACATGTGTCTTTGTTTCCATTGACCTACGTTTATGCTTAGTGTAACGTCACTATTGTTTTCTCAAAGCCGAGACCCTCTTCAACTGTTTGGTAGCCCAATGTGTTTTTTGTTTTTAATCTTCCTAAGTTTCCTACCTGGCTGACGTGTGTCTTTGTTTCCATTGACCTACGTTTATGCTTAGTGTAACGTGACTACTGTTTTCTCGAAGCCGAGACCCTCTCGAACTGTTTCGTAGCTTTCTCAGTTTCTTTTGCTTCTAATGTTTGTAAGTTTATGTTCAGCATGACGTGTGTCTTTGTTTTTTGTGACATAAAAAAATGTTTAATGTGACGTGGCTACTGTTTTCTCAAAGCCGAGACCCTCTTCAATTGTTTGGTAGCCTTCTTAGTTTTCTTTTTCTCTGATGTTTGTAAGTTCTTGATGTGCATGACGTGTGTCTTTGTTTCCCTAAACCTACGTTTATGCTTAGTGTAACGTCACTACTGTTTTCTCAAAGCCGAGAGCCTCTTCAACTGTTTGGTAGCCCAATGTGTTTTTTATTTTTAATCTTCCTAAGTTCCCTACCTGGCTGACGTGTGTCTTTGTTTCCATTGACCTACGTTTATGCTCAGTGTAACGTGACCACTGTTTTCTCGAAGCCGAAACCCTCTTCAACTGTTTGAAGGACTTTTTTTTTTTTTTTTTTTATGTTTGTAATTTTAAGTTGAGCATAACGTGTGTCTTTGTTTCCAGTGACGTAAGTTTATGTTTAACGTGACGTGACCATTGTTTTCTCGAAGCCGAGACCCTCTTCAACTGTTTGGTAGCCCAATGTGTTTTTTATTTTTAATCTTCCTAAGTTTCCTACCTGGCTGACGTGTGTCTTTGTTTCCATTGACCTACGTTTATGCTTAGTGTAACGTCACTACTGTTTTCTCAAAGCCGAGACCCTCTTCAACTGTTTCGTAGCCTTCAGAGTTTTTTTTGAGTTTTCTAATGTTTGTAAGTTTTTGTTGACCATGACGTGTGCCTTTGTTTTCTATGGCATAACTATATCCTTAGTGTGACGTGAGTACTGTTTTCTTAAAGCCGAGACCCTCTTCAACTGTTTGGTAGCCTTCTGTTTTTTTTTTTTTCTCTAATGTTTGTAAGTTTTTGTTGACCATGACGTGTGTCTTTGTTCTCTGTGACATAACTGTATGCTTAGTGTGACGTGACTACTGTTTTCTCAAAGCCGAGACCCTCTTCAACTGTTTGGTAGCCTTCTGATTTTTATTTTTTTAAAATGTTTGTGAGTTTTTGTTGTGCATGACGTGTGTCTTGTTTTGTGTGACAAAACATTATGCTAATTGTGACGTGACCACTATATTCTCGAAGCCGAGACCCTCTTCTAATGTTTTGTAGGATTCTCAGTTTTTTATTCTTAATTTTTGTAAGTTTTTGTTGTGCATGACGTGTGTCTTTGTTTTGTGTCACATAACATTATGTTTAATGCGACGTGACTAATGTGATGTGAGTAATCAGAATTCATTACTTCGACAATGTAATCGGTTAGAAAAAAGGAAACTCTGCTATTGTTAGTCAATGTTAATGGTTCCCGACTCTGCCTTGTCAGATTGAAGTTGATGCTCAGTGTTACAATGTTCTGGAGATGTTTTATCCTCCAATGCCCTGCGCCTACGTGTCCGATAATCCAGGGGCTTTTCATTACGAGGATTACTAGGGTATTCTAGTCATTTGTAACGTGATGAAATGTAACTGAAGACGTGTTGTAATGTTTCCTGTGACGTCAGATACTGTCTGCGGTGACGCAATGTAACGTCGGTGATGACGTGAAATTAGAGCGTGCGCGAGATTTATTTCATCAAGCTTTGACAGAGGTGAGAATCCTCAATCCACCACGGATTGCTTTCAGTTATTGCAAGCATAAACCCGAAAATGTCTCTCAAGCTACGTTCTTCTAATGGAATTCTCTTAGACATGCTGCTTCTAGACAGACGGTAAATTCTGAGGTGTGTTGAGATTATACCGTGACTTCTAACTTTCAAATTGTTTCTAGCAGGTTCTGGAAGCGGAAAAAGCCCTCTTTCTCTACAATATGCAAATCAAGAAGAGTCACGTTGCCTAACCAAACATGCCAGGTACGCGCCGGAGAAAAACGTGTAGCCACTGTTAAAGCGATTCATACTTAGAAGTATGACTACTGTTATCGTAGCAAATTCTACTGTCTTCACGAAAGCTATGACTGTTCTCGGTTATTGATCACACAGAGCGTCAAGTACTGCCTTTTCTAACGGAATATAACTGTTACTCGCATGTCATTTGTGACGTGACATACAGTTAAACATAATGGATGCTACGTCACTAGTAACGTAGGTATACAGCAAAGGGATAAACGAGCAAAGCAGCTTCAGTGAATAAATCAAGACAAAGTGATATATCTCTCTCTCTCTATGTTTCATAGTTGTACAGGGAAAACAGCCAATACTTCGGGTACTGGAGAAAACAGGAGTGAAAACACACTACCAACCACAAAATGATGAACGTAATTACAGTTTTTCTGAAACGCAGTCCTGTAGTCTGAGATGCTGTACCTAATGCCTTTGAATCTAACATAGCCGTATGATTCTCTATGCTATACCAGACCGAGCCCACCTCGCGGCCAACATCTAGTTTGGTGCGGTACATGATCCCTGGCTGGCACTGAAAAAAACATCAGACGGTGTGTTAACGGGCCCAATCGGAGAAGAACAGTCCGAGGTTCTGAATGAGTGAGACCACAGACGAGAGTCTCCGGTGTCCTCAGTGACATCCTCCACATTGTCATCGTCGAGGAGAATTGGATTAGCGGGGGAGGCTCCACGGATGCTCGGGGACTGACGGTGGAGACGTAAGAAGTCGGCCAAATGGATGCCGGACGCTTGTCCTAGATCCAGCACTTCCTGGTAACAGAAATCACTCCAATTGAACTCGTTAGTAAATTGAACAAAAAAAGCAAGGGCTGGGACATTTGGAAGCTCCACACCATGTGTTAGTTGTCTCAAGTGGACCTCAGACAACCACCTAAAGAACTCGTGCTTCTCCATTTCCAGTTCGCGGCCAGAACCCTTAAGTCGGAACAGGGAGGAAATGCAGCGGAACAGTGTAGCAGTCAACCTGAACAGCCTCTCTCGGAACTGAAGAAGGGAGGCAGCAGGAGTTCTCCGCCAAATAACCGATCAGAGCTAAGACAACTACTCTCTACAACTCTCGGGAGGTACGTGATGTGCCATCGCACCCAATGCTGAGAAAGGAAAGAGGCGCAGGGAGCCCAAGGTCAAACAGGTCCTATGGATTCGCTGTATGTCACTCATGATCTCTCATTTGCGTGAAAATATTACTGCATGCTTTGAAGGTGATTGGGGTGGAGGTACAGGGGTCAAAATAGAAATCATCACTGTCTAAGAATGCGTACTGAACTAGCTTGTAGAGTTGTACCACGCCTCTAACAGTTTCTGAAACCGGAACGTGCATGCAATCTAGTCAGCTGATTGCAGGTACCATATGTACATGAAATCTATTCACTTGATTCCAGATGCCGTGTGTATAGTGCCCGGGATTGATCCTACAGTCCTCTGCACGTGTGGAATGTGCACTCGTGATATCTCAATCACCATAGAGTAATTTTATAGCTCTGTCTGACTGTCTCGTCTACAGCTAAATATGTGAGGTTCTGTACAAGCACCGGAGGAAGAGTAAGAGGACTCACCGTCCTACGACCCTCCGAGGTGTGAATTGTGCTGACCAGCAGTAAACGGGGACTGTGGGATTTTCTCATCCTCTGTTGCATTGTCTTTGACGAAAGCGGTATAACGCTATATACTGTATTCTGTGACACAAATTTAAGTCTTGTTTAACGCAGTGTACCGTCATTATTGACTTGATAGAACATGATCAACTGTCATGCATAACGCGACATAACGTAATGTTTAACGCGATAAAACAGAAGAACGGCATATATTGACCTATCGATAGCCATCGAAATGGACTGGCGTGGTCACAATGGTTCATCGACTCTGACTGCGAGCATTGGATCTAGTAGCCATCTTTGTCATCTGCCTTGTTTCTCCCAATGTTATTGCTTTGAATTACGGTGTCTGCCCTGTTGAACTGAGTTTGTCATGAAACAGGGATTACGGACATTGATCCTGGATTTTTGGACACCCAGAATAAACAAGACTCCCTGCATCCAGGTAGCAGCCCCACTCTCCACTTACTAAAAAATTCATCGGATGAACATGTTTCCAATGTTATGAATGCTGTGGGCTTGGTTATATGAGTTGATGGTACGTCATGGCCGGGGTCATTATTCTGCGTCATTGGAAACGCATTCTGTTATCGTAGGAAGTCTACTACGGCGTCACATGCGGTCACCTGACGCAGCTTGTAAGCTTCAGGACATGGGCGAGCACAAAGCGGTGAGGTGCCTTAAATGTGTGCAAGATACAAGCAGTATGGGAATGGTAGAAGAGGAGAGTGAAGTTTGGATTCCGAGCTCTGAAGAGTACGAAGTCATCCATATCCTTTCAAACCTAGATGACTATCTGATCCCCATTGAAAGGAAAGAGGCTGTGATCAGGAAAGTAGAAAACATGGACGCCGTGAATCCTTTGCGTCGAGGCCCATATTCTGAGCTTCGCAGTTCGAGGAACATCCCTAGGATCTCAAGTCCCCGTTGGCCGCCAAAACTGACAAAACTGATTGCTAGAAGAACAATCCGAAGCTCCCCCAATCCATATGCTGGTGCCGTTGGCGACGGAAAGATGTACGTGTCGCAGTTGCCCAAGTGTACACCGCTGCCTACACCTTCAACCACCTCCGAAGGTGCAGAGAATGCCATCAGTCTTGAAGATCACCAGGGCTGGGAGAGACTAGACTTCGATGTTGACGGAGCAATTAGTACAGCTCATGGGCTGTCAGAAGGCTACCAAAATGTTTAAACAGTGAGACCCATCAGCAACAGCAGCCGTAGCATCCTCTGCACAGCCCTGGAAATCTATATATCTCTATGTATAAATGATTTGAGTACATGATATTTCATGGCGTAGTTTTACGTCATCGAAAACGTGTCTAGACACAATGTAACATATACAGAGACGTCCTGAGGCGACACCAGAAACGCGACATTCTCTTTCTCTGCCGTGTCCGAGAGTTATTGTTTACGTCACTTTAGACGGCATGTTAGGACTCCTAAAACGCAATGTACTGTCACTTTAAACTTAGTTTGATTAAAGAAGGCTAGCTGCGTACGAACGCCATTAGTTGTGCAAAGGCTGCATCCTAACCTATCAGAGGGGCGTATGTGCAGAAATGGCGTTTCCCAGTAGAAAACGCAAGTGGAGGTCGACTGCGGAGATCATTCACCATCACGAACTCCAATTCGCTGCAAGCAGGGAGGTTCCGATAACGAGATGGTCATGCCCATGCACGTACTGTCATGGAGGCCGACGCTTGCCTGTGCGCGCAATAACAAAGCATCTCCAATCTTATGGCCGTGACAAATTTCTGTACCGCTCTATGATTGGAGGAGATCCCCCAGAGGGGTACCCGGAGGACGGAGCATGGTACCACAGCGATGAAGAGTGGAGTGTGGACAGTAATGGACGCGATGAAGAGGTTTTTGAGCATCCTCTACCTGAAGACACGATTTCTGATCCGCCTGGCCACCACGATGTCCACAAGCAGTTTGAGGACGCTCTACGAACCGTTGAAGAGTTACAGGACATCGCCCAGGATTCCGAGAATAGGACTAATGGGGACACTGATGAGGCAGATTTTGCAGATAGCACGGTGGAGGCATTGGAGTTACTGTACTCGCAGGCATCACATGCAGTGTATCCAGGTAGTACTGTGAGCCTAATTTCAGCAGTGGTTGTCATCATGACACTGTGCACGACGCACGGGGTCAGCAACGCATTTGTAACTGAGCTACTTCATTATCTGTCAGAGGAGCTTCTACCAGAAGGAAATGTATTGCCTGCGAAGCACTATAGCGCGAAGAGAATGCTGCAGGCACTCGGACTAGCGTACAATGTTATACATGCTTGTCCCGCAGGTTGTGTTCTATTTCGTGGTGAGCACGAGGCTTGCGAATCATGTCCCCGCTGCGGGAAAAGCAGATACAGAGAAGGTAGCGTGTGTCTTCTGTAGCGCACTGTATGTCATATGGAGGTCAACGTGTGTTATCCGTAACGCATCCCATGTCACCTGCTACTCAGTTTACCACATCTGTAACGCAGTATATGTCATGTTAAACGTAATTTATGTCATCAGTAACTCACTGTATGTCATCTGAAACGCACTTTATGTCACCCTTCCTCGAATGCATTCATGTCACTTTAGTCGCAGAGTTTGTCATCTGTAACACAATTTGTGCCATCTATAACGTGATGTAGTTTTCTCTGTACCTGTATGCAGGTACGAAGACAGCACCGATGAAGGTGGTAAGGCACTTCCCCCTTATTCCGAGGTTGAGGCGCATGTTTGGCTCTCCTGCAATTGCAAAACTTCTGAAGTGGCATTCACAGCGTGGCGTGAGCACGAACGGGGATGGTGAGATCGCGATGGACAGTGTTGTCGACAGTCCCGCTTGGAAACACATTGGAGTCATAGATCCCACATTCCAAGCGGAGAACCGGAACGTCCGCATGGCACTGTCACTTGATGGACTGAACCCTTTTTCGGTTCGGAGTACGTCACATTCAACGTGGCCTGTTCTTTTGATAATTTACAACCTACCGCCGTGGTTACTTACAAAACGCTTTTTCATCATGCTGAGCATTTTAATTTCGGGCAAGGAGTCACCAACAGACAAGAACATCGATGTTTTCATTGCGCCACTTCTGGAAGAATTGCATGGCCTTTGGGGAGGCGTACCAGCCGTGGACGCTTCAGCAGATCCCGGAGAGAGGTCCTTCACACTTCGTGGCCTGTTATTGTGGACAATCTCGGATTTCCCCGCGTATGGCTTGATCTCTGGACAGCAAACCAAAGGCTACAAGGCTTGCCCAGTTTGTGGCCCGAACATTGTTTCCAGGAGTGCGAGGGGCCCGAACGGCCAGAAGATAGTGTACGTAGGTGCACGCCAACGTCTTCCAGAGGACCACGCATTCCGTACCGATATGCGCTTCAACGGTCTTGAAGAGAACGGTTGTTCCTGTTCAAGGATGACTGGCAACGACGTCCTGCAATTTGCAGAAGAAAGGGAGGCCTACATCGCCTCTGGTGGCAGGGCAGACGGCCCAGCCGATCCTGTGAGGAGGCACGGAGTGAAGAGAATTTCCGCGCTTTACTCCCTTCCATATTGGAAGGTCTGGGCCATGTCGCTGACTACTTTTTATTTCTGCTCCAATCCTGAATGTGGTTAAGTGCACGAGGCAAAGCGTTACGTAAAACTCTGTTAAACCGCGTCACGGTGATGTCATGTAGGACATGAACCTAGGACATAGAGTACCGTCACTTTAAACACAGAACATCGTCTATTCTCTGTCAACCTACGTCACTTCAATGCCTCAGTTTCTGCATTCCAATTTTTTTTTTTAAATTATAGAATTTTGACGACGGCCCGAAATGTGTGGTGCAGGACTTGCTCATCAGGCACACCTTGGACGTCATGCATTGCGAGAAAAACCTATGTGAAAATATAATAAAGACTCTGTTTGGGGAGACTGACTTCCCTCGAGGACGCATGGACTTCAAAGACATGGGAGTGAGGTCTAACTTATGGTTGAGACAGACCGACGGCACAGACGGCCGGCTATTCATGCCAAGAACGACATGCTAGCTGTAATAGGATCGACGAAGGTGCCTCAGAATTATGCAGGCGCCATTCACAAAAGGGTGTCTGAAGGAAGACTGAGATTTCTTAAATCTCATGACTTTCACATCCTAATGCAACAGGTAAGCGAATTTCAATTCTACGTTGCTATTATGTTTAAGTTGACGTAATGATTGTGTGTCAGCTATAGAGATACAAACAATATGTTACTTCTCCTCAATGGAACGTTTTAGTTAACGCCAGAGCACGTTTCGCCCTGTTAAGCTACATTCATCGTAAACACAGAGTAATGTTACTTGAAACAATGAGTAACGTTACTTGAAACAATGAGCAACGTTACTTGAAACAATGAGTAACGCAATTCCACGTTACTAGAAAGAAGGAGTAACCCCAGGTTCACGACAAAGCACGTGTCTAGACTACTGTCACCCTTAGGAAAACAATGTGACGCCCTGTACCTTTTTGTAGTATGCTTTCCCCTTATTCATTCCGTACTTTCTGACATTCTATTTTACTCGGTGCTGGTGCATTTGCAGATACTACCCGTGTCACTGAGGAATGTCGATATGAATCGCGAAGTCCGGACCTGCATCATGAGAGTCAGCAGGGTATTTAGGCGCTTGTGCAGTCGCACAGTCAACCCATCCAAAGAAGAAGAGTGGGTTGCAGACGCGAATGAGACACTTTGTATGATTGAGCGCGAGTTCCCTTTAGGCTCAATGGTCATCATGGCGCACCTTCTTGTGCATCTCATGGAGGAGCTATTTCTATGCGGCCCAGTTCAGAGTCGTTGGATGTATCCAATGGAGAGATACATGAAGACCCTGAAGGATTATGTGCGTTCGTATGCTCGGCCCGAGGGTTGCATGGCAGAGGCGTACTCTATGGAAGAAACACTTGGATTCTGCTCAGAGTATATGGAACGTTACGGCGCTACATCCCGCAGAGTGTGGGACGCAAATGAAGATCAGGCAATGCACGATGAAATGGTGGAGGGCAAGGGAGTAAGGCGAGTGATGTCACGCACCCTTCGTGAATGGATTCACAAATTTGTAATCACAAACGCCGCCTCACTTCAGCACTACAGACGGTGACACCCTAAACTGTGGCTGTGACCCTTCTCTGCTTTTTTTCCCCTTCAAACGTCAACGTCCGTAAACATGAATTAATGTTGCCGAAAACATGAGTTTACGTTCACGTCACGAGAATTTGTGTTAACACCCGTTAAAATGGCAGCAAATGCGTTAAAACGTGTCACTGTGTACACAGTTTCCCTTAAATCTAACGCAACAGCTCTGACAATGTCTTCATAATTGCGCACCTCAGAGCATACGAGGTGGAACAAGAGTCCAGGTCGTCACTACGCCGCCAGCGCCTTCGTGGAAGACCTTCTCGAAGGAGACGGAGGCCCTCTGAAATGCCTTCAGAGCTGCGGGCTTTGCCACCCTTTCCAGATTGGCTGACTGCGGCGGTTGCCTCCGACCGTGCCAGTGGCTTGAGGCGCGTCGGCCAAACCACGTTTGATCTGTCGAGGCCTCCGTCGTTTAATGCAACCGCGTATCGATCAATGAAGGCTTATGGCATGCACTTTCGTTGCCGCTCAGTCGAAGCTTCAAACACGACCATGGACAGTGGAGTGCATGCATCCTTCACAGATGATGGAGGGGCAGAGACAGAAGAGTACGTGGGCCATGTTGAAGAAATACTGGAATTAGACTACAGGCGTACGTGCGTCGTGGTTCTTGTATGTTCATGGGTTAAAGGAAGAACAGGAGGTGCTACTCCTACAATGAAGCGGGATGAACACGGGTTCCTTTCTGTCAATTTTGCAGATCAGTACATCGCACCTCTGGGACCCCAGTCATTTGCTTTTCCCATTCATGTACAGCAAGTGTTTTTTGCGCCCGACGACGGGCCGTGGAAGGTGGTATGCAAGGTTGATGTTCGAGGCAGCCGCGGAGGTCGCGCATTCGCAGAAGAAGGTGACGACGCAGATGCACAGATCACCGGCCCTATTTCATCACGAGCCAATAACATAGACAGCAGTAGACCCGAAGCATCAGACTCGGAGGACTTCATAGTGAACGGGTCTTTTGTAGAAGGGCACATGGTTGGTCCTGTAGCAGCGGCCAGTGACGATGAGGGAGCTGACCACCTTCTCGGCGATTCATCAGATAGTGAGCATTGACCCTCCACAGATCTGATGTCAATTGGCTTATCGTGATGTTTCAAGTAACGCAGTTCAACGTCTATGGAACATCACTTGTCGTTTTCAGTAACGTCCACAATGCAATGCATGATTAAGCAACGTTAACCATGACGCGTGAACGTTAAAAAACCTCTAATTGTGATCTCATCGTTAACTGTGACGCTATCACGTTAAACCTGCGTCCAATCTGTCAAGTCCAATGTCAAACTACGTCAGTGGTGACACGTTCACATGAAAACATACCAAAATGCATTTCACGTTTAAGTTAACGCACGCATCAAGTAGACGGGTTTTTGCGTCACTAAAAACGCGCGCGTCACTATTGACACCCCCTACGACATAGACCTCGTGAAAACCTAGCCGCCACGTCATTAGTAGCTTATATGCATAAGGGACACGTCAGCTACGTCCATATGTTTCTTGAAACGCAGCGTGACGCGTTTTTATGTCATCAAAAACGTGTGCGTCACTGTTGACACCCCCTAGGATGTAGCCTACAGACCGCCTAGCCGCCACGTCAGCGGAACCGAAACTCTAGACCCACGTTTTTAGTAACGCAGTTGAACGTTTCTCATGTCACCCTAAACACCCTCTACGTTAAAAGAAACGTGCTGACGTGGGATGTGACTACATTCATCCATTACCAAACTACCGTGAGGTAAAAAACTCCTTGGAAAAGTTACTTTCCACAAAGCAGAGCTCTGTTTAAGTTGACGTGTCCCTGTCCCGTGGCGTTATCTTTAACACTGAACCGTCACTTCAAAATTCAAGTTGACACTCTTTGACAGAAGCCCTTAAAGCAACGTCAAAAGTGACGCGTGCACGTTAAAACCTTTAACGTGCACTATGTTTATTTGGATCACATTTCCACACTAATTTCCATAATTCGAGTTTTACGTTTCAGATGACGCAGTTTAACGCGGGACAGAATGCTGTTCTGCTCTAGTGCATCATCTAAATAAATGCGAAAAAACCTTTTTAAGTAAGGTCAAAAAATGACTTCCATGACTCTTTGGAATGTCATCGCTGCATTCTTTGCTCCAAAGGGCATCCGCTTGAATTGCAAGGGACCCCATTCCGTTGAAAAGGCCGTCTTATTCTTGTCTTGGTCGGCCATGGCGACTTGGCAGTATCCTGAAAACTAGTCGATGAACGAGTACATCTCGTGGCCAGCGACTTCGTCGATTATTTCTTCCGTGTAAGGTAACGGGTAGTGATCTTTTTTGGTTGTTGCATTTAATTTCCTGAAATCCACACATACTCGTAGGGTACCATTCTTTTTTGGAATGATAACCATGGGTGACAGCCATGGTGCGGAATCCACTGGTGAGATAAATTTGGCCTGCAGTGGTTTGTCGAGCTCAGATTTGACCTTGGTGGCATAGTTTGGATTCATCCAATAACGTCTTTGTTGTACTGGGTGAGCATTGGGAATTGAATCAATGGTATGTTCTGCCAAGCTGCTGGGAATATATCTTTGTATTCTTGAGGAATGCCCTTTGAGGTCTTTGTAGTTCCACGCAAATATATCTTGGTATTCTTGGAAAAGAGCAATGGCTGCCTGTTTGATTTCCTTCGATGCCTTAGCATTGATTTTGACAAACTTGGGGTGAGTCTTGGAGCTTAAGTTTACTAATTCTACTTTGTCCTTTGCACCATGGGACCAACCATTGACAGTTTGATTTTTCAATGCTTCTTTGGCTGGGACGGCTTAGATCCGTATTTGTTCTTGTATTTCTTTGGTGAAATGTGGTGGAATGTCCATTTTCTCGGGTTCGGGTACAAGACTTGCTAGATGGATTTTGGCTAAGGGTACCAGATCAGGATCCGCTTGAAATACGAGGGCTTCCTGCTCTTGCGACAATCTTTGTAACCAACTGGTGCTGGCGTGGTCTCTGATCTGGTTGGCTTTGGCACGGGTGACAGAGCCGTCTACTGGTATGATCATGGTTTGTTCTCGACGGTGTATTCGGATTTGATTGCGAGACCAGTCATGGATGGCATGCATATCCCTTAACCATGGTCGGCCCAGGATTACTGGAAAATTGCTGCGTTCGGGCATATCAATGATGACAAAGGTTGCCTGTGTGGTTACTCCATGAGTTGTAATAGCCACTAATGACAATATCCCCATAGGTGTGATTGGGGCGTCGTTTGCCATACGTAGGATGAATTGGGCGGCTTTGGGTCGTGGCAACTCCAAGGTTTCCCTTAGTTTATTGCTCATGACATTTACACCGGAGCCTCCATCGACCAGTATATAATACATTGGTGAGTTCAAACTGCCCTATCTGCATTTGAATTACTGCAGCATCTGGATCTAGTATTGTAGTGTTGACTTCAATTGTAGCAGGGTCCGAGGGCAGACTTGGCAAAGCGACTTGTTGCAAGTATTTTTGAAATTAGGAACTCAATTCCAAAAGTTTGGATAGTGTTATAGTGATGTTTGTGTTATCCATGATGTCTTGGTATTTTGATATGGTTGCCGGGGCTTCTAAGTCGTCTTGCAAGTTTGTCGAATTTGGTGCAAGCTGTGGGATCCGAGAAACTCAGAATAAACCGGAAGAGCCCCATCCGGCGTAAGTATTCCATTAATTTTTCATTTTTTTGGTTAAATAGGTAAAAACTAGCTAGACACTAGCTGTATTAGGAGTTAACACAAACCGGATACTCCAAAAACCTTAAAATAGTTAACGCAGGAAGTATTCTCGGAACCTTAAATCCGGAAACTCGGAAGAGGAAACACGGAACGGGTCAAGGATCCGAGAACTGACCGTTACTGTAACCGCGTCTAGGATCCGAATCGACGCGGAAGTCATCATGACTCGGATAGGCATCTAACCCGGTACGATGGCGGCTGCAATTACGGGTCGCCACAGCGTTTATGATGCCTGGGGTATATAAGCGAGGGTGTTAGGGTTTGGAGTTCCTCTGTGCGAACTGGGAGTAGGGAGTGAAAGAGTGGTGAGGTGTTTTTGTCTTTTCCGATTCACCGGCAGTTGGATTGCCGGGTTTCTTGCTGTCGGATCGTAGAGGGAGAGAAGTAAGGCGTAGAAATGGCGCACGTGCAGTGTAGCGTCCTTAGCCCCGGAACTCCGGTGAGGGAATCGGAGATGGAAGAACTGATCATCGACCTCACCCGGATGAGGTGTGAGGGATTGTTGTCACGGCTGTGGTTACTGAAGAGTGAGGTGACGGTGAGGGAGGTCCTGGAAGGGCCGGACAATCGGTGGGATAACACGATCCGAGGCAAGCCCACGGTATGGAATGCGGAACAGTGGGCGACAGCTTACGATTTCGAGCAGACCGGGCTCCTTTGGGCGACCCGGACAGATAGATACGTGCAGGATAAGTTTCACGGAAAGATCCATAGGAATAATGGATACGAGATAGATGCCTGCAAGGATAGGAGGCAGAGGCAGGTCTTAGCTTTCCTCGTTCCGATCCTGTATCCGCTGAAACCGGCACAGGTCACCATTACGGTCGGGAACACCATCCTCGGAGCGTACTCAGGAGAACGTCCGGTGAATTGGGCCGCACTCATGGCGGAAGTGGTGCAGAAGATGGTCCCGGGGATCGGAAAGAAGCCGACCCCGATCTCCCCTTTCCTCTTTCACCTTTACAAGGCGTATGAGTTGCTGAGCGATAAGGAGGAGGAGACGTATACGGCGGCGAAGAACTTCCTCAAATTTTCGGAGATTCCGCCCGGAATGGAACCCGATCTGCGAGGCGAAACCTCGGATACAGCATCCACGGAAGATGAGGACGATACGAAGGAGGTTCCGAACCCTGGCACTACTAGGGCTCAGTCCAGGTCACGATCGGAGCGGGCTGCGTCACAGCACGCGGAGCCCTCTACGGCCCGGGGAGATACGGAACGGAGGGAGGTCAGGTCCGAGCGGGGGTTTCCGGTGGAGCTATTCCGGGGGATTCGGGAGGAGACTCACCGGGCGCAGGCTTCTTACGATCGGATCGAGACACTGTTCCGGAGGGTCTGTACATCGCTGGGAGGTTGCTTACCGGAGGAGGTGATCCGAGAAGTGGAATTGTTGAAGGACGCCCCGAAACTTCGGAGTGAGAAGAAGCAGCTGGGGCTTCAGTTGCAGGAACTGACAAAGGAACTGGCGGCGAAGAGTGAGGAGATCCGGAAGTTCCATGCCGAGCAGGAGGAGACCTTGGGGGAACTTCGGATGTTGGTAGGGAGTTCGGGTGCGGTAATCAACAAGGCCTGGCTGTTTGATGAGAACGTATTGCAGCCGGCCGACTTCGAGAACAAGCAAAGGATCATCCTGATCCTCTCCAAATGCGAGCACTCGATGAACCTGATCCTGAAGAAGGTCCGGCAGCTGCTCAATCCGAGTACCGGAAGTCCTAGTTTCGGAGTCGCTGGTCGGAGCCTTCCGCTCCCCGGATCTCCCTCCCGGGCCGTTGTAGGAGAATCCCGAGTAGTAGGGTTTCGAACCCCGATAGGGAGTAACCTCCAAGTCGAGGAGCGGATGACAGTCGACGCGGACACCTTCATGACGAATCGGACGATCGCGGAGATGATCCGGGAAGTCCAAGCACAGGCGGCGTCACCCGGAACCAGTACGGTCCAGCAGAGCTGCGCGATCCCCTCCGGTCAGGCGGAAGTTACCGGAACTACAGTCACCGAGAGGCGGATCGAGGAGAGGACGGTTATGGAGCAGGTGACCCGGTCCGTGCAGCTGGATGTTCTTCCGCGACTCGGAGAGGAGGTGATCATTGCGAATTACCGAGGGGAGGTAGCGGGACCGGAATGGGGACGAGCCAGTTCACCACCCGGACGGACCCGGGTGACTCAGGAGGGGGGACTTACCCCTTCACCCACAGCCAAGACCGGAACGGTGACCTCTACTCCCACCGAAACGCCAGCAGCGGACTCCCCTTCGGACAGTGTCGGTGCTCGGAGAACTTTGCGGAAGAGGAAGGAGCCGACAGAGAAGGCCACTATTACGATTTCAGAGTCCGACTCGGAGACTTATGAGAGCTCTCCGGTTGGGACAGCCGGAACTGGGACTCGGACTCCTACGACCGGAACCCCTCCCGCACATATGATCCCGAAGTCTCCCAAGTCTCCCAAGAACCGGATCGTTACCCGGTTGTCCTTGGAGGCTCAGGCGAGGGAGTCAAAGGCGGAACGGAGTGCTAGGCGTAAGGCGGAGCGAGCAGCAGGAGTGGGCGGATCAGAGCCGCGGGTGACCAGGTCGAAGGATCGTGAGCAGGAGAGCCACAAGAAGACAAAGAAGTGATAGATTCCTCTCGCTGCCACTAGCCGTAACTTTCCAGATTTATAGGAGTAGATTTTGGATCGGGAGATCCGGTCTAGTCGTAACGTAGAATTCTAGATAGATAGTTAGGGATTAGGGTTTTGATTGAATTACCGGCGCCGCCGCTTTTGTGAAAGCCCCTGCTTACTTAAACAGGGCAGGCGATGCGGTCCGGGTCTTCGTTTTTGCGTGTTTTCCCCCTATATTCCTTATCAGTAAAGTATTCGTGTTTTGCAAGTACTGTGCGTGATTTCCCGCTAAGTGTGAATGATCCGAGAAGGATATGAGAGTTCCGCTGTAGCTCGGATAGGAAGGTGATGGGAGTTGTGACGAGACCCGAACCGGAAAGGAAATGGGATTGAGCGGAAAGATTTAGCGGATTGTCGTAGGGGTGAAGCCTCACTGTTCTGTCCCCAAACCAACCTCATACAGAATAGCCGTCGCTAGGGTCGAAGCGGATCAAGGGGTACTTGGTCGGGCTCCCTGAACTTCTGAAGAGGGTCCGTGCACAGTGAGAGGGGGAGTCGGAACGTGGTACGGGTCGCCTAGTGATAATCGGATCCTGGTTCTCCCAGATCCGGATTGGTTTGTCGTTGTAGTCTCACGGATCGGAGAGGATCGTCTGTGTGACCTGCTGGCCAGAGTACTCTAGGACAGTTGTGAGACGGTAATTGATCCGAGACGTTGGGGTTTGTGGACAAAACGCCTGATGAGAGAGAAAGAGAGAGAGAGAAATAGTTAAGGAGTTACGTTCCTAAGACACTATCCGAGCAGTGGCAAGGCTCGGAATGATTAGAAGTAACTACTTGGTGAAACACTATTGAATCCCTGGACGATACTCGGAACCTAGTGACAATACGGAAGTTTACGCTCAATTAGAGTGCTATCCGGATGTTAGTTGCGTTTCCGTGTTCCGACACAAGCGTTCCTAGTGGTTGGGTGGAAACGGCTTTCTAGGCTCGACAATATGCTCTACTGGATCAGGGGGTGTGGCAGGCTTAGACCGCGTGGAGACAGCGGCTGCAGAGATGGTGGCGATCTTGGCTTCGGTTCGTGGTACTTCCGTGATGGTCAAGCCCCCTTGTCTAGGTAACGTGGTCGTCCTTGGCGGCTCAGTAGCAGCAGGCGCAGCATTGGTGTTGGCCCACCTTTGGCGCAACAGTGGACAGTGCCCGCGTCGGTGGTTGAGGGATCCACATTCCCAAGTTACATGCATCGTTCTTGTTGGGTTAGAAGGCATCAACTCCAATTTCTTCAGTTTGTATGGCGGCCGCGGCGGGGCGAGGTCGGCGCTGCTCTTTGGGTCGTGGGGCAGTATTGGCGAACCAACAGCGTCCTCCATGTAGTTTTCCACAGCTGGGGCATGGTGTCTGTTGTCCACGGATATCTAGACGATAGGTGGGAAGGGTTAGTAGGGGTACGTGAGTTTTTTGAAGGGTCCATAGTTCTCGACTAATGTCGTTTGCGGCGTCCAATATGTCTTGTAACGTCTTTACGCCTCTGATGACAATGCCTTGTTGAATCCAAGGTAGAAATCCTTTTTTAAACCATTCGCAGAGGTAATCTTCCTCGGGTTTTTGACTCAATTTGTCTGCGAGCTGTCTGAACCTATCGTAAAACCTATCTACTGGTTCATTTCTTTCTTGGGCAATAGTTCCGAGGGCCCGTAAAATTTCCGAACTTGTTTTAAGTTTGCGGAACTTGTTTAAAAAACTAACCTCCATTGCCTCCCAGGTTGCCAAGGAGTGATCAGTCTCAAAATCAATATACCAATTGATATGATTGCCCTATAGTGTTGTGCCAAAGATGTTCTGTAAATCAGACGGATTGTTGACACCGTTGGTTCTGGCTATCACTTTGAATCTCCGTAAATGCCAGTCTGGGTCGCCTTTCTCGTCAAAGACCGGGTAGGGAATCTTGGGTAGCTTGGCGCGCCTATCGTGGCTATTAGAGCTGTGCGATGTCATAGCTGTGGGATTCTGTCGTGGAATTGTGGCCGACCTCATTGCTATTTGTGAAGCTTGACCAACGAGGTCTGGTGGAGTGCCGTCCATGGATTCCTGGTTTTGACTGTTTTGCATGTTCTGGTATTAGACGCTTAGAAATTCTAGTTTGGCATTGGTGGCTTCGGTTCTAGCAGCGAGATCTGTCATTTGTTGTTTCATCCATTGTAGTCTTGTAGAAACTCTTTGGTAGCATCAGGGTTTGCTTGGACAATAATGGCGTCCTCGGTTTCATTGTTTCGGGCTGTTTCTGCAACGACTTTTCATAGACGCATGGTGTCTTGAGTAGGAGCTATCGGAGCACGTTACCTTTCACAAATCCATCCTCAGCATGGTCGCCAAAATGTTAGGTGGGATTCTAAATGGACTAAGTGAAAGGCTATGAAAATAGGAGGACGTCTAGGTCGTCAGGGATATGTAAGCAGGGAGTGTTGTGCAAGAAGAATGAGGGAGTCTCGGTCATAGGAGAGGGAACAACTTGGTCATGGGCAGCGTCGTGGTGACCAGGGTGTCCAAGCATCCGGATGTCAACGGCCAAGGCTACAGAGCCTTATGGTAGACTAGAGATAGGTTTAGAAGAAAACAAGGTAGAGACATGGCAGCAAGGTCGTCAAAGGAATTATTTGCTTCTTAGGTAAGTTCAGTGGCATCCACAAACAGTAGCAGACATGAGGGAAAAAAGACAAATTCAAGAGAGGGTCATGCAGAAAGAGAGAGAGATACTTAGAGTCCAGCTTACGTCCTGGAGTATTACAAAAGAAGGTCACGGTGCCAGAGTCTAGCTTCTACAGTACGAAGAAAACCTAAACAAAAACTCGACTACTCTTCCTTCGATGTCTACACTCTTATAGCCCCAGTCGTCCTAAATTCTCTCCTCTTACTTCGAGTCTGCGCCGATGCTTACTTCTTTGCCGTCCTAATTTCGAGTGCCTTCAAGGCGTAACACCCCCCACCCCCACAAATGGTTGACATAACAATGTCTATGTATATATAGCTACTGTCTCTCCTACTGCTCTAACCCTACACAAGACCCAAACAGGATCCAAACAGACATTAGGGGAAAAATCAGGTCTCCAACGGGCCTTGTAAGACAGCCCGGATTAGGTGAGCTTCCTGCCCGCTGACACTTCTCTTCGAAATCTCATTGGTCGATATCCTGCCCGTTGACAACAAAATTCGCCTCGCTGACAGCAGGATTCGCTGACAACAGGATCCGCTGACAACAGGATCCGGTACTGTCCAATGGGGTGATAGCAGTGGGCACACGGTCGGTGACAATGTCATTACTGCTTATATTGTCCAATGGGGGGGTGGGGTGGGGTGGGGTGGGGAAGGGAAGCGATTGGCTGGACCCCCCAAATGCCAACTGCTGTCACTGCTGGCAGCATTTGGCGACCTGCTGGCACAATTGGTGCCAGCAGGTAAAGTGCACGGGCATGGCAAGAATTTAGGCACAGAAAACATGGAAAAGGCCCGTTGGAGACCCCAAACTTCCCCTAATGCATTACATTCAAATACCTACTGTTGGGCACACTGAATACGAGGTCCAGATGACTCATCCTTGTCCTCATCTTAGGCCTCCTGCTGAGCTTGTTGCTTCCTTCTCATCTCATCCTCGATGTTCACATCAATAAGGGTTGTTTCCTCGCGTTCGTCCAACTCCATGTCCGTCAATTGACTCGATGATCTGGAAGGTAAAATAGCTTCTCAGGCTTAGCACTGCTCAGGTGTCATTGATCCAGACTCCGGAAACTCAACAGTGAAGTGAAAGTACAACGTGCCCTTCATGAAAGGCCTTTGATGATGGAGCATACCCTCATCATTGATGGCCTTAAATTGACCTACATCGCAAATAGAACATGACAACGAAATTTGTGCCACCTTCCAAATTACAAAGTGCGTCCATCAAAACCCAATCCACGTTTAATTCCTAATCGCAAGACTGGAGAGAAAAAGACCAGTGCCTACATATCATGTACTCTTTAGCCTTAATTACTGAAATTAAAGAAATAGCAATCTTAGAGCAGAAACCAGCCTACACACAACTGACGCTAATCCGAGCACTAAGAACAATACCAGAGACCACAGTGCAAGTTTACGCATTCCACACCCCTATGTTCAATAGGTGGACACCGAATTTGAACCATAAGTAAAAGCACCGACGAAAAAGTGTCTTATTCAAATCCAGAAATAAAAGCACAAGATATCTTATAAAAAGAATTAAATAAATAAATTTAGCTACTTGGCTTCCCAATTTCCTGAGGATTTGACTTGATCTTGAGCTCCCTTCCATCCAAGTGCGTCAGAGGAAATTGAAAACCACTCAACCCCTCTCTCAAGCTCAGAGTGTGCTCTACAAACAAATCATCTCCTTTCTACTTTAACCTTTGGGTGCTCCTTTAATTGCAAAATGAACACGATGTGGTCCCTTATCGTATCCGGCCACACAAACAAGTTAACAGCGAGTTCACTAATCATGCATGAAGGGCACATCCAAGAATGGATACAAGACAAAAGCGTGCGGCTTCAATCCATCAAAATGCACAATTCGTCCACCCAACACATACCGTCTCATCATCCTTGCCCTGGAACGTTCTCTTTTGCCTCTGCATCATACCCTTCTCCAAGTGCACTTCCAATAATTTCTTGTCCTGCACCACCTTCTGACCCTTGCACTTCCCGCACTTGTCCTTCTCGCTAATAGTCTCGCCCGAGCCTCTACAGCTGAAGCAAAAATGTTGCATCTGCTGAATCATGTTGGGGCCCAATTGTCGGATTGACACCTTCATGCCTCAATTCTGGCAACCTGCGCATCGACTCGATGCATCTGTGTTCGATCCTTTCCTCGACATTTCAAAACATTGAGACCTCAGGAGCTGGTCACCTCTAGAAGGGTTGTCCAATTTGGAATCCACCTAAATTTTATTCTAAATTGATAACAACCTAGTGTACTCCTACAAACGTACTTGGAACGTGATCCTTACAACCTTATTCCATGACTGTAGAAAAAAAATCTCATCGCGCTGGCGCCGAGTCTCTAATCAAATCCTAACACAAGTTTACCTGCTTAAAACACCTAGCATGGATCCACGTTCGCTCTACACCGCTGCACCGATATTCCGCTCACCAATATCACACTGAACCAAGTTGTATCCCTTCGAGAGAGTATGAAGCAAGGAGGAGGAAAACAAAGGCTCCAAGACTTACCCTTTGCACTTTGAGCAAATAACATTCCTCGACAACGACAGTTTCTTCGACGTTCCGTTGTAAAGGTCCTCCAGCGTCACCTTCAACGGGTGCACCACATCCTCCCCTCTCCTCTGTCGCCGCCCGCCCCTTCCACTGCTGCCTGCAAACCCAGAGTCTAAATCAGAAACATCCGTTAAGGCCCGCCTTCGCTTCAGCAAAATTACCAGACGCACAATTACGCCTACTCCACACCCCCAATCACAAAACCATGTAATATATGTAAATCCCCCCAATCACGCAGATCGACGATGCCACACTTGCGAAAGGGTTGCCACCACCCCCGAAGAAAGACTCAAAGATGTCGAATGGATTGTGTGAGGCACCGCCTCCACCCATCCCCTCTTTCAGGGCGTCTTCCCCATACTGATCATAAATCTCTCTTTTCTCGGGATCGCTAAGCACTTCGTACGCCTGGGCAAGCTCCTTGAACTGCGCACATCAAACAATTCTTAGCCTATCAAAAAGAGACCTACAAAAATCTTACCTATGCGAACAAAGAAAAATGAGCAGATCCACGGCCTTGCACCAACAACAACCAACCCCGGAAGTAAACACCAAAACAATGCTTCGCAAGTAAGAGTAACATTAGCCGCCAATCACAAGCCCAAAGGAGGCACTCTGGGGCATCAATTCATCGCATGCATGGTGCAAAAATAGGCCGTATGAGCAAATATCCCGCTGCAGCGTATTGACAATGCCAAGCCATCAAACCTACCTTCTAAAGGTCGATTCCGTTATCCGGATGGTTCTGAATTGCCGCCTTCATATATGCCTTCTTAAGCTCATCTTGCAATGCGCTCTTGGACTCTTTGAGAACATCGTAGTACTTGGAGTTATCACCCTTCTTTGGTGCGCCATGTCCGAACATGGCTGCGAAGCTCCACCCACCGGATGTAAAATCCAAGAGAAGGACCGAATTCGACATAAAAATTCCGCTCAGCAGAAACCCCGCTAGGCACAGCGGTGCCCCGCGGCCGAGTCTTGCAACCGCGGATGTACGACAAGGTCCTCCACGAGGAATGCACCGGTTGGGACGAGGGATGAAGGTCTGTGCTCGAGCGCACGCAACGCAAGCTACTGTGCGTAGCGGCAGAGATTGATAGAGGTGGATGGGCAAGAGGAGGAACTGGGTCACACGGTTGAGAGCAATGGCAATGGCGATGGCGAATGGGATGGTGTAGCAACCCTAGCGCGCGAGCAAAGCAATGAAGGCTACCCAGGCAGGTACCGTTGCCATCCAGTGCCTGCGCTCTCATGGGCTCCTTGCCTTGGGGGCCCTCTCTCTCCTCTGCTCTCTCAGGCTCTCCTAATCTTCGGACTCTTCCACGGATCCGCTAGAAGCCTCTAGACCGTGCATCTTCGCTGTCCACCGTGATGCGGCGGACGGCCGCGTTGCGCTATCCTTCACTACTTTCTTACCCTAGCGGCTGGCCCTCAGATTGGACCCCGGCCTCTGGCCCCCGGCCCTTTGCTCACGCTCTTGCCTACGCTCTGCGCTCTTGTGCGCCCGACACATTGGGGTCGCCCCTACGCGCACATCAGACGGCGGGTGTCGTCTACAGCACCTCATGCACCTTCTGCGAACGTCCTTGAAGCCGGAGCCATGCTGTGACTTTGTGGATGACTGGACCCCTTAGTCTGGTGGCGCAGTGCAGTAGGGAATGCCAAAAGGGCCATTCCAGGGCCCTTTCTCTAACCCCGAGCATGCTTGGGTGTGGCTCAGGGTAGATTCTACACATCTCGGGGAAGATTCCGTACATCCGAGGCAGGATTTTACGAACATATTATATCCTATATATAAATATCTGCAATTTTTCTCTGCATGCCTAGCCCGGTTTGCAATTTTTCTTTGCATGCCCAGCCCAGTTTGCCCGTTGTGCCCATTTCCGGTGCTGCACGCCTTAGGGTTTCCTAGCTCCAACGGTTCCTAGGTTGTAGTTTTGGTCTCCGTTCTGTTGGTTGTAGCATTTTCCTTGCAATTGAAGCAAGCGATGAGGGTAATGCAAGTGGTAGCTATCTGCGGAACCATCTTGTTTGTGTATGTATATGATATACTCTAGACATCACTACTTGCGGATGGTAATTGAGAGAAGATCAGTTTTTCCAATCTAGTGCATTGTGTGAGCTAGCAAGCTGGAGCCGTTAGTGAATTGATGAGACTGGGTTTTAATTTTTTGGTTCTACATCTATGCAATCACGGTTGTTCAGGGGACATAAGGACTGGACCGTCCGTCCGGTCCGCTCGTCCGTCCGTGAGGGGTCATGTCCGGAAATTTTGCCCATGTCCGTCTATTATGACAACCATGTATGCAATGTCGTTGCTTGGTTCTGTTTTTGTTTGATTTGGTGAAGGGTAAGGTTGGTTACAGCTTGGTGTTGTTTTCTGTTTGTTGCCTTCCTTAGGTTGGCATGTTTTTGAGAAGGGATATGTTTGTTTGGGTTTTGTGTTTGGTGGTGTGTTTGGGAGTTTTGAGTTTTGAGGTACATTTTTAAGTTGCTTAGCTGGTGAAGGTGGAGGTTTTGTGGTGGTTGGGGACAGAGGATCGGATTGGATCGGATCATCTGATGTTGTGTGTTTTGAAGTTTTTGTGGCAGTGTTGCAGGGCAGGCGATTATTTTTTGTGTGCTAGAGGACATGATCGTAGTTGTGAAGAGTTTGGTTTTGTCAAGATGGTGAAGGATACGGCGTACTATGATGTTCTTGGGGTGAAGAGTAATGCCACCCCAACTAATAGCAAGAAGGCGTACTATATTGAGGTTAGATTTTGCTATCAATGGACTCCAATTTTTATGTGCTTAATTTGTTAACCTGAAAATTTGACAAGAATTTTGAAGAGAAGATAATATTGGGGGTGTGGTTGTTGCTAGGGATTGAGTAGTGGTGCAGTATTTGTTTGATATTAGGTTGCAATGGGCTATAGAAGCTATGGTGGTAAACTTCTCATTCCTCTGTAATCTTGTAAAGTGTGGCAAGGTTAAATTAGGCCGACCTCGTTATTCAATTTTGTTACCCTCGCGGGCACCATGGCGAACAAAGAGTTAGAAGGAGACAAAATCAAGACGAACAAGAGTAAGAAGCCGGCTGCCAAGGAAGACTAGGAGTTAAGAATGAAGTGCCGTGGCAACCAAGTGAAAGTCAACGATGACACTAGGTGTTGCAGCCCTCATTAGGGGATTAACTTAGCCATAAATCATAGTGTTAGAAGCAAAGAAAGGACTTCTGGTTTTTCATAGCCTCAGCATAGTTTTTTGTACGCTCAGACCCTCGGCTGAGACCTTAAGTCAATTTTCCTTTAGACTCTGCTGCTATCTTACTCTCGACTACCACCTCTCTTGTTCTTGGCCCTATGAGCCACCATTCAGAGATATCAAACTGCTTTATGGGAATTAACTTGTGTCATGCTCTCTGACCTCCATTGTTCTTGCTGAATGTGTGTTGACTAGTTGCTATAGCCTCGGCTTACCCCTTGCTTACATGAATGTGTAGTATCTCAACTATTGCCTTGGATTCCACGGTTTGCTTGGAATAGTCATTGCTCTACTTGTCTCGGATGTCAGTTGGCTTTCTGGACAGGTCTTGGGACCTCAACTGCCACCTGACTCGGTAGACTAAAACACTTCCACTCTCGCCATGGTTCTGGCCCCATCTCCCTGAAGTTCTAGTGATGAGTCTGTCTAGTTACACTTAGCCTGTGTTAAAATAATAGCCCAAACTCTTGTCTCCCTGACCTTCCTCGTCACTCCAATAGGATCTCAGAACACTCCATCCCTAAACCCAGAATAACATTTTGGCGACCATGCTAGGGATGGAAAACTGAGATCCATGAATAAATCTCATACTAAGGGACGCCACGTCCCAAATTCTATACCATGCCGCAACAAAAATTGCCCCTCGAACGAATCAATGAAGCCGAAGACGCCATTTAGCAGGTGGACCCTGATCCTACCAAAGAATTGCTGCAATTCTTAAAAGATCAAATGACGGCCTTGGCTGCCAAGAATGAAGCGACGAATGCCATACTCAAAATGTTAAGTTTGCAGTACCAAAATCTCAAAATGTTAAGTATGTAGTACTCAAAATGTTAAGTATGCACTATCAAAATCTTAAGTTGAGACAATTTGATGGTTGGGCTAACCCTCACTTGGGTTTAGCTGCTATCCTTGCCGCACGGTTTAGGGTTTAAGGTATTGATGGCTTACGGAAGCACAACGGCTTCCTTGAGTGATCGGAACGGGTCAGCCGGAACCCTTGCTCGGAACTACCTGCCTTCCTTGCCGTGTCATCTCGGGCCGTGGAGGGTTCCGCGTGATGGGATGTGGCTCGTTCCGATCGCGACTTAGACTGGGCCTTTGTTGGGGCGGGCTTGGGAAATATCTGTACATCCGGTTCCTCTTTCGTGGATGTAGTATTGGAGTCCTCCCCGTGCTGCTCCTCTTCCACTCCCGCCGGTACTTCCTGAAAGAAGAGGAGATCCTTCGCTATCCTGTAACTCTCCTCCTCCTTGTCCATTAGCAGGCCACTTGCATGGTAGAGATGGTAAAAGAAAGGGGTCATCGGAGTTGCCTTCTTTCCGACTCCAGCCAGCAACTTCTGCACAGTATCTGATACGAGCACGTCCCAGTTTACGTGACGCTCACCCGTATAGGCTCCGAGGATCGTGTTTTCGTCTGTGATGGTGACTTGTTTCGGTTTCAACGGATATAGAATCGGAACGAGGAAGGCTAGGACCTGTCTCTGTCTCCTATCCTTGCAGGCGTCTACCTCATATCCATTGTTCTTATGGATCTTTCCATGGAACCTATCCTGCACATACTTATCCGTTCTCGTCGCCCAACTGAATCCCTCCTGAACAAAATCGTAAGTGGCAGCCCACATTTCCGCAATCCATTGAGTTGGGTGACCTCAGATCGAATTATCCCACCTATTATCCGGCCCATCTACGATTTCTCTCACCATCTCCTCATCTCTCAGCAACCAGCGTCGTGATAGCAAACCCTGGCACCTCATCCGGGTGAGATCATCAACCAGCTCCTTCATCTCAATATCAGTCCTCGGAACTGGGGGGTGAGAACTCTAAGCTGAATTGGCAACATTGCTACGTCTCACTCCCCTCCTTTTACAAGCTGACAGCAAGAAACCCGACAATCCAACTGAAAGTGAATCGGAAAAGACAAAAACACCTCGCCACTCTTTCACTCTCTACTCACAGTCCACAAAAAGGAACTCCAAACCCTAACACTCTAGCATATATATCCAGAGGATCATTAATGCCGCGGCGGCGTGTAATTGCAGCTGCCACCGTACTGGGCCAAGAGTTATCCAATTCATGATGACTTCCGCGTCGAATCGGATCCCGCATGTTGTTACGATAACAGTCAACTCTTGGAACGCTCCCTTGATCCGAGTTTTCTTTTCCGAGTTCCAAGATCGGGATCCGAAAACATGGCCTGCGTTAACTGTTTTAAGGATCCTGGAGCATCCGGTTCTGACTAACTCTTAATACGGATAGTGTGTAGCTAGTTTTTACCTAATTAACCAAAAAAAATAAGAAAATAATTGAATCCTAACTCCGGTTGGGGATTATCCGGTTTATTCTGAGTTTCTCGGATCCCGCAGTGTAGGAAGTAGTTTCTTGCTAATGTCTAGTGTTTTGCACTGGTCAGACATAGATATTGGAGAATTAGACAAAGAATCAGTAAAGCAACTGTGAGGTGCATTGGGGGAAGTTGCAGTAGCTTAATGGGCGTCAATCCCTAAGGCGGGCAGACTTGGAAATAGGCACAACGGGCAAACCGGGCTAGGTGGGCAGGGAAAATCTACATATTGATATCCGAGAAATCTTGTTCGTGAAATCCTGCCTAGGGAGTATGGAATCTTCCCTGGGGTGTATGGAATCTACTCCATGGCACACCCAAGCATGCCCAGGGTTGGGGAAAGGGCCTTGGATTGGCCATTTTGGCATTCCCTATTGTAGTGTAGTGCAGTGGGGAACGGGGTGCTCCTCCCTGCACAACCCACAGTCTCAACTTTGTTCATTGGCGGTGGGCTCCGCTAATTATTTTCGTCATGTCTTTCATTACTGTTTCTGACCAGGTCCACTTTGAGTGTAGAAATATTCGGTAAATTCATACAGTCATGACAACCATGCCGTCAAGAATTCTTACATTGATTGCTTTCAACCATCCTCCTATCACATGATGACACACGGGAGGACCTTCCAAATCTCTCTATAATTCCCCCACGAGCGGTGCTGCCGCCTCCCTCGTGGGCAGAGGTGCCAGAGGCAACCTTGCTCGTCACGACCCCCCCCCCTCCCCCTCTCTCGCCGTCAACCTAGGCAAACCCGACCCTGTGATCGCCTCCTCCCTCTACGCCGCATCCGTAGAGCCCCCGGGCCGAGGCTAACATGGCCCCGCCCCCGCGCAACTTCATTCGTCACGCGACTTATCATCCCTTTCATCCCTTTCATCCCTCCCCGTTGTCTCTCGCGAGCCACCACGTCGGCATTTGGCATCATGGCTCCGAGGTTCGACAATGTGGAAGGCGATGGCGATTTCCAAGGGAGGGTTTAAGGAGGCTGCGAAAGGAGGGAATGCGTGTAGTTTAGGTAGACGTTTAGCGTAGTTTAGGGTGATTATAAAGGAAAGCAGTACTTGATTAGGAAGAGAGAAACATTAGTACCTGTCGCGGAGTTTTGTGTGTACTTGCAATGCGAGCAAGCGTTGGGATGGCCGAGGGCAACGGATGTCAGCATGGGACAAACTAGGCGTCAGAGATGCGGTGTTGAAGGTGCCGATTTCAAGCGAGTTGAGGATGTGTCTGATGTCACCAAATTGAGGCTGCGAGGTGGTTGACGACGTTAACAACCTTGGCTATTGGCGTAGAAATCAAATACCAGGGAGGGCAATGTCGTCCCTATACTCATTGGTGAGTTCTTTTAGATATGAAGTTTTAGATTTTAGGATTTAGGTTTGTCATTACTTGTCTTAACGGGTTGTATTGGTCTAAAATGTGGTTTGTGATATGTATTGCATTTTGTCCATGTAGATGCCGTAACGTACTAGTGTTCGTTGTTGTTGTCTCCATATTTTTGGGCTTTCGATTTTGATTTGAAGTTCTTTCTGTCTGTTAAAGTGTACGGTATCGGCTTTGTCTGAATGTTCTATCCTACTGATACCGTCGGTCATCTGTTTTTGCAAATTTTCCTTTCTTTTGTATTCTTTTTGGTCTTGTTTTCTCCTTAAGACTTGAAGTCACTGTAGTTGTCGTCTGTCTTGGAACTTTGCCTTAACCCTCTTTTTCTTAAGTCTCTCCAAGTAAAGTTGTATTTTGCTGTTCAATAGTGATGTTTTGTTCTTGCAGGTATTGCACATATATCATTCTACTGTTTGATTTCTTTGCTTTTTTCCTTTGTCTGTCCTGGTTGTGTGTTATGTAGTAGTATGTTTTTTTATTTTTTCCTTCTATCTTTGACAAAGGTATGTTCTGAAATTAACGTATCGATGTTGTGTCCTATTCCATATATGTGTCTTTGTTTGTTTTCTATCTTCTCAGAGTCGTCGTTGGTCTATCACATGGCCGTTTGTTGTCGTCTTTGTTTTTCTCTTTCCCATTTTTTTTCATTTCTCTTATCTGTCTCCCGGTTGTTGGCAATTAGGCTTCCCATCATCTTCTTCGTTGCCCTATCCTAGACGTTTAGGTTCCCCGTCTGTCATGTTTTTCTTTTCTTTTCTTTTCTTTCTCTTACTTGTTGTGTCAGAAATTGTAGGCGACCTGACATATCATCTCAAGTTGCTGTAGTTTTCTAGTTCATTTCACTTCGCTGTTGGTTTTCCCCTTCCACTTATCCCTTTTTGTTTCCTCTTTTCAATTTTCATCCTTTGGCTTCTCTGTCATTGTTGGCAAGGAAAGATATGAGTTGATCTTGTGCTTCTTTTTCCCTCTTTGTCTGTCCTAGGCGCTTCGTTTTCCCTTTTTCAAAATTGCACTTGTTTCTCTTTTCTTTTTGTCTTCATTTCTATCCTCTCCTTGTATATTTTGGTTGTCTTCAAGCCCATGTCTTCCTGACCCTATCATCTGTTGTCGAAGTCCCTTACTTGCTCTTTCTCCTTATTTTTATTTATTTTTATTTTTTCAATTAATCTTTTGTCGCCGATGTCTTTTGCAGATCCAAGACCGTGCCACCCTCGACTTGTCTCGCCCCTAGTCGGCTGGTGCTTGCGACGTCTCGAGAGGCAAGGCGACAGAGCTCGATGCGAGCAAACTCGAACTGGAATGGCAATGCAATATCGCCACTCAAGAGCCGAGTGTCGTGAAGGGGGTACGTTCCTAACCCTTGTTTTGTCGTTTGTATTTTCAGCTTCGATTGGGGGCCGGGGCACCGGATTTGTGACTCATAGTGGACTTTAAGGAACTAACTTCAATAGTGGGCATTTGCTGTTGAAAGTCATGGGCAAATATGGAGCAGAGGAAGGCTTTGCATGTAGTAGTGTGGGGGTGGGTTACGACGCCAACATCGATGCCTTCACTATGTCGGAGCATGACTAGCTTATAGTCGAGGTAAATCTATTGTGGGCAAGGGAGTGTGAGGTGCCACATGGGTCAGGTAAGGGAGAAACAAAATCCCATACGTTTGTAAGTATTGTGATGGGGAATTTGTAGACAAAGCTACGCTCGGCTAGCACCGAAAAATGAGACATTGCCTTGATTACGATTACGATACCTACGGACTTCTAAAGATTTATTTTGCGAGAGGATTAGACGGGAACAAGATCGCTAGATAGGTTTTCCACAAATTTAAAAAAAAAAATCCCGTGGCAGATGCTGGAGAAAAGCAAGGTCATGCCGAAGGAAGGGGGCGGAGGGCAGAAGGGTGGTGTTCATGAGGTGGATGAAACTGGGGACGATGGAGATGCGCGAGAGGGCACTCAGCGGCAATCGGTGGGAGGGGGTTTGGGGTCAGACATGTTGGTGTTGAGCAGCCTAGACGAGTCGGCTGTAGGAGGAAGGGACAACCCAACTGCGCAAACCCTGCCATTGGCAAAGCGGGTGCGCTCGGAGGAGCTGCAGATTGTTGCCGAATCTTGTTCAATGGGCGTTGGCTGAAGACGAGGACGGTCTCTAAACCAAGGAAAATGTCGATGCAGAGGACCCAGGCGCGCAGCAGTAGCAAGAGGGAGGGGCGCAAAGGGGAGGAAGGGGAAGGTGCGGCGATTCACTTCATGGAGGTGCGACACGTTTGTGCGGGCCTGTTTGGACACACTTGTTGTGAGAAAGGGGAAAAGCTATTTAGTGAGCGGTGAGCGGTGAGCGGTAACTAAAGGGTGATTTTGATAATTTCTGTCAAGTGATGCAAACACTATGACCGCGTTATATTGATATAATCTTAATTTTTTATTAGTATAATGTTGTATTGACTCAGGCTATATCAGTACGTGCGAAAAAATAATGCGCACTATATATACAATATATAACACCATTCAAGGTTGTCATAACGGACGGACATGGGCCAAATCTGGCGGATCGGATGGCACTTCGGACGGACGGACCGGTTGGTCCCCGACATTTATCGGACATAGCGGTCTTCTAGAAAAAAATTAATAGGTATATATCTTCAATATGTGCAAGATAATCTTCAATATATGCAAGATTGGGACGGTCAACCCTAAGTCTCGGTCAAACGGACCTCCCCTGACCTCTAACGGACAAACGAGCGGACCGGACGGCACTTCGAACAGAGAGGTCCTGTGAACAACCTTGACACCATTACAGAAGGATATGGATAATTTGTAGAAAGCCATGTTGTGAATATCATTGAAAAAAGTATACACTACAATCAATGGTGTGTATGCACGAGGCCTGAAATACATATAGGAAGACATTGTGATTTAAGTTGTCAAGTTTAGTGACAAAGTATGCAACGTTCATTGGCGCAAAACTATCTATGCATCCAAAGTACGCTACATTAACAAGAGTAAAATATATTGTTGCTATATATGTATGAACGATGCAACATGATATAATGACAAAAAAATTAAAATTTGTCTAGAGTACATGTATGTCCTTTGCGAGGGAAAAGTGGCAATCCAAAAGCAGCATAACAATGGTTGGAGACTACTACAATAAAAAAAGGATATAATTAGTGGCGACTTCTATTACAGAGATCCTACATAAAAACAACAAGATTTATAAAGGTGCTTACTTGAGAATGCTCCATCAATGTGATAAAAGATGTTGGTTGCCATTCCAGGTAGTGTCACTTCCAATGTTGCCCTCTTTCATGAGATCCAAGGCGGACCTTCTAATTAAAAATTATAGACATGTCAATATGGAGGCAGTCGATATCCAAATTCAAGGCAAAAACATCTTACCTACAATATAATTTTGCAAACTATAACGGCAGAGGAGAGGATCCAAAATGTTATGGAGTACCAATGGCAAAGACATTGGTAAGGCAACACCTACACATGTAATTTAGGGAGCCACCACAAACGACAAGGTTGGGTTCTAACAGAGATAATGACATCGTCCTCCCACGGGTGATAACTCCATATATGAGGCCAAAGAAGGAGAAAAGGCAACATTGCATAGTGGAAAATTGGAAGAGAGCTAGCAAACAAAATAAACAAGTCAAAACCATTTGCAAAGATAAAAATAACAAATTCTTAGAGATGAAAAAGATACTCATTACTTTGCTTAATATATCAAATCACTTGCCACGAGAACATCTCTTTACCACCAAAATCAAATTAGTACAAACATCTATAGTCGCCACCCAGGTTGCAGGAGTATTTATCATGGATAAGAAATAGGCATGACAAACAAAACAAGTATAGACATTTGTTTTAACTTTTAGCTCAATTGCATTTACAATAGAATAACCATAGATAAATATAGCCTTAAAAAACCATATGGAATAATTAATAAATTAATTGAATACAAAAGTAAGATAATAGTCTAAACCTAAGGATACTAGCATATAAGGATATGATTCAATAAGGCCGATTATGAAATTAATTGATCTAAAAATTCAAAGTAATCTTAAACTCAATTGTTAATAATTAACCGAGTGGTGTTTGATATCATTTTAAAAAATGAAGAACTTATTATATGCACTAAGGAATTCCCAATAATTTGGAAAGTCATACAAATAGAATGAAATTCATAAGGAATGATTCCAAAAAATAAAAAACAAACCATAGAATAAAAAACAATATATTTGATAAGACACAAATACTCATATAAAGCTATGTCATTAGATCCAAATCATTGGGATCACTTGATGATGCAAAGACTCTTGATTCACTACATCTGCATTGAAGGAGGCTTGACCATTAGACTCCAGAGCTTCTATGTCTTAAAACTCTACAACTCTTCTAGGAGGATATTTAGATTCAAAAGTACAATAAGAACCTTCAGCTACTTGATTAGCAATATTGTTTGTATATGTAGAAAGTTGCCAAGACTTTGGAGGGCTAGGATAGAATTTAGGGTCTCAAAAAAAGGGACACTAAATAGGATAGTTCAGTTTACCGCATTTGCAAATGCCAATGGCACCATGTTCATAATAGAACTTTAGATTTCAAAATGACACCAAAAAGATAACACTGGAAATAGAAATTGTAGCTATACCCACTTACTAAACCAAGATTTCTTTACAATCAACTTTCATATTGAATGTTGACAATTTTGTCATCGACTTGAAAAAAACCAAACTTCTCATGTTGAAAACTACATATTTACTCCTAAACTTACACTAATTATCAATAATTTTATTTTTCTCAAAATATGAAAGAATTCATGTGATTTAACATCATCTAAATTATAAGACATTACTTGTAAATTCTTTAAAGTTTTGAGATCATTTATACATAATTTGTGTATTTGTCAAATACTTGAATATAACATTCTTACATCATGGACATAGAAGAAACCTTAAATGTAGAGAACATGACATTTGATTATAATACAGATACATTGCATCTTGGTATTTAATAAAAGCAATAAAAGAGAGATTATATGGATATAATACATCACTAGAAAATCAAATTAAAGTTAATTCAACTGCTAGATACTCTATCCTTGATCAATTGTTTAGAATCATATACTATAAAAATTTAATCATTATGTGGATATTGAATTTTGGTGATTCATCCGAATCAGTATTTTTCATAAGATTTAGACGTATGAGTTGAGAAAATAAGTTCAAAAATCAAAAACTTTATCTATCTAAGCTATGAAACTCATGTGTATCAATGATCAGTCATTAGAGACTTTGAGGACATAGAAATTAATTATCCTTGAAAAGAATCTAATGTGTCATGGAATAATATGGAATCAAAGTTTTGATTATGAAATAAAACAAATTGATCTGAAGAATATTATAGATTGCTCATAAATTATTTGAAACCACAATTTTAGCAAATTTTATTAAATTTGAGACATATTTAGAAAGTATTCAAGATGTTAAAAATGACATCATAGAACAAGAACATCAAATCTTTCTCATTAATGCAACAGTTAGCATGCTTTGTTATTTAATTGATCAAATAAAAAATCTATGTTGGATACTTTGAATGTTTTGTTTGAAAAGCTAATTGAAAAAAGAACCTTACAAAAATTCTTGAGAATTCTATGTAAAACAAGAACATATTTTGTATAATATAAAGATTTCCATTGGCAATTGACCTCATTTTCCTACTCCAAAATTACCTTTTTAATTCTTAATGACTATAAATTATTATAAATATGTAGAAATATGATAACTTGATTTTGTGATTTCAATTGCAAAAAAGAAAATCAAATTGAATATTGCTACTAATTCAAAACCTACAGTTAAGATACTAAAGAAGTTGGCAACATCACAAACCATTTGTACCATATTTGGAATTGACATACAATTTTTTAGTAGAAAATCACAAGTATTCTTGTTCAACATTCATTGCCAAACTGACTTTCTACCTTTTAATAGAAGGTGCCAGACTTGGAGTTTGCAACTACTTTATTGGCCTGATAAGAAAACTTTGCCCAACTAACATGATAACTCCCTTGTAATTCTCCATATATAGAGTTATCTTACAATATGGGAAGTTTTGCTACATTATTAGGACACTTATCAGTCACTTTGCACCCTTAAACCGGTACTTCCCACTCACTTGTAATTGGTAAAATTTACAAATAGTGGTAAGTCATGGGAATAGGTCTTTTCGTTTAGCTTTTAACGTAACTAAAGGTCACTGTAGTAAGTAAAGAATGTATAGAATGCAAAGTATTTCCTTAAAAGAATCTCTTTATAACTCTAATGTCTTTAATTACCCCAAGTCACATAAAACCCAAGTAATCCAAACTCTCAATTGGTTCAAGGGTAATGGGAGTTCAAATTGACAAGTACCATCTCTCGGTTTATTGCCATCACTCCCTCACAAGTTCAATTAGACAATGCATTTATTATGCATATGCAAGTTCATTCATTACTAGGTTAGAATCTAGTGTTCAACCTATTTATGCCTATGAATGATGCTTTGGGATATGTTATGATAGATTAACTTATCTCAAGCAACTCCTTGCTTGTCTTCATCTTTTTCCTCCCATCCGACGCATTTCAAATAGACATGTAATCACTGTCTACTCATTCACATTCAATCATACTCCAACTCTACCATTCATCACAACTATACTTCTCAATTGTATTACTCAATTACAATGACTGCACTATACTCCAATTGAATACATTCAAGTTTTACTATAATGAGAACTAATAATCACTAAGGCTGATCACTCCTTAATAATTAATGTCACTTTTATCCATCAATGTACTCAATCTGGCTTCCATAAATTCTAAGTCATTCTCAGTCTTCTATTTCAGATGGCCAATCTAATTTAAAAGACTATCAAGTAATACTCACTTCACTGTTCCAGTACTCACATGGAACTCTCATTCTCCATAATTCCCATTCACAACAATGCAATTGTCAATTGGACAAACTGTTGTGTTTATTTTCCATAATTTCTATTTTCTATTCATTCAGTAACTCTTTCCTTCGTCCTGAGTTCAAATAGACAATCTCACCCACTGCTCACTCTGCTCCATCAGCATCTTTGATTTCAAATAGACAGTACCCATTTCAATTAGACAGTATCCAGTGTGAGTCACCACATTCACTGTAACTCTCACCAACTCTCCACTGAGTCAATTAGACATGGTCCATGCAAGTCAAGTTGACAATGTATGCATGCCCATGGATGCATACCGAACCACCATCTTGTCCATTTGACCAGTGATAACTAGACATTATGCATCAAATAATCTGAAATCAATTGTCAATTAGACAGTAGCCAATCTGCTCCAGTTCTCCATTCTGATTCTACCATTCTACAGATTAATACACTGTGCATCAAAGCTATAGTTCAATTTGACAAAGAGCATTGTGAATCAATTAAACAGTGAGCTTACTCAGAGTCAAGTTGACAATCAATTAGACAATGGAATTCTATTTTTATATTTTTTACATAATGTGACTATCACTCACACAGTGTTGTGTGGTGTGGTGAAGTAATTCTTTCTTCTTCCTTAATTCCTAGTTATGCCTTAATTTCTAAAAGGTGTGCCTGTACGTAGAGTCAATTTGACAAATCGTGTCTCTAGGTAGGGTCATGTCCCCTGAATTCTACACTATGTCCATTTGACTCTCAACCAGATTTCTACAGCCACTATCTACATGGATTTCAAATTGACATGGTAACTTGGTCCTATTTACACTGTTTTTGCTGAAAAGGGACTTTTCTCAAAAAAAGTCAGCTCACATAGCCCCCCTCTTTGTCTACTTGACTCCCGGCAAGTTTCACATTTACAGCATTGTCTACTAGACACTATGTCAACTAGACTCAAAAATTAGATACAAAGATTAGATTGCACACCCACTGCAGCTACTGTCAACTAGACATGATGACGTCGGTGGTGATTACGGTGCTGGTCACCGTAATGGCTCTCCTTCTGGATCCGCTGCGCCATGAGCTTGGACACCTCCCTTCTCACTTCATCATCCTTCCGAAGTAATTCAGTGTTATTGGAATGCTGGAAGGTTAGCCAGTTGTCAATGGCTATCTTCCGAGTTCCCTTGAATTCGTTGATGAAGCATCCATTAGACCCGTAAAGAAAATGAGTCATGGCCATGACTTCCAGCATTCTCCCCCAACGACTTGAGTGGTAACGGAGCTTGAGATTGATCAAAAACTCCGGCCTCCTCTCATCGTAGCGGTTCACATTCACCACCACCTTGAAATCCCTGCAAATCCGAGCCAAAAACTTGGAGAAGATTGCTGCTCGGAAACACACAGGGTCGGTGTGTGTGTGGTGAATCTGCCAGAAGCTTTCATAGGCCGTGGCACAATTCCATGCCGTGTCCAATTGACCAGGGATTAGAGGCCAATTATACTCCACCGAGTCAATTAGACTATTTGGAGCCCACTTGAACCTCCTCTTACAATCGCAGAAGTGTCCATTGGTTCTCACGGCTTCGGGGGCAGCATCAGTCCAGTTGACATCGACAATCTCCTTGTAAATTAAATCGCACGACCGCTCCTCCCTTCGAGACAGCCCGTAATCCTCCAGCAGCCACTCAATCGCAGTCCACGTGGGTAGCGGAAAAACCGCTTCATTGTCAAATAGACTCGCATAATTTCCCAAGTACTTGACTGTCAATATAGACCCTGTAACCGGTGTTTGAATAGACAGCCACCCCGGTGCCTTGTATGTGGGTGGAGGCAAGGTCAATTCGACTTGAAGATCATGGCTGGTGATAAAAAGGTGATCCTTCTTCAACTCCCTCAAAGTGTCCATGATCTGCTGCCTGACCTTGTGCATCCCGTAGACATAGTGTGCTGTGGTCAACTCGCCCCTTTGAGCATAAGTCTCCCTCTCCAGCACACATGACAACTTGACAAGGATGTTATCACGGTCATTGAACTCCTTGAGCAGCCCCTCCAAAGTTGCTGTCCACTCCTTGAGCTCCTCACTTGGCATCTTCTCCGCAACATCCACCACCTGTCTACTCGAATCGCCCATCTTCACCAGTCTGTGACTCTCCACCGACATGTCAAGTTGACGTCTCTTCTGGAGTTGCTCCTCCAGAGTGGTGTAGTATAACACCACTCGAGCTCCCAAGTGACCTATGGGGAGCAACAGCTTCTTCTGGTCGGTCAACTGGACATCGCCTCTTGCGATCATCTCACAGATGAGATTCTGCTGATTAGCATGTCTACTAGACGCTACCCATACTGCATCGAAATCACCGCTGTCCAATAGACATCCCCTGTCTTTCCCCACCATAGCCAACCAGTTATCCCTTTGCAACTCGTATGCATGGAAAAGGGAATAACTTGGTGGTGATGTCAAGTCGACCTTCCAAAGTTCTCCTCTCAACGCCCTGTTCTCCATCCGGGCCTCCTGCAACTGCTTCTTACCAATCTCGATAGTACGGTGGTACAATTCGTTATTGGTCTTCAGAGTCGCATAATCCGAGGGGTTGACAACCTTCACCATCGGATTTTTCTTCAAGCTTTCCAATTCTGCCTTGAGCTTTTTCTTCTCATTCCTCTCCTCGGTACAGAGCTTGGAAATGGCGATCTTGGCATCATTCAGTTGGTCAAATTGACGTTGAAGTTCGATGCGGTGCTGCTTCTCATCGTTATACAACTCTTGGAACGACTTCCCAGTGTCGATCTCAATGTCTGCAACGGTAGGCTTGGTCAATTCCTCATTCAATTCCGCTAAGTTAGCCAACTGTGTATTGAGCCTTCGTATATCTTCCACAGCTAGGTTGTTCTCAGTGGTCAAGTTGAACACTGTACGCTCCAATTCCTTGATCTTCAACCGTAGATGCGTTTCTCTCACCAGTGCATCCTTGAGCTGTGCAGCCACCTCAGTCTGCGTGAGCTGCAACGCGGGTTGCCTTGCAGGTTCACGATTGTCTACTTGACTGGCTGATCTTGCTCCTCTTCCCAACCTCGGGTTCAGTTCAAATAGACATTGAGGTAAGGAGTCATCCACCCTCCTCTTCTTTACTTTGTTGGCCCTCGAGGATGATGGAGTCGAAGCTCTCGGCTCTGGCTCCCTTGTCAAATTGAGCAAGTCTGGAAGCACTCTCACCGGTCCAGTTGACACACCTGAATCCACTTGACTTGATGGCTTGGTCAGCTCTGAGAGGTAAATCGCACTGTAGAGTGTGATGGGATATCTAGTATGCTTCTTGCTAATCTCCACCTTGATGTTGTCAAATAGAATGTTTCCCCAACTCAATTTGACACCATTCCACCCGTAAATCGCGGCTGCTACTCCTTCCTTCGACATGATCAGCGGCCCCTTCTCCGCCAGCATGATTCTCTGATTGAAGAATAACAACCACTCCTTCCACGTCTCTTTCGCATTCGCCAACTTGTAGCCACTCTGTGTCTTGGCAGCTCTGTCAAAGACGTTGGCTAAATCTTCCTCGGAGATTCCTCCCACTTCCTCCGTTAACAACCTGTCCCCTTGGTGCAGCTTCAGCATCTTGGAAATTGTGGTCGAGTTGAAAGGTACGCTTCTTCCATCCACCACGGCCATCCCTCTGGATCCATACTCCGAAGAAGTCAGGAAGTGATTGATCCTCCCATCATCCTGATCCTCGAAGACAACCATCACGAAGTCCCAAAGTCCTGCCTTCACAAAGTTCTCCCGGTTGGCTTCAAACTGCGGCCATGCCTCCCGGTCAATCTTCTTCAACTCCAAGTGTTCAATTTGACGTCTTGGTCCACTTGACAGGTCGTGTTGCATTGCATCCGCAAGCACAGTTTTCTTTGACTTCTTGTTCTTCATCGCCTTTACTTTGGGCCGAGCAATTGGCCTTGTCAACTTGACCGATCCTGCAACTTCGGGTTGGGGCCTCCCTTGATCAATTCCTCTGCCTTCTCTGTCAACTTGACCTTCGTTTACCATGGTTCCTTCTTTCTGTCTATTAGACTACACACTCGGCAGTTAGTTTGCTTCAGTCTTTACTTCGTCTAATTGAAATTTCTCTCCCTAAAACTCTCGGCATTGTCTACTGGAACTCTCGGGAATTTTTTTCTTTGTTCTTTCCTTACTTTAAAACTATAAAACACTTCTTCCACTCGGCAATCAGTTTGTAATATTTTCCTACATTACTATCATCATGCATCACAGCACCAAGTTTCAGTTTCGTTCCTTGTTTCTTACACTTTCTTTCTCTCGGCAAGTTGTGTTTTGTGACTCCTTCATCCTTGTCTACTGGACAGTCACCATTCTTCACAAGTAACAGTTCAATTGGACATGCAAGAAGAAGATGCGAAGACAACATGCATTCGACTTGACACAACAGAATGGATGCAATGAAACTCACCCACAATGTGTCAACTTGACTACGAGAGATATGCCTCTCAAGATGCAATGCTTCGTCTTTCCCTTCTGTCGCACTGTTTCCAATTGACACACTCACAATGATCAGAAAACCCTGAGTCCAGTGGACCTAAGGTATTGCATCCCACTATTTCTCACATCGAGAATATCGCAAGACCTCTATCTGCAGCATTGTGTCCACTTGACCTAACTGTTTCTATGCTAATCAGGTTGTCCAATTGACAAAACAGTATGCGAAATCAAACACAACTCACCCTCCGTTATGCAAACTGAAACGCACTTCGCTCCCCCTTCAATCGCTCAATCTTCTCGCACACACCCGCTGTAATTAATTGTAGCAAAGTATAGTAATGTAGTCCTCCCGTTCACTCCTTCCTCTTTCTCGGGTCACTCAGTATCCCTCACACATCAGTTACTCAAATTGTGACCCTCAACTGAACTGCTTTTTCTCTCGATCCTCTCGGTATCTCACTCTATCTCAGTTCTGATCTCCTCCCAATGCTAACCATGTGTCTACTTGACAACAATCTCTCTCCACTCCTAACCCTGATCGCTCACAATGTAGCGCTCCGTCTACTTGACCTCCGTTTCCTCACTCCCTCGCACTCTGTGTTTCTCAAGAATGCGTGTTGTTTGAGGTTTCCTGTTTCAGTTTTGGAGGAGATGATGTTGTCTATTCGACTCGACCATTCCCCTTTGTCTATTTGACAGTTAGTGGGATCTTGGCACTCATTTCCATGCAACGTGGTCATCATGATCACAGCCCCCAATTCATGTTATCATATCAGCCGTCTTTCCACTCACTAATTGTATTTTCTGATCATTACTACTTACTCATCATTTTAATTAGTGTCTACTTGTCAATTAGTAATTTCCATTTGCTTCAAAAAATTCTCAAGTTCAGAATTTAAATTTGTTGAACTTGTTCTTTGTAAACTCAGTTTTTTAGATCGCTGGTTTTTTAATTTCCTCAAAATTTCACAGTTTTTAGTACTTAAGTAGGACAGTTTTAAAATTTTTGAATTTTTATACTTACTGCCCCCCTCTTAAATCTAGAACTTGTCCTCAAGTTATATATGGTTTCAAACGAAAACCATTATATCTTGTGGCGTGAATTTTTCCTGCAAAATCTTGAAGTTCAACTGAACCATTGGGATACGATTTTAATACCCGATATGGTCCAAACCAACGCATTCTAAATTTTCCTGGAAATTTTTGAAATCGGCTATCATATAATAATACTAAATCATTAGGATTCAGAACTTTGGGTTCCAATTTGCTATCATAATATGTTTTACGATGTTTTTGAATAGCCTCATTATTAAGATACGCTTGGGCTCTTGTTTCATCTAATTTTTCGAGCATATAAAGCCTATGTCTTAAAGATTCTTCATCTCCTAATCGTTCATCTAATGCAATTCTTAAAGACGGGAGTTCCATTTCAATTGGTAAGATAGCTTCTTGACCGTAAACTAATTGAAATGGAGTAAATTTTGTAGATACTTTAAATGCACATCGATAAGCCCATAATGCATCTGGTACTCTTGCGTCCCAATCTGTATTTGAACCCTGTACAGTTTTAGTAATTATCCGACATAATATACCGTTTGTTTTCTCTGTCTGACCATTAGCACGGGGGTGATACGGTGTAGATTTTCTATGTTTAATTGAATATTTTTCAGTTAGTTGTTCAATTATTTCATTAAGAAAATGAGTTCCCCGATCACTTACTAATTCTTTTGGACATCCAAATCTTGTAATAATATTTTCATATAAAAATTTAGCAACAGTTTTAGCATCATCGGTTTTCGTAGGTTGAGCTTCTGCCCATTTAGTTACATATTCAGTTGCAATTAATATGTATCTATTTCGACCATGTCGACTAGGTGGTTTAATAGGTCCTACAAAATCAATTCCCCATTTCTCAAACGGCGTTTGAGCTAAAATTGGATTTAAAGGCATTGCCTTTGAAGGTGTAGGTTTTCCAACTCTTTGGCATGGATCACATTTTTTAGTATATCTATGTGCATCCCCAAAGAGTGTTGGCCACCAATATCCGGATTGTAACGCTTTATGTGCAGTTACCATTCCGGCAAAATGACCGCCACATGCAGCGTCATGACAACCTTTAAGAATTAATGGTACCTCACTTGGATTAATACATCTCCGTAAAAGTCCGTCTTTACCCCTTTTATATAGAACTTTTGCAATTAATGTATATGGTTGAGATTTAAATATTAATTTTTGTTTTTGTTTATCTGTATAATCTTGAGGGAAGGTATTGGTACTCAAGTAATGAATAACATCAGCATATTCTGCTGGAATGATATCCACTTGAAAAATATGTGCATCTGGAAAACTATCATCTATGGATTCTGGATTCACTTCCTTACTAATCCGTGATAAGAAATCGGCATTGGCATGTTTTTTGCCGGGTCTTACATTAACCGTAAAATCAAATTCTTGAAGTAACAATACCCATCTAGCTATTCTCCCACTCAATTGTGGTTTATTAACCATATATTTAAGTGCATCATGATCTACATGAAAAGTGAACTTATAACCTAATAAATAATGTCTATATTTTTGGACTGAATATATCATTCCTAACCCTTCTCTCTCCGTTACAGAGTAATTCTTCTCAGCAGCACTTAATTGTCTACTAGAAAAATATATAGGTCGATCATGACCTTTTGCGTCTTTTTGACTGAGAACACTTCCAATAGCATAATTTGATGCATCTACATAAACTTCAAACGGTTTCTCCCAATCTGGTGGTATTAGAATGGGAGCATTACTAAGCCGTTTCTTAAGTTTATTAAATGCTTTTGTGCACTCTTCTGTCCAAACACCAGGAGTATCGGTTTGTTTTGTTAGATGTGTTAAAGGAGCTGCTACTTCTGCATAAAAGTAGATAAATCTTCTATAATATCCAGAAGCTCCTAAAAACCCTTTAAGTTCTGTCATATGTTTAGGTATTTCTAATTTTTTGATAGCAGCTACTTTATCTGGATCAACACCTATACCTTCTTTTGAAACTATATGACCCACTAATCGTCCACAAGGTACAGCGAATTCAGACTTGGCTGCGTTTATTGAAATACCATATTTTTCACATTGTTCAAAACATTTCTTTAAACATTTCTGGTGTTCAGCTTTAGGACTAAAGACACAAAAATCATCTAAGAAAATTTCAATAAATTTTCTTAAATATTCTTGAAAAGCTGTTGTCATTGCTCTCTGGAAAGTAGCTGGTGCATTGCACAATCCAAAGGGCATGACGTTATAAGCAAAGGTTCCCCAATCAGTTGTAAATGTTGTTAAAGGTTTATCTTCCGGGGCGATTTGTACTTGATTATAACCAGAAAATCCATCTAAAAAAGAATAACATTCATGTCCTGCTACACCATCAAGGATTGCATCCGTGAAGGGTAAAGGGAAATAATCTTTTTTAGTAACACTATTTAATTTTCTGAAATCCTGACAAATCCTTAGCTTCCCGTTCTTCTTAGGCACCACAACAATTGGAGATACCCACTCACTATAAGGTACTGGATATATAAAATTACATTCTAGTAGTTTATCTATTTCCTCTTTAACCATGAGAGAATATTTTGGGTTCATACGATATTGTCTTTGTCTTACCGGTTTTGTATTAGGTTCTAAAATAATTCTATGTTGACAGACTTCTGGAGGTATTCCTTTAAGGTCCTTATAAGTCCATGCAAATGCATCTTTACATTCTTTAAAGAATTTAAACCATTGTTCATATTCATTTGGATTTAATCCTTCATAAATTCTTATGTTTTTGGGCTCTTCTGGAGTTCCCAAATTCATATCAATGCAAGTGCTTTTAACAGGACTTATATTACTACCTTTTATATGAGACATGTTTTCCATTAATTCTTCAGAATCACTCAAATATTGAGGTTCTAATTCCGACTCAATTTCGGCTGTTACATTAAGTACTGGCGAATTTTCCCATGCTAGAATAGCATCATCTGAATCTACTTCGTTATTCAGGAAGGAATATTCTCCAGGCCCTAAACATCTAAACTCAGGCATTTTCTCCTGTTCTACTACTTTAGTACTTTCGCTATTTGAATCATATGAGGCTTCAGAAGTGTCATCTGTGTCTTCTTCTTGAGTCTCACCATGATATTTAACTGGAAACATTGGTAATACAACCCGTTTCCCTTTTGCTTTTATAGTTAATGTTCCCTTTCCCCAATCATCTTTAGCTCTAGCAGATTTAAGCCATGGACGACCTAGTAATATTGGGTATGTTGATATGGATTCACTCACTTTAAAGATTATATAATTAATCTTAAAGTTAAGTCCTCCTATAGTTGTAACTATTCCTCTCAAAATACCTAATGGTACTACTCGACTTTGATCTGCCATTCTTAAGATAATAGGAGTGGAAGTCATATGAGTTAATCCTAGTTCTTCCATAGTGTCAACATTCATTAAGTTGACACTAGAACCACTATCTACTTGGACTCCTTCAATTAGAGAACCATCTATGATTACATCCACAGTAGGTGCTCCAGGGTCCAAGGATATATCATGCACATCTACGATTTTACTCCTCTTTCTAACCAACGAAGAACTTAGTTCACCTCTACATTTAGGTGCTATTGCTAACAATTGCCTCAAAGAAATGTCAGGTTGGATTTTATCCATATTTGTTAAGATATCATATGGATTCATTCCCTCTGACAATTTCATTGTACGATTATACTTCCTTTTCTTCGGAATGGTTGGTGTTTCTTTTAATTTCTTTTTAGGTGGTCTATAAAACGTAGGTAATGAATTTGAAGTACTAGGCAAGTTAGCAAAATCATTTGGTAAATCTTGAGGTAATATTGTAGGTTCTTCAACTGGTTGCTTACCCTTATCCTTCTCCTTAGGTTCTTCTAATGGTATTGTTTTCTCACTATTTATGGGAATGTTTGGAGGTATTAAGGGAAATATTGGTTTAGGTTTTACAACATCCTTTTCTTTAACTACTTTCAAAGGTGTGTTGTTTTTTCTCACTCTACTACTTCTATAGTCACTATCAGAGCTGCTATGTTGATCACTTTCAACCATAGCCTTTTTGGCTTGTGCACGTGTTATATAAACCTCCTGAGGTTTATCTCTTTCATATTGTGTTATTTGATTTACATTCCTTGAGTTTTCAATTTCACTGAATTGAACACTCTTCACAGGTGCTGGAGCTGTACAATTATTTGCTATATGACCACTTTGTTTACACCTCCCACATAAAGGATTATACCCAATTTGTTTCTTTGGATTTGGACAATCTCTCGCCATATGTCCTAATTCCTGACAGTTATAACACACTAAGTGTTTTCCTTTCTCAGGAGTTCCATATCTATGGGTATTAGGATTAGTAGGCGGTCCATTCCATACAGGTGCAGCATTATAAGTATCATTCCACCTTGGTCTCCCATCTCCAGGTCTATAGGGTGGTCCTACATTTGGTCTAGTAAACGGACGTTTTGAAGTTACACTATAAGGTGCTTTGTTATTATTTGTCCCGTTTGCCTGCAAATTAGAACTCACTGCAGCTACTACTTTCCCCAAATTCCAACATTTAGATACGTCATGAGGTCCTCCACAAAAACTACATTTAGGTTTATTACTAAATTCCCCACCTATCGGAGTAGAACACTCATTGGAAAGATGTCCATGTCCATTACAATTAGTGCACCACATATTGGTACGCATGTTTGTAGGTTTTGAACGTTTATCTTTCCCATGAGTTATTTGTACCGATAGTTCATTTAATTTTTTCTCTAATTTAGTAATGTTGTGCATTAATATATCATCTGTAGGGGCTTTGATTGCTAAAGGTTGAGGATTCATGACTGTGGGATTTGAAGGATAAGTCGAAACTGGTAGTTGTGATCTAGCTGGAGGTAAATAAGGATAATGATCACGGCCATAAGCATCCATGCCTTGAGCATGATCATAACCTTCTCTCCTAGGTGGATATACTTCTGCATATTGTGCAAAATCAGTATTTACTCTAGCCTCTTCCCAAGTTTTAGCTTGTGTATAAGCACTAGCAATGTCTTGGGGGTTTCGTTCCTTTAAGTAAATTCTTAACTCATCAGGCCAAACCCCTCCTACAAAGGTACATGCTAATACTTGATCATTTAACCCATGATTTGTCCATCTCTTTAAAAGAGCATTAAATCTTGTATAATATGAATCTATACCCTCATTTATACCCATTCTTATCGTTCGAAATCTATCGATTAACCCTGGTATAAATGATCTAGGTCAAAACCTATCAAGAAAAGCCCTCCTTAAATCTTCCCATCTTGTGGGTACGGTTAACAATTGGACATACCATTCATGAGCATCATCAAGCAATGTGCTTGGGAAAGTGCTTAAATATAAATGTTCAGGTAACTGATTTGCTTGTGCAACCACTCTAAATCTTTCCAAATGTCTATCGGGGTCAGACCCTGGATATCCATGGTACATAGGATATGGTGCTATGTTTAAAATCCTTTGTTGTGCCATGATATTAGGTGGTAAAGTTTGTGGTGGAGGTGGTAGTGGTGGTGGGGGTGGTGGAGGTCTAGGATGAGGAGTTGGAGGTCTGGGAGGAGGTCGTGAAGGAGGTGAAGAAGAAGGTCTTAACAATTCTTCTTCGCTTGTTTCTCTCCTTGTATCACTACTCTCACTACTACTACTCCCAGAGGAATCTCCTGATGAAAATCTCCAACAATTTATCCCTTCCCAATCCTCATTACTTTCATCATTAGATGGTTCATAAGGGTTGGTAAAAGGTTGTATAGTTGGAAATGTTTCTGGAAGAGATGCCTCATAAGCTACTTCCTCATCATTCCACTCTTTTCTATTGTCTTCTAATGAAATTTCCCTTATGTATGTTTCAATAGGGGTTGTGGTTTCTACGTCAGTAATATCTGCAATATCATTAACCCAACTCTCTATACCTGTAACAAAGGTTTGTACAGCTTCGTCGAGATAAGGTTTTGGTGTTTCAAAATTAATTTGGGTTGGTGTTGAGAATTCAGGTAGGTTAGAAGGTTCTCCAACCTCTGTAGTAAATGGATTCTTCAAAGAACTCTCAAATTCTGAGGAAGAAGGTGTGACTAATTCTTCTACCTTCTTTCCCTTTTCAGAATTAATTTGAAGTGGGTTTACTTCACTTGAAGATCCCCAGGTTAACCTCCTAAATGATGGTGAGTGACAACATAAATAATGCGACCTTCTCAAACCTTCCTCTGGTAATTCTAAATCCTCATTCTTTAGAGAACTTTGGTGTTGTTCTTCTATAGAAAGTAGATTTTGAATTGTTTCACTAACTTGGCTAGTTGAGGTATTAAGATTTGAGGGAATAGATTCTTCTTTAAGTACTGGGGATGGTGTTGAATTGTAAACAGGATTGGCAGATACTAATGTTAAGATCTGTTTTTCTTTCCTTTCAATCCGTTTTTTCAAACGTTCATTTCTTGCAATATTTTGTTTTTCTCTCAATTCTTTATCCTTCTCAGACATTGATAAATGCCATTCAGGCTTTAAGCATTGAAGCTTAGACCTAAATGATCTTCTATCCCCAATTTTACTTAAAGAAAAAGGATCACTTATTTTTGTTGTTCGCTCTATCTATTTCTTTTTACTATTACTTCCCTACTTCTCTTAAGAAAGTTTTTTATGATTCTCCCAACCTTGTTTTGTTTTACAGGTGCTCTGAATTGTCTATAGTAGTTTTGTCGCCCAAGTTTGGCTAATTCCCTTAATCTTTCCTCCTCTAATTTTACCATTTTCTTTATTCCATTCAATTAGAATAAAGACTAACTCTTATTGGTATCAAACCAAGAGATTATCCAAGTATTCAAGGTGAAAGGTTCTACTTCAAATATCTCATCAACCTCTTCCTCTTGAAAATTCCTAGGATAATTATGTTCACTAATCAGTCTCTCTATTAAGAAGTTCTGTTCAGAATTTGATTCACCTTCCTTGCTAATTTGATCTATCTCTTTAGCTAAAAGGTGAATCAATGCTTCTTCGTTTCTTTGTATACCCTCATAAATTATCAACAATCGTCTTAATCTGACTAATTGTTCGATAATTGTTTCACTCTCGATTGTCATGTCTTTAAAGACATAATAATCCAAACGCAATTGAAATTGGTTTATCAGATTCTCTAGATAGAAAATCTGGAATTAAAACTTGACTATCTAGTTTCTGAGGTCCGTATTTAAAGATATAAGTTTTGGTATCTAATTTGTATCCATTCCATGCTCCACAACCTTTAGAGATTATAGGTGAAGTTAAATTTTTCAATCTCCCATATTGGGCAAATAGAAAATGTAAATTGCTTTGTAAAAATAATTCTCCCTTGAAAACTATCAAAGCATTAAACCTTGTTCCATTATCCCAAATTTTTGCTAATATTATTCTTTTGATATCAATGGGTAGTTGGTCAAATTTATTTTGAAGGTTTGAATCAAATTTAGTGTGTGTACCACAAATTTGAAAACCTTGCCCAAAATATGCTCCCCTATAAACTCGGTAAAGTGCAGCAAATAGGAAAGGTCCTTCAAAGAATTGATTAATATCCTTTTGTTGGACTTCCCATGGAAATGGATACATTATTTACTATTGATTGTCATCAATCAAAACTCATATACTCTAACCTATATCGCAATCCTCTAATTACGATCTTCTACCTCTTACTCACAATCTCAGAAAGGTTAATTACTATCACTCAATCAACCTTTAAGAGAATTCATAAACTCACCTCTTAAGACATTTCAAAAGTCTAAAGGTTCTTTTAGTAACCCATGGTATAGTACAATATTTTGTTACCATACACTTCTCTGAGTTAATTCAATACTTAATCTATGTTTTACTTTTACTATGACCCTTTCTTTTCTTAAAGGATTCCTTTAAAGGTTAAAGCTGATTATAAAGATTTCCTCTTTGTCCTTAAAAGAATACACAACCACTTGCTCAAGAAGTTTTTCTTAAGAAGAAGTTGAAATTTTAAATTCTTAAAGAAACACGAGGTATCTTCTAGCTTAAAGCACAAGGATCTTCTATTCTTTACTTTATCTACACTTTTAGCTACCGCTTAACCGGAACCTATTCCCCGGCAGCGGCGCCAAAATGTAATTGGTAAAATTTACAAATAGTGGTAAGTCATGGGAATAGGTCTTTTCGTTTAGCTTTTAACGTAACTAAAGGTCACTGTAGTAAGTAAAGAATGTATAGAATGCAAAGTATTTCCTTAAAAGAATCTCTTTATAACTCTAATGTCTTTAATTACCCCAAGTCACATAAAACCCAAGTAATCCAAACTCTCAATTGGTTCAAGGGTAATGGGAGTTCAAATTGACAAGTACCATCTCTCGGTTTATTGCCATCACTCCCTCACAAGTTCAATTAGACAATGCATTTATTATGCATATGCAAGTTCATTCATTACTAGGTTAGAATCTAGTGTTCAACCTATTTATGCCTATGAATGATGCTTTGGGATATGTTATGATAGATTAACTTATCTCAAGCAACTCCTTGCTTGTCTTCATCTTTTTCCTCCCATCCGACGCATTTCAAATAGACATGTAATCACTGTCTACTCATTCACATTCAATCATACTCCAACTCTACCATTCATCACAACTATACTTCTCAATTGTATTACTCAATTACAATGACTGCACTATACTCCAATTGAATACATTCAAGTTTTACTATAATGAGAACTAATAATCACTAAGGCTGATCACTCCTTAATAATTAATGTCACTTTTATCCATCAATGTACTCAATCTGGCTTCCATAAATTCTAAGTCATTCTCAGTCTTCTATTTCAGATGGCCAATCTAATTTAAAAGACTATCAAGTAATACTCACTTCACTGTTCCAGTACTCACATGGAACTCTCATTCTCCATAATTCCCATTCACAACAATGCAATTGTCAATTGGACAAACTGTTGTGTTTATTTTCCATAATTTCTATTTTCTATTCATTCAGTAACTCTTTCCTTCGTCCTGAGTTCAAATAGACAATCTCACCCACTGCTCACTCTGCTCCATCAGCATCTTTGATTTCAAATAGACAGTATCCATTTCAATTAGACAGTATCCAGTGTGAGTCACCACATTCACTGTAACTCTCACCAACTCTCCACTGAGTCAATTAGACATGGTCCATGCAAGTCAAGTTGACAATGTATGCATGCCCATGGATGCATACCGAACCACCATCTTGTCCATTTGACCAGTGATAACTAGACATTATGCATCAAATAATCTGAAATCAATTGTCAATTAGACAGTAGCCAATCTGCTCCAGTTCTCCATTCTGATTCTACCATTCTACAGATTAATACACTGTGCATCAAAGCTATAGTTCAATTTGACAAAGAGCATTGTGAATCAATTAAACAGTGAGCTTACTCAGAGTCAAGTTGACAATCAATTAGACAATGGAATTCTATTTTTATATTTTTTACATAATGTGACTATCACTCACACAGTGTTGTGTGGTGTGGTGAAGTAATTCTTTCTTCTTCCTTAATTCCTAGTTATGCCTTAATTTCTAAAAGGTGTGCCTGTACGTAGAGTCAATTTGACAAATCGTGTCTCTAGGTAGGGTCATGTCCCCTGAATTCTACACTATGTCCATTTGACTCTCAACCAGATTTCTACAGCCACTATCTACATGGATTTCAAATTGACATGGTAACTTGGTCCTATTTACACTGTTTTTGCTGAAAAGGGACTTTTCTCAAAAAAAGTCAGCTCACATCACTCCCGAGGTTACCTCCCCCATTCTAACTTCAGAGAGAAAATATCTTGAACTACGGCTTTGATTCCCTGAGAGCTCCGAGAGGGGTGGAGGGGCCTCACAGGAATAGGGTTGCAAATGGTGAGAGTCTGTCACCGCTTTATATAACCGGACACCGGTTTAATACAACCTTCTTCGCTTAAGTGACAACCCTGGAAGTCACAAATGGTTGTCCTCCTTCAGAGAATCGAAGTTATAAACTTTGATAGAAGAGGTTCACAAGTTGGAAATAGGGGCAGACTGCACTAGTGGAAACATGGACCGGCTCCACGCAGTGACTCCACTCGGGAGTGGTACTGGGTGGACTGGGGGTGGAGTCGCAATTAGAAAATGCAACCTGATTGGCTGTGATTTTTCGCAACTTGTTTTGGGCGTTTTCCCTCTGTGGGGTCGGGTGAGCAGTGGTATCGAGAGCGGGAATCATTGCTGCCACGCTAAGTTTGGAGGGTTTCCCTTTCTGTGTGGATTAAATTGGAATGCGGTAGATCAACCGGTAGGGTAGGTGTAACTTTCCTCAGTTCAATTCGATTTATGGATGGATTTTTTTGAGGTTAACGATATTCATCCCTGCTGGGTCATTTGAAATGGGGAAATTAACGCTCTTCGGGAATCGCTCTTTCATTATTGAGGTCCGCTGCATACCCGGTCACCTACATTCTGAGTTTTATGAACGTGTGTACACACTGTCTAAAACTTACAAATTATGAAGGTGCGTACACACTGTCTAATAGTACCTATCAACGTTGAAGTGAGCGATTGCATGCCGTGGAAGCAGGTGGCTCTACTGATTAAACATTCAGCGGCTTGTTTATTCGGGTTTAGGGTCTGAAGTGTGGGTGGGTAGCCGATTCGATCTTGTGTCTAGAGTTTTGTCGGTGCTAGTGTCTGGAGAATCCACGGAGGGTTGAGAGATTCGGTCTAGTTCAGGGCATGCATTGATGGTGCCACAGTCGGCTTCGACGTTGACAAAAGAAGTCACAGGTGTGTGAGGCATTTCGCTTAAGGGTGGAGGTGACAAGCGCCGGCGTTGGTCTGTAGTAGCCACGGCAAGTTTAGGGTAGAATGCTGGAGCGAGATCATTGTCATCTTCGATGGCGTTGAGGGCAGAGTGAAGCTCTGAGAAATTCCAGATCTTGACAAGCGATCCGTCCATCGAGAGCCTCACTGGCGATCCGTTCTCGTCAAGTAGTGGCAATCCGGAGGCATCAACGACTGCACAGAACGGGTGCAAAGGCTTGGATGCTGGAGACAATACCATCGATGGGAACTGGGCATGGCTCACACGGCCGCCATCGCCAGCGGGCATTGAGGGAGGAGAATTCGCCATGGTCAAAAAGAGGTGAGGCGATGGTGTTGAAGGCCTTTTATTGAGCCAACAATCAGATGATGGTTACTGTTTTCTACAGACTTGGATCACCGGAAACTTGCAAATCTGTTAGGGTCTGCCGAAGTAGTCCATGGTTCTGACTACAACCCTAACTTGGAGTCAACGATTACACGGAGACAGGGAACTACGACGTCGTCTACAATGCGACTCACCTTCTCAACCCATTCAGAGTTACGTGGTAATCCGCGTGATCAATTGGGAATTTAATTTCTATACAGTTGTCTTCTTCATTCCATCAAAACGGCAAAGCATGTAAGGACTGCCTTCACAGCAGAAGGGACTATGTAATGCTATCAAACATGATCAAGACTTCAGCCCCTCGATGACCAGCCTCGAAATGTTTCGATCACACCTCAATTTCTAGCAGAGGAACCAGGTACAATCCTCCAGTGCCTCTTCTGTGCAAAACACATCCGATGATTTGACAAACAACCCAGCATAAAATTACAAGAGAATGTGTGGACTAAAATCAACATGTATTTCTCAATGTTTACTACAACGTCATCTGAAATGTAGTCTGTACAAAGTTCATAAACATCGCTGTAGGTTGATCCGAGTGTCGGGAGCTTCCATTGTCAATTGCAAAAACTACAAAATTGGACACTATAAATGTGCATCTAAAAGTCGCAAATCCGAATCACGTAGTACTTGGATAAAACAAGCACAAATTCAAAGACAGCTGTTCCTCTCTTCGCGAAATACCAAACGGTGCGAGAAATTCAACCTCGGCGCAGGAGGATCTCTAGTTGCTCTTCACCTGTCTTCACGTGTCGCAGTACAGGTTCAATCCGGAGTAGTTGAATTTCGTGTGTCTCAGCAATCTCTTTGGCGGTTATCTCCAGGTCACGTAGCTCAGATTTCAAGGTTTGAATTGCCTCCTCTTGGTCCTTGATGCGGTCGGAGCAGAATGAGCGCTGATTACGAATGAAGGTGAGAACCTTCTGTGCCTCGGTGATAATGTCGGTGTTGTCATAAGAGAGGCTTCGCCGTTTGCCACTGGCTCCAGCGGTGTTCATTTCCTGTGCCCGTATGCGATTACTGTAGGCTCGCTTCGCATCCATGCTCAATTTCTGGTGCCGCACTTCGAGTTCATGCAACACCTCGCCAGCCTGTCGTATGGCCGTGAGTTTCTCGGCGATTAGAGACTGTTGGTCCTCATTCAGCTTGTTGATGTGGCGTCGTTTCCGCTTGGCCGCATGCTCTATTTCGCCCTGGATGAGCCACAATCCTTCGAGGAATCTTTTCGAAACAGAGGGACCGTCAGTGGGAGGATACACAAATGGCGAGCTCTGATCGTCCTGAGCACCTTCGGCCTTCACAGGAACGAGATTAGGGTTCGAGACAGCAGGGGCCGGGGCTGTTGCCTACAATTTTGTCCCAATTCACACCCTTGTTAGAACTTCCATGGAAGATAATTCGTAAGCATTGACATAGGATAAAACTGGAACGACATGTGATTAAATTTCAACAAGTGCCGATTTGTACCTGGTCAGTGGGGTTTGAAGCGGGTCGATCGGAGACATGGCCGGCACGGGGTAATACCTTCGGCCACGTGAAAGGGAGTGGATCAACTTGGTTTACGTATTTTGGGAGGGCTTCAAATGAGGTTTTCTTCTGGCCGGGGAAGCAGCGTTTTATGGCGAGGGCGCACCAATTCACGCAGGTACCTTGTAGCTCGGCCATGAGGCCCCGAGCAAAGTGCAGCGGGAGACGCGGGGGATCGCACATTTCCCTCTGGTGCACACGCTCGTACAGTTCTGTAACATAGTTGTTGTAGACTATCCCGTCTTCGGCACGGAGGGAGTAGCCGCCTTCTGCTTTCTCGCCCCAGTATACTGCAACTGCCTCTTTGCGGTAGAGGTGCACGTTTTGGGGGTCGCCAGGGATGAAAGAGCCTTCGGTCAGTAGCATGGTGTCGTGGAACCATACTCTGTAGGTCTCTATGGTCTCATCGCGTCTCGGCATCCTTGAGAGTGAACCTGACAAGAGCGGAAGACTAACAAAGAGAATTCAGAGCTACTAACGATGACCGACGTAAGAACAACAGGATGAAGACCTCAGAAGACTGAGAGACAGGAGGTGCGGAAGTTGGAAGTCACTTAGAATGCTAATGGGAGTGAGGCAAATGACTTGGAGAACAAGATAGTAATATCAGGAGAGTTGTGAACGTGCATTGATTAGAGTAGGCTAGTTTATGAGGCACAATACAGTGTCTTAATGAGATTTAGGGCTACTCTGTGCTGTATGCACTCATGAATTTGTGCAAAGATTTTCTAATCTAAAAAAAATCAGATCTTATGATGGGTGTGCTTTCGGGTTAAATGAAACGTACAATGTATTGGATGCGCTCCGGGTTGCAATATTAACGTTGCATCCATTGTTTTTCACCATCTATTGAGTGTACAGTTTAAAGTGAGTCAACACTTACAACGTATCACACAAACGTGCAACATTGAGCAATGAATGACAGCAGCTACAAGCATCGGAATTACATTGGCAGCCATGGTTTTAGAACACAACGGGGACATAACGTGAGCAGCTACCTTTACCTTCAGTGAAGCAGAGGTCATCCACTGAATACATGGTGCCGCTATCGGAAATGGCGCTTAGGTGTCTTCGAAAGCAGTTGTCCCCACTTGATTTGCTGTTGCTTCCTCAACTGGAACAAGTGCCTCTTCTTCAACAGAGGGGGAATCTTCAGCAGGCGCAGTCAGATTAATCGATAGAAGAGTAGGTGCATTCTTCAGGGTGGCATCCTCTTCAACAGCAGGGGCCTTTACTAGCAATGTCCATTCCGTCTCCATGACTGCAGGGGCCTCCAATACAGGTGCGGATGCGACCTCGTGAACAACAGTTGTTTCTGCCTGTAAAGTCTCATGCTTCGCCTCGACAGCAGGGGCATCGTGGATTAGAGCAACTATTTCCACGACAAGAGTTGTTGCCACCTCAATTGGAGCGGGTGACTCCTCATCAACTCCAGGGGCCTCTACCGGGAATGGAAGCTCGAGGTAACGCTTAGCAGGGCTATCATCAACTGGAACAACTGCCTGACCTTCAACAGTGGCTGCTTATTCTTCGCCAACAACATGGTCTTCCTTCAATGCAGCGGGTACACTCTCTTCAGCAGTGGAAATCTCCCTTACTCACGCAGCTACTTCTTCTCCAAGAGCAGATGCTTCCTCAATAAAATCATGTAACGTAATGGACCAATCGAAAGAACCTCGCTGACTCATTAATGTATATTGTCCAGTATCTATCTGGAACGTGTCGAAGTTGATTTTTTTTTACCCACAACGATCCACGAGATGGGATAGTGCAAATTCCTTTGCACATGGCAGCTCCGCACAGTCCACAGTCTCCATGGAAACACCATTTAGTCGTAGATCCTGGATCCATTTGAAGGTCCATTTAGCTAAAGAATACAAAGTCCTGTACAATCTTTGTAGACTGAGCTCAAGCACTTTATCTTTCAGGGGCAACAGGAAATTCAAATAATTAATCAAAGATTTTAGCATTGGTAATGAGTTTAGTACACATACTTGCTTTCTGAAACATGGACCGTATTTCACTCCGAACTCGCCAAACTCATCGAATGCCCTGCGTTCACAAGCAAATTCAGAACGCAACAATCAAGAATCACAGTAGAAAACGATGGTTCAGCAGAAATGATTGCAGCAGAAATGATCATATACGCAGGTTCAGGTATTGCAATGAGAAATAATTTCTTCAATTAACGTTTTGAACCCAGAGTCGCACCACACCAGTGAACCAAGCAACGCAAAAGACATATTCACAATGATCGATGTCTCCAAAATACATAACACTGAATGTTCAATCACATTCGTAAGCTCTGTAGGCAGGAAGAAATCCAAAAGTAGAGCATGCAGCTATGGACATCGCCACGGTTCCATATTTTATTCCTTGGGCTATAAAGTGATTCCAAACCACTACAAGAGGTAAATCAGAGCCAGGAGGAGCCAAATTACCCGGTGCACCACCCTATCAAAGACTACATAATATTCTCGTAAGCTTGGACCAACTCATCCTCGTACTCCGCGTCCTCGAAATGATTGTCTGGTTCGGGGTTCAGCATGTCAGCGTCGACCACGCGCACATCCTGTTCATGGACAACTGTACCTTCGGCCGGAGTCTGAGTCTGAGTCTCCATAAACGGAGTACCAAGCGTGTGGTTTAGTAGCGAGCCGTCTTCGCATCCACTGGCGCCAAAATACGGCAACTCACGCTCCCCAACAATCTGCACGCTGCGAATATCGTTTCGAAGGACAACTTTAATGAGCGGATCCTCTGTGTCGTCCATAAAGAAAACCTGGCTGATTTTCTTTGGGAAGGCATACGGGTTGTGAACGTGACGGTCTTCTGTTGCCCCCGAGTGAATGGTCCAAAAACCATACCGATCCTTCCGAATGGAAGCCCTCCCCTGATCAGTTTTCTTGAACCATTGACCTTCCATGAGCACAGTATTCAAGGACCCGAAAGAAACAAGAATTATTGACTTCAGAACGCCGACGTCAATGGCATCATCTAGGCCTTCTTCGGTGATGTGTGCTATCCCCTTGTCAGACGTGACATGACCGGGGCCTTCTGGAATGTCAATGCGGAAGTGGGCTCCGTATGCCCACATGGCCCTGTATTTCAGCGCTTCTGGGTTGGGAGGGTGGGACAACATGATCACGCTCATGGGGACTGGAAAATCAGCTGCTTGGAGTGACTTCACGTGCTCATAAAGCCACAATGGGAACCCGGGAAACTGACCATTCAGATGCGGTGGGTAAACAATTCGAGCTGGAGTCGTCGAGATTGGGGATCGAGCTCTGGCTTCTGCCCTAAAGATGTTACGCGCCGAGGTACGTGCAGCCTTCTGCTCCTCGTATTCGCTGGAACAGCATACCACTCGGAATGGTCAGAGAGTGTTGGCATTGGGATAAAATATAAAAAAACCTTACAAGTTCATGCATAGCGTATGCGAGGAATGTTTCAGAATTTACCTTAAAAGTTCAGCCGTGTGAACTGAATGTTTGAGCACGTACTCGTGAATCTGCGCCATTTCCAGTTCGGTAAGTCGACACTTGGTAGCTTTCCCAAGAAGGACTTCCCCGGAGTCTCGGAGCTCCTGCTCTGGATCCCATATACGGCGCCGGGTGTGGGTATATAACGAGAAATACTCGGTACAAAATCCGAGGGCTTCATCTATAGCATACCCGGATGCCATCCCAGCCTCGGGTTTTGAAGTGTCCTGCACATACGATGTCAGCACTCCAAGGTATCTCTCAATGCCGTAGCACCACCGACTGTGGACTGGACCGCACTGCGAGAGCTCGTCCACCAAATGGATCACTAGGTGGACCATTATATCGAAGAAGCCCGGGGGGAAGTTCAACTCTACCAGACAGAGAGTTTCAGCTGCGAATGTCTTCAAGTCACGCATGTCTCCGGGATTGATCACCTTGGCGCAGATGCGGTGGAATAAATTGCCAAGCCTGATAATCGCTACTCTTGTTCCACGGGATAGACTGTGTCGGATAGCAGTGGGCATAATCTGCTGGAGCAAACAATGATGGTCGTGAGATTTTAGCCCCGCCAGCTTCTGCTCACCCACATGCTTCATGAGCGTCGCACTATATCCCGTAGGCACTCTAGTGTGTGATATCAGATCAACAAAAGTCGCCTTCTCCCTTGCTGTAAACACCCATGGAGCTGCAACCATGATGTAATCCCCTGCCTCTCCGTTTCGCTGTAGCCACAATTGTTCAAATTTTCCAGCCTCCTCCATGTCCCGTCTGCCAGCGACAGCATCCTTTTCGCCCATTATATGCTTGAGGATATTGTTTGACACGTTGCGCTCCACATGCATCACGTCCAACGTGTGCCTGATTGGAAGCAACTGCCACAAAAAACACTTACATTAAATTAGTGCTCACAGTATTATCGTTGTTTGTGCTCTGTTTATGACTACATGGCAGAGCAAAGCCTGGAATTGGCTTGGAACGGGTTTGGTTTACATGTCAATTAAACTACTTGACTTATGAGCCCTATGCAATCACGTGCAGGGGAAAAAACAGCATAATTGATCCACAATTCGTGTTTCTTAAAGTCACCAATGCCAGAGACTGTAGTGACCGTGCTTGATTAGGGAGCTATGTAACCCTACATAATTGCCGGCCTTGGATGTTGACGATAGCATAGGGCAGACAAAATAAGGCAACCAAACAATGTGAACATCAAACAGAATTTAAGGATACCAGATCGGTCAGGATAGTAGACATGAGTGTAGCGTGGGGTAGACCTTACTGTGAACATGAAAAATCAACAATTCTGAAGAAACAGCGCACAATATGAAGGGTCAGAAGTGACATACCCGCCAATATGGCAATTTGAAGAGGGAGGATATGCGCTTAATTCCATATGTACGCGCTGGATCCGAAGTAGCAGGGGTGGCTCCATCTGCAACCCAAGCCTCTCGGACCGCACCCCACCTGATGACATCTTCCCCCGTCACTGGCTGGGGTTCACGGCGCAACTCCTCCTCTCCATTAAATGACAGGTCAAAACGCCAGGGATGGTCCGCTGGGAGCTAACGTCGATATTGGGCTCCCTCATAGACGTTCTTCTTCAATGCTGTAGAACGTCGAGATGTTGTTTCTGGTCCACAGGAGGGACAGCCCCTGTAACCTTTTGTTACACACCCCGCGACGATGCCGGGGGAAAGTTCGTACGTGAGCGGAGAGCGTAGAGCGGAGAGCGGTGAGCGCAGAATGGAGAGCACAGAATTGACAATTAGGAAAATTTTCAAAAGCAAAGTAGACCCTATAACCGTGGAAAATTACTAAATTAAGGCTTAATTTTGACACTTTTTTTAGAAAAAGAGTATATTACCGTGGAAATTAGGATTATCTCTGGTAAGAATTTATTACGTTTGTTCTCAAAGATACAAATTAGGGCTGATGTCATGATGACGTCATGCATACATTCATTTAGATTTATCATGGGTTTGGGCAAGATACAATGATGAGGCGTTGAGTTTTAGATCAAACAAATAATTCTTTCATAGGATTATGTAAATGCACAAGGAAAAAAACAACTTTCACAGAACATAAAGGAGGCAAGGTATACACGAGTATAAACTGGAAATGAGAATCATGAATATTTTAGTGCTTTGCAATAGAGTAGACGATGCAGTATGTAATCAACTCCACTGAAATCAAATCAAATTAAATGGAAACAATGATAGAGCGAGGCCTCTTTCAAACTTCGAAGATGCTACAGTCGCTACTTCCACTCTCAGAACCCGATGACTCAAACTCTCCTTCTACAGCCTCTTCATCGACAAATAGAAGGGCCCTGGGATCAAAATTAGTGGGCCGACTAGGAACATATCTAAGTGCACCACATTGAAGCGCTTGTGCTAAGCCCTCTGCATAGTCCGGAAGAATAAAAGGCTGAACCGGGCTGGAATTAAGACGCCACGATGGAGTGAACACGGCTCTATGCCCACTTGGCGGTGTTGTCACAACTACTCTGCAATAGAAAGCCAGAAGTGGTTAGAACGAATAGGTAAATTTGCGTACAGAAATAATACTAGATGCATTGCACGAAACCTACAAATTCTAGAGTAAGACTTACAATACTTAGTGGGTCTTTGTTTCTTTGCTGGTGCTTCCTCTGCTGCTGCCGGTCTAGGATGTTTAGGGGGGCCCATGGGAGATTTTGCTGCCATATACGGTTTGAGAAGGGCGTTGAATATGGCTTCGTCATCTTCAAAAGCTATAATATGACGACCAATAGCCTGGCAAGCCTTGACAGAGGCCCCTGCAACTCAAAGCAAGGTGAAGACGTGAGAAACTGAGGAAGGAATCAGAGAAATAATTCTGTAGAAACATGTAAGAACGGTTACTTGTTCCTGCCTTCCAGTCCAGGACTATGTCGCCGGGCTTCGAGAGCTCTCCAATTATGCTCTGCATCATCCCAGGGGATTTTTCCCTTGGCCCTCTCCATGGAACATCCCCATTCATTTGCTGAGAATCAACGTCGATAAAGTTGAAAATCGCATCACTCTCGGTAATGTTGAGGTCGCCATGTATGACATCGGATTTCTTCGTTTGAAAGGAGAACTTAGATGGCGGCTCGCCACCACGAACGAAGACCCGGATCCAGAACCGATTAGTCTGCAATCAACCAAATTATGTCAGAATGAATAAACGGAAGGGATAGTACTAAGTAAACTGAAGGAAAGGAAAGGATGAAATTACCAGGTTTCCGGGGTTCGTAGGAGAAGTCAGGCCGAGCTCATTGAAGCCCCACCAGTCTTTGTAAAGGACGAACTTAGTGGCGCTAGCTTCTTCAAGAATCTCCGTAGCCAACGCTTGATCATTGTTGTAGATGATGCACAGAGCGCCATCATTTTGCAAGTAAAGACTTGTGAAATAGAAAATGTCGTACACATAATCCTTTTCACGGGAGTTCCAAGGAGGAATCACGGTAGGAGGATCGGAAATGAGAGGGACAGGAAGATTCTCAGGGATGTCAACGATGATCAAGTCGACTCCCAGATGATTCTCATCCTGGCACCGCTCAGGAACTTCGTTCTGGCGGCCACGTCCAAACTGGAGAAACAACGCTATAGGGTTAGACTATATGAGATTAATTGAAGTGTATGTAATATCGAATTATGTAAGAAGAGAATCATACCTTGCGCACAAACTCTAGAGTTTTCACCCAATCCAGATGGCCACCCTTGTCTTTGAGCTCCATGTTACGAACCAGTAACGGGGTAACGGATGACTTGATGATAGAAACACTAGTGGAATGGAGAGTTCCTGCGGAGGAGGTGCTTGCCGGGAGAAGTCTGGCCTTCCTTTGTTCCAGAAGACCTCTGGTGATAGCGGATGCACTGACCGATGAAGGCGCAGGAGTAGGGGACGGATTGGGAACGACAATCACAGGAGATGGAACGGCAGCGCCCTTCTCCGGTGCGGAGGACTCTGCACCAGTCTCCTGAGAGCCTTGGGACGTAGCACCCAGCTTTCGCAGTCGCCGCCCCCGCCCTTTCTTCGGTGGAGGTGCAGATGATTGATCCTGGAGGCCTTCGGCCTCATCAGAACCGTCTCCAGAGTCGTCGATGGCTATTGATCCCCCGTCAAGCTCAGATTTGAGCTCCGCTTCAGACTCAACAACGAAACCTCGAATGCAATCGAGGTACCAACAACCAGCGGCTAGGTGCGGAGAGCTGAACCTCTTCAGCTGCAGAGGAGTATAGATACACTGATCAGAGCCTTTCTGAATCCACGAGGCGAAGTATGAAGGGAACTTCTCAGGGTCAATTGCACCTTTTGGAAGCAGCTCTCTCTTGAAGTACCTAATGAAAATCAAGTGCCATATTGATCAAGTGCCTACAGGTCGCACTCTTGCCATTGACTGCATCCTGCAGAGGGGTACGAGGATACGGGACTTCGTCTTTGGGAGTATTCGGAGGTCGTTGATGACGGTTGTAGAGTCCAATTTGAATTGTTTTCTGTGTTCCAATTCACTGTCCACTGCATTCGTCAATTCAGTAGGACAAGATGGCGCTGGCAACTGATCCTGTGTTTGTGTTTGAGTTACCTGTCAAACGTCATACGTATTTAGAGTTGATTCAAAGATAATGAACGTAAGCAAATCAAAAACAATAATGTAGAATATAAGAATTACTTCGCAGACTAGTACATCTCAGACTGCAGCAGAAATAAGTAGAGCTTATGCCACTATGTGCGTCGTGCACGACTATAATACTCCCTAGCCTGTCTACAGTTCCAGTGACGGCGCCTCTTCCAAAATCGCCTAGTCTGCTGGACAGGGCATGGCAGTATCGCCGGGAGGGCGAAGACAACATGGGCTGGCCTCCTCACTCTAATAGGCGAGGATGGAGAAGGTGGAGACATAGGCGGGGTCCCAAGTCTTGGAGAGGTAGGCATGTAGCCCGGGGATGTAGGCTCATAGACAGGAGACGTAGGCATGTACTGAGGAGAGTGGACCTCAAGAGGTCCACTACCTAAACCTACAGGGTTGCCCAAATCACATCTACATAAATAAGGCTGATCAAAAGAATCCGAGAGGTCGGAGACATTGATCACTGAGATCGGCGAACTAATGGACAAGGGTGCATCTGAGAATACCTAGAGAAAAAAAACAAAGACATTGTCAGATTCCCAACTAAGCTTTCAAAAGAAAATTAGAAAGGACTATGGAGGTTGAATATACTATGCTATTCTTAATTGAAAAGACAAATTCCAACAACTTACCTCAGTTTCAGCTGGAGTTGGGCCATCAAAGTCACTTGCAGTGAATTGCTCTGTGACCTCCTACAATACAAAGGGAAAACAAATAATAAGAAATCAACAGAAAACACCAAACAACAAGAAGAAAGCAACAGTTGATATTTAAACATATTCATTCCCCAGATATAATTCTTCTTGTTTTTAAAATAAGCCCCCTTCTCCCCCTCCTCCTCCCCCACATCCTCCCCCTCCTTGTGGGGGAGTGTCGGCTCCGAATGCGCCTTGGCGAGCACCACTGCCCCCGGGTCAAGTGCCGCAAGGTGGCTCCTCCAAGCAGCAGTTGTAGGCTCCCGGGCTGCGGCCATGGCCTCCGCAAAGCCCCACATACCATCACGGCCCCCATCCCCCCATTCCTCCCCCACCTCAAGTGGGGGTGTCGGCTCCGAATGCGCCTTGGCGAGCACCTCTGCCACCGGGTCAAGTGCCGCAAGGTGGCTCCTCCAAGCAGCAGCTGCAGACTCTCGGGATGCGGCCATGGCCTCTGCAAAGCCCCACATACCATCACGGCCCCCATCCCCCCATTCCTCCCCCACCTCAAGTGGGGGTGTCGGCTCCGAATGCGCCTTGGCGAGCACCTCTGCCCCCGGGTCAAGTGCCGCAAGGTGGCTCCTCCAAGCAGCAGCTGCAGGCTCTCGGGCTGCGGCCATGGCCTCCGCAAAGCCCCACATACCATCACGGCCCCCATCCCCCCATTCCTCCCCCACCTCAAGTGGGGGTGTCGGCTCCGAATGCGCCTTGGCGAGCACCTCTGCCCCCGGGTCAAGTGCCGCAAGGTGGCTCCCCCAAGCAGCAGCTGCAGGCTCTCGGGCTGCGGCCATGGCCTCCGCAAAGCCCCACATACCATCACGGCCCCCATCCCCCCACTCCTCCCCCACCTCAAGTGGGGGTGTCGGCTCCGAATGCGCCTTGGCGAGCACCTCTGCCCCCGGGTCAAGTGCCGCAAGGTGGCTCCTCCAAGCAGCAGCTGCAGGCTCTCGGGCTGCGGCCATGGCCTCCGCAAAGCCCCACATACCATCACGGCCCCCATCCCCCCATTCCTCCCCCACCTCAAGTGGGGGTGTCGGCTCCGAATGCGCCTTGGCGAGCACCTCTGCCCCCGGGTCAAGTGCCGCAAGGTGGCTCCCCCAAGCAGCAGCTGCAGGCTCTCGGGCTGCGGCCATGGCCTCCGCAAAGCCCCACATACCATCACGGCCCCCATCCCCCCACTCCTCCCCCACCTCAAGTGGGGGTGTCGGCTCCGAATGCGCCTTGGCGAGCACCTCTGCCCCCGGGTCAAGTGCCGCAAGGTGGCTCCCCCAAGCAGCAGCTGCAGGCTCTCGAGCTGCGGCCATGGCCTCCGCAAAGCCCCACATACCATCATCGCCCTCCTCCTCCACATCCTCCCCCTCCATGCGCACAATCTCCTCCCCAGCCAATGCGTCTGAATCACTCGCGGCTTGAACCCTCTCTCTCTGATCACCCACACCCATAATCTCAACAAATCCAAAACCCCACAATCCGAATAAGCACAGAACCCCAACACAAAATCTCACCTCCTCGGTAGCGGGGCCGCGGTCCGATGCCATCTCCTCCTCCATGCGCTCCTCTCCTCGCTCCCCCATCTCCTTCTTGGTCTCACCCTCTTCGGTTGCTGCAGGTGTTTGTTGCGATGGGCCTTTCAAAACGGCCTTCCCTCTCCCACCTCGACCATTACCCCTCCCTCGACCCCTCACCTCGGTCCTCCGACCTCTCCCTCGGGCCGACCCCTCATCCATGTCCTTTTCTCCTGGGCCTACCGCACTATCGAGCGAATCACTATCCTCCCTACTAGTTACAGTAGGACTTCCAGGGTGCCCTCGCCCCGCTCGTGTAGCAGCAACTAGTTCCCCACCTTCGCCCGCCTCCATAATTTGGCGTCTTGCTCTCCTAGCGACTTTTCTCAACGTCTCATGATCTCACTCCTCGCCCGTACCCACTTCTGGCGTCTTCTCCTCTTCAACGTCTTGCTCAATCCTAAACTAGTCGCCAATCTGCGCAAATGTTTAGGACTAAGACGAAATTTACTACTCCACTTTTATTTTGAACAACCGTTCAGATTCATGCAGCTTCACTATTCTAAACAGTAAAACAATGAACCCGCAGCAAAGACATTACTTCAAACCAACTATAATTTACATTTAATATCTTTTTATTGATGGATTCTGAAACTTACCACATCTATATTAGCATGGTCGCCCGACTGAGAATCCGTCCCTCTTGTCGAACACTCCTTGAATCCGAAAGAAGGTTGCGGTGTCTCCAAAGTCGGACTACAATTCAACCCTAGCTCTTCCATCATCTCCAGATGTTTCTCTCCGCTACTTATTACTTCATGCTCCTCATGCTCAACTGCGGTATCCTCTAAAACCTCATCTTCCGCCTCTACTATGGACTCTAGAATGAGTTTACGGATGCTACAAAATTTAATTGCCACAGGCAGCCCAGCTCCTCGAACCTTCAGAGGTGCACTCAAGAGGTTGCCTTTCGACTTTGACTTCCTACGTAATTCTCTCCTCTTCCTCGATCTCTTGTTAGTAAAATCTGTACCACCTGGTTTTCTTCTACGCCTAGGAGTGACATAAGTGGAGGGAGCTGACCCTCCACTCTCCTTCATATGTCTACCTAACGAGAGAAGTCTCCTCACAATATAGCTCTCCTCCTAACTTTCCTCTAACTTATGTATCCCAAACCTGCAACCCCCCTGACTCAGCCCTAAATACTTCCCATATTCTAAACCTACTTGAATTAATGAAAACTATAAATAAATTGCAATTTGAATTAAAGCTGATGAGATCAATCTATATTTGAAGAGAATAAACCAAGCCCACATAATATTAAAAGATTTGAATTAAGCACAGGAATACTTGTATTAAATATGGATGCAAGTGACGGCTCACTCTAATCTCACTCACAGTCTGTCTGTCCAGCAATTTATTATGAAAATTGAGGAACTCTAACACTGAATAAAATATAGAATTTGAATAAATCATATGCTTGCATTAGTCCTATAAATATATAACTAATGCATGAATTTGATTAATTCAAATTCTATATACTTATTGTTTTAAATGCAGAAGGAAAAGACGTCTCTTTTTAATTCAATCACACCCCATAAAAAATAGAATCTGCTCCACCATTCAAATACGCGAAGCAATATTCTAAAAATCTTACTACATATTTATGGGCCTGCAAAAAGCAACATCATAATTAGTTAGCGCCGTCTCTCTTTAATCATACATTCGTTACGTAGCAGAATGAATCATTACCAAGTCGTCCACATGGACATTCCAATTTGAATAAAATGATCAACAGCGATGCATCATTCCTCTCACTTCGCTCTCGCGATACTGCTTTGCTAGTACACTCACTCTTCTTCCTTCTTCCTCTAGTATATTTGAGTTGCCTGCGAATATGGGGATGGTCTGTCTGTACGCCCAAGGCATGGGCATCCCTCTTAGGTTTCGCGTAGATGACGATGGTCTAGCTACGGTGTCCTCTCTTCGCCTCAGTCTCAGATTCCATTTTCGTGAGGATTCCATCAGTATAAAGGAGGAGATCTTTGATGACGTTACTGCCGAGGTTACCCACACCCTCGGGCAACCTTCAGTGAGAGATGAGAACAACATGTTGCAGTGGAGACTCCTCCCTGGATCCTATAGAGTCTATGGTCTTACTGATTCTCTTATGGCTGCATCCACTGAGATCCTCACCCCCCGTCGCTCTTCTACTTGCACAATTCAGACTCCCTTACCTCGTGATGTCAAAGTCAAAGTCGAGCCTGGTACCGAGACTTCAGATGTAGAGAAACCTCCTCCGACCGTCATATCTCTCTCTTCTGATGACGAAGTCAGTCCCGTCAAGTTGGTGCCTAAGGTCCACGCAGATGCTCCTCCTTCCAATGTCTCTCCTCCATTGTCTCAGGTCACAATTAGCATTGTTCCGCTCCTTAAAGAGATTGCTAAGACGCGTGGGTCCAAAAACATTTTGAAGAAGATAGACTATTCCACTATTAGACACGAGAGAGTAGAGTACTTGCCTGCGAAGTTTGATGGTCCAGTTCTTTTTGAGTTGCCCCCAGCTGCTGCAGGATCCTCTAAGCTCGCCGCCAAGTCTATGCAGGGAATGGATAAACGATACGACGGACACTTGTGGACCAAGACCATCACAACAAACATCAAAAACGACTTCGGACTCTCTTTTCGAAGTTCCACCTGCGTCGGATGGCTGCGCTGCAGCAACCCGGAGTGTGACTTCCTGAAGCGTGTTCCCAAGATCTTCGAGGTTAACGAGACTGAGTTCGAAGGCTGTACCCTGCAAGCTTTTGTCATGGACCAGCCTCCTCCATCTGACTCCACGCTTGTGTGCAAGGTATGTAAAGAACCTCCATCATGTGTAGCTACATGCGAGGCTAAGATTTATTATGTTGTGGGCAAACCGAATCAGACTAGAGCTTGTATTCACATAGGAACACATGATCATCCAGTGAAAGTTGAAGACTACAGAGACTCTAAAGCAGAGATTAGTAGCTTAATAGAAGAGCAGGTAGAGATAAACAACAAAGCCACAAAGAACGCCGTTGTCCTGGAGGCGAGCAAACTCCTCATCAGGAGCTACCTTCTACAGCCCGAGGATGCACCACCGAGGAAGCTGACGATGAAGGAACTGGTTCCTGTTCTGGATCGCTGCAAAGACATGGCGTCACCAAACATCCGCAACAAAGTCGCCACCTTCAAAAAATTTACAAGGTACGGAATCATGGACGGTATCACCAAGCTCCGTGGAAACAGTCTCTGGGCGTATGTCCAAGAGAATAGGTTTCCTGGTCAGGGATCTATGCGTGACAAAGTCTTCGTCTTCAAGATGTCGGAGGTCGGGCCGGGAAGTGGTGTCGACTTGGTCAGCCGTATGCAAGCTGGTGGCGACTTGGAGAACGCATGGATCATGTTCGACCATATCAAACGCGTTAAAGACTGGTCGACGATGGCGTGCCATGTGTACGACGCCACCTACTGCCGCGTGATGACAATTGCCACTTGCGTCATGCAGTCCGAGGACACGGACGCCCAGCTCGTCTTCTGGAAGAACCTGAACCTGGTCATGGAGATCAATGGCATTGCAGCGCCGAACTTCAAGGGGTTCATGGCGGATAACGCACAGGCAAATTGGAATGCAGTGCGAATCCTTTACGGCAATGGCAACAAAGAGGACCCAATGGAGGACCGGGAGAGGTCGTGCTTGTTTCACTGGACTCAGAACATGGTGGCGTATACGCAGAAGCACTTCCCCGAAGGACTCTGGGAACAGCACAAAAAAATGTGCACTCAGTACAATGTTAAAGGGATTTTTTACCTTTTTACCTAGGAGCAGTAATTTAGGAGCAGTAAAAACAGTTAGTTACTGCCCATTTACTGTCCACTGCGTTTTGGATGAAGTTTTGACAGTCGGATGTAATTCTGAACTGGATGAAAAATGGACATAGGAGGATGACGGCTAGGGTTTGGGGGGTAGTGAGGAGTGAGAGCATGGCGGCTCTCACTCTCTCTCTCAGCCTCTTGCGTTTTCAGAGGTATGGTTGACAGTTAGGAGGGGTTAGGAGGTAGGAGAGGATAGGATACTGCTGTAGATCAGAGTTATGGACAGTACGGTTGTACTTGATGGAGAAGTAATGGAGAAAAGACACATGGAATTCACAGATCTGAGTTGAGTATTGAATATTAGGGTTAGGGAGCATTGAATGAAGAAGCTTTGCATTGATGATCTGATAAGGGGGCAGGAGCAGGATTCTGGTGTTAGTAGGATCAGGTCAGTAGTAGTAGAAGGGGAATGGTCAGTACTACATTTTTTTCAGATTCCATTTGACTTAGTAGAAGTAACCAAGCTTTTTAAGGGTGAAGCTTAATCACCCTTTAACATTGGCGACCATGCATTAAGAACGGACCAGAATCTCTGGCTGCGAATCTGTACATACCTAGGACAAGGGTGGACCAGATCTACAGGCACAGTGGCCGAGGCACGGGACTCACGTTTCAAGATCACAGTCAAAGGATTCGTCGCACAAGGCAGCGGCAGCTCAGTACGTGGCTGCGAGCAGATTCAGTTTCAGAAGTTCGGGTGGAGGAGCCAATGGCAGGACCGTCACCATCTGCAGGAGCTGAGGACAGCTCCACAGTCGAGGGGGGATAGTTGACAGTATCCAGGTATGTTTCAAACCACTGTGCATTCAGGCAGTAAGAAAAAGGAACAGTAGGTTGTGTGAAGAAACCAGCAGTAAACAGTAGCAGTTAAAAAATTAAAAAGTTACTATCCAGTAAAAGACAGTCGAATAGTAAAAAGTAGCAGTAAAATCAAAAATTTGCGAAGTTAGTAACTAATGGCCGGATAGTAAAGGTAACAGTAGGAACAGAGGAAAAACTGCAAACAGTAAAAACGGGTTAAGAAAACAGTAAGTAGCTTAAGAAGAGAAATGAAAATTCAGAAAATTGGAGAAGTAAAAACAAAAATGAATAGACAGTAAATGAACCAGAAAAATTCAGGGAAGGAGCTTGCAAAACTGTAATGCATGGAAGCTTGGAAAAACTAGGACTATGCTAGAACTTGCAAAACTAAGGGCATGAAACTATTTACAGTAGGGCAGTAAAAGACTGACAGTCCCTTAAGGAACCAGAGTGGAAAGGTGGCAAAGGGATGGACTGGGGCAGAAACCAGGAAACAGCAGGACTAGCATTCGACAGACCAGAGGAGGGCTGAGGACAGGAGCCGACAGCACCTACCCGAGAGTTTTGGAGAAGCAGACTCAGTTACTGGAGACACCAGCCGAACCAGTAGAACACCTGACCAGGGAGTACCAAGGGAAAAGCAGCAAGACTGTACTGCAATGGATAGAGAATACCCAGGGTGGGACAAGGAAGAGATAGCCAGGAGACAAGCAGCAGAACGGTTGGCAAGATACGAACTGAGGGAGCAAAGAGCAGCAGCAGAAGTAGGAAAACCAACGGGAGGACAATTAAGTTCAGAAGAAAGCATAGCAAAAGGGAGAACCAGGGACCTGATTGATATGGACCTGGTAGGAGAGAATTCGAGCCAGGAGACAATACTTGGAATAAGCAGGAGGACAGGGTCAGCAAGAGGAGAACCTGGCCCAAGCTTCAAGAATTGGCAGGAGGATGAGGAAGAAATTCGGAAGTATGAGGGACATCCACTATCACCCAGGACCAGCAGGAGAGAATTCCCAAGGCCAGGTGAAGGAGACACACAGCATTGCTGGAACCCCCAGACCAGAATGGCATCAGCATACGACCATTACCAGGAGGAGGAAAAGAAAGGAGGCAGCAGACCAGACACACCAAAACCAGGGGAGAAGACACCAGGTGATTTGGTGGAGACATTGGAAACGCTGAAGAAGAAATTGGAAGAGGTTCACACTGGAGACAGAATCCAGACAGGAGCAGCAGCACTGTCGGAGATGTACAAAACGGGTAAGCCAGCACAGGCGAATCTCAGGAAACCAGTGGTACATTTTGCACAAGAGCAGTTCCAAGGAATGGAGTTGGAGGAAGATGAGGAGGACAGAAGACAGCTGGAGGAGCTAAAGGCTCGACAGCAGGCTAGAAGGCAGGCAGAAAGAGAACGAAGAAACCAGCAGGCAACGGAGGATCTGTACAGGAGGCAGATGGAGGAGCTAGGCCAGGCAGCTAGGTTCAGAGAAACCATGGAAGCTTGGGAAGAAAAGAATCGGGAGGAGATCAAACTGAAGGAAGCCATGAAACTATGGCAGGAAACAAAGAAACAGGAAGAGCAGGACCAGGAGAAGCAGAGACAAGACGCTCTTAGAACCTGGCAGGAGACTCAAAGAAGGGAGGAAATGAAGCAGGCAGCAGAGAGAAAAGAAGCAATGCAGCAGGACCAGCTAAGACAGGAGGCTCTGCGTTTATTACAAGAAGCACAGAGATTGGAGGACCAGAATAAGAAGGAGGAAGCTGCCAGGCAGGCGACCCTATACAAATGGCAGGAGATACTGAGGGAAGAGAGCCAGAAACTCCAGGCCAGACCAAGGGCGGATCCGTGGGCAGCATATGACCAATCAGTGGTCCAGGGGGACAGACCAGGTCAGGTGAGGGAAGCAGAATTGATGGCAGCACCCTACACCACATCTGCTATACCAGGAAGGCCAGGGACAGACCATTTCCCAACCTCGCGGACTCGGGTGAGCCCAACAGGAGGAGGAGGAGTACATCCTACCTATGTGGATCACCTCACAGGCGATGAGTACAGACCAGAAGTCAACAGAACTGCATACTGGCCAAGCGGAGGAGCAGAAGCCGGAGTAGGAGTCCCTGATATAGGAACAGGATACAGAAGGCCAGCGGAGATAATGCGAGGGATGCCGTATGATACTAGGCCACCTGCAGGAATAGGAGTACCAGGGGATACAGCGGACAGCAGTTATCCAGTGAGGCATGGTCCACCAGCCTACCCACCAGCTGCTAGACCCAGAGTACCCCCAGTGTCAGGACCAGTACTTGTAGCACAGAGGAAGCCGCTGACCTACACGAAGTACAAGGAAGGGACGAATCCAGATGCCCACATACGGCAGTTCGAAAGGACCCTATGGCACAACGGAGAAACTGATGAGCAGGTGATAATCAACCTGATGGGTACCACTTTGCTGGACAAGGTTGGTGCATGGTATGAGAATTTCCTGGAGAACCATGTCTACTGTTCATGGGAGGATGTTAAAGCCGCTTTCAGGAGGAGGTACAGAGACCAGACTACTGATGAGGCAGTATACAGGGAATTGAAGTCCTTCAAACAGGGGGACCGAGAGAAGGTACAGGACTACTATGATCGGTTTATGACATTAATTAAATGTCTGCAATCTGATCCAGGAGAAGGGTTCAGAATCACTAACTTTCGAGCAGGACTGCTGGAGTATATCAAGATCACCACCAGTGTGGCACCAGTCAGGAGTTTGACAGAGTTGGTGGATGCAGCCTTGAGATGTGAGGAGAACTGCACTGATTCTAGTGGTAAACCCACTAAGATCGAGGTAAGAAAGGTGGAGACCAGCAGTAAGGCTGCCACAGTGACCAGGAAGGAACCAGACCAGGAGGCACCAAGGAAAGCCTGTGGTATTTGTAAGAAGCTTGGCCATGATGATAAGAACTGTTGGTACAACCCAGCTAACCAGAGGGGGTCAGGTGCGAAGAAGGAAGGAGAAGAACATGTTGGTGTCAATGAAGTCTCTGCTTCTAAACCAGCAGGAACTTACAGTTACAACCAAGGATACCAGCGACCACCTAATCCCAGGGCAGGCAGCAGCCAACAAAGGAGTTATGGTGATCAACCACCAAGTTGTTTTTTGTGTGGAGGAGTAGATCACAGAAGTTGGAACTGCCCCAAGAAGGCACAATGGGACCAGTTTTTGGCAGACCAAGAGAAGACCAACAAGAAGCAGGATCACCATGTCAGTAATGTGGAGATTGAGCTAATAGAAGAACCTGAAGAGTCAGTGGGGGTAGCTACCATGACCAGAGCCCAGAGGCTGAAGGCAGGACTGTTACCTATCCAGGATGAATCAAGGGAACCTGAACCAAGAAAGGCCAGAACAAAGGAGGATTGGCAGGAGGAAGAAAAAATCAGGAATTCGATGCTAGAAACCTTGAAGGAAATTGAGCTTCAAGAGGAGCAGAAGAAGGCAGAAGCAGAAAGACTCAGGGCGACTTTATAACCAGCAGAGAAGGACGGAGATGGTGAAGTGCTGGATAATGAGTGGGCAGGATTCCCAGACTCAGATACACTAGCCTACAGCTCAAGGACAGTCGAGCAAGAATTGGGGGCAGAAGGGGAGACCAGTACAGAGAACAACCAGAAGCAGCACTATGCAACTGTAGTTGGAAGAAAAATACTGGACAGTCCCATCACAGTTTCACTAGGACAGCTGCTGAAGATGGCTCCTAATTTGACAGAATTTGTGAAGGCCCACGTATTCCCGGAAATGGTAGCAGACCAGCCAAGTCAGCTAGAGCCAGTACCAAGCAAGAAACCAACAACCAGTCAACCAGGTAAGACTGATTTAATAGGCAGTCTGGCTATTGATGTTGACAGAGAACTGCCGGTGTTAACTGTGCAGATAGGCAATGGGACTCTGGAGAATGTCCTACTTGACGGAGGATCAGGTGTGAACCTCATAACTGAGGAGGAGCGAAAAAGACTGGGCCTCAAGGAATCACAGCCTGCTCCTTTCAGATTAAGAATGGCGGACCAGACAGTCGTTGATCCGGTGGGGATGATACGAAATGTGAAAATTCACATCCACGGTATTCCTTACCTTATTACCTTGACCGTTATTAAAAATAAAGAAGTTAATGAAGCCTATAGTATGCTGCTAGGCAGACCTTGGTTAATTGATGCTAAGGTAAACCATGACTGGGGTAATAACCTGGTTACGATCAGAGGTAATGGTACTGTAAAAACAATATCAGTCAGTCAGAGAAAGGGGCCCAGGCCTAAGTTACCTGAAGTCCTAGTCTGCTATAATTTTACTGAAGGACTGACAGATGAGGAGGAAGCTCTGTGGTTAGCCAGTGAGCAGGACTTACTGGCAGTTGGAACAGTCACTCTGCCTCGAATGGAGCAGAACAAGGACCAGGACACCAGCCAGAACCAGGACGACATCAAGAGTTCGGCAAAGAACCCGGACCAGAACCAGGGACAAGAGGGGGGATCAGAGCGAGCCTACCCAGACCACTTTTACAACTTTGAGGAGGGCGACATTGAGGTGGATGAGACACCAGCCCGGGAGAAAGTGAAGAAACTGAAGATTGCATCCTGGACCTTACCAGAGTCGGAGCAGTTGAGAAAAATTAACCTTGGAACAGAGGAGGAGCCCCAGTATCTGAAGATTAATGCAGCCATCAGCCCAGAACAGGCCAGTGAAGCAGAAGCTCTATTCCGGGAGTTCAAGGATGTATTTGCCTGGACCTATAAGGACTTGAAGGGTATCCCACCCTCAATTGCACAGCACAGGATTGAGTTGGAGAAGGATATCCCACCGTCCCACCAGGCCAGATATCGCATGAATCCAAATTATGCCAGTATTGTGAAGCAGGATTTGGATAAACTGCTTCAGGCTGGATTCATCACACCAGTAGAGGATGCCACCTGGTTATCCCCTATTGTCATTGTTCCAAAAAAGAATGGAAAGTTGAGAATTTGTATTGATTTTCGCAAATTGAATGCTGCCACTAAAAAGGACCCGTATCCATTGCCATTTACTGAGGAAGTGTTGGATTCTGTGGCAGGACATGAGATGTATTCGTTTCTGGATGGGTACTCCGGGTACCATCAGATTCAGATAGCACCAGAGGACCGGCACAAGACTGCCTTTGTGACAGACTGGGGAGCATTTGTGTGGATAGTCATGCCTTTTGGGCTGAAAAACGCACCTCCCACATACCAGAGGGCAGTAAACAAAGCCTTTCGTGATTTTATTGGTGATTTTATGAAATTGTTTTTAGATGATTTCAGTGTGTACAGTGACATTATTAGTCATCTGGTCAAGCTGAGAAAGTGTTTTGAAAAATGCCGTGAGTATGGGATAAGTCTAAATCCTGAGAAATGTTTACTACTGGTCTTCTCTGGTATTATACTAGGCCACATTGTGTCTAAGGAAGGGAAATTTCCTGATCCTAAGAAAATTGAAGCAGTCGAGAACATGCCTAGACCAGAAAAACCAGTAGATGTACAGGTTTTTAACGGTTTTGCCCAGTTTAACAGGTGCTACATTAAGTCGTATGCACATATCATGGAGCCAATCACCAGGCTAATGAGGAAGACAGAGGAGTTCATCTGGTCAGACCAGTGTGAGCAGGCATGGAAGAAAATCAAGGAGCAGTACCAGAATGCGCCAATTCTCATTGCACCAAGATGGGACCTGGAGTTCCATGTGCATACAGATGCTTCGAATATAGCAGTAGGAGTGATGCTGGCCCAAAATCCAACAGGGAAGTGTGACCAGCCCATTTCTTATGCTAGTAGACTGCTGAATTCTGCTGAGAGGAACTACAGTACTACTGAAAGGGAAGCTTTGGCAATGGTTTATGCTCTGAACAAGTATAGGCATTATCTGCTAGGAAATAAATTTGTTTTCTATGTTGACCATATGGCACTGGTGTATCTGGTCAACAAGCCGCAGGTGTCAGGAAGGATAGCAAGGTGGCTACTGCTGTTTCAAGAATACGATTTTACAGTAGTGTATAAGCCAGGGAAAAATCATGGTGTGGCAGATGCAATGTCAAGACTGCCCAACGGAGAACCAGCAACTGGTGTCGAAGACCAGACCAAGGATGCAAGTTTGTTTTATGTTAAACCAGAATGGTTAGAGGATGTACGTTCTTACCTGAAATCTGGTGTTGTACGACAGGACTTGTCTAAGGAGGAGCAAAGGAAGCTGATTCTGAAGTCACTGCCCTATACACTGGTCCAGGGAGTTCTGCACAAGCGAGGACATGATCTGGTGGTTAGGAGGGTACTGGACCCAGTGCAAGCAGAAGTGGTGATGAAGGAGATGCACAATGGAGTAGCAGGTGGTCATTTTTCGCAAGATATCACCAGCAGGAAGATACTGGACGCCGGATACTGGTGGCCAGCGATACATCGGGATGTTTCAGAATACTGCAAGGCGTGTGACAGATGCCAGAGAGTGGGAGGCATGGCAAATACTGGTTTAGCTACCTTAGTGGCCAGTATGCCAGCAGAACCATTTATGAAATGGGGACTGGACTTTATCGGGCCCATTAAACCAACAGCATCCAGAACAGGGAACAGGTACATACTGGTGGCTACAGATTATGCTACCAAGTGGGTGGAGGCAAGGGCGCTCAAAACTAATTCAGCAGCAGTCACTGCTAAGTTTTTGTATGAGCAGATCCTTTCAAGATACGGGTGTCCTTTGACACTTGTAAGTGACCAGGGTTCTCATTTTATTAATGAGGCTATAGAACACCTGGTAGAGCATTTTCTGCTCCAGCATCGCACATCAACAACCTATTACCCTCAGGGTAATGGGCAGGCTGAATCAACAAACAAGGTGATTGGTCACCTACTGAGCAAACTGGTCAATGATAGGCGAACAGATTGGGATGAGCATCTTCATACTGTACTGCTCTCCTACAGGACTGCTTACAAAGTGACTACAGGTTACACACCATTTCAACTGGTCTATGGCTTACATCCGTTAATGCCAACAGAGTACATAGTACCAACCAGGAAGACAAGCTCAGAGATAGACTATACACCAACCAGGGTATTGGCAGCCAGGATTGCGGATTTGGAGCAGATGGACACTTCAAGACTGGAGGCCCAGGAAGCAGTAGGGGCCAAACAGTGGAACAGGGCACTTTGGAGCCAGCAACACTACAAGCGAAAGGATTTTCAAGTGGGCGATTATGTGCTCTGGTATCCCAAGGGCCATAAGGAGCATGTGGGGAAATTCAAAAGTCGATGGTTTGGACCGTATAGAGTCCAGTACAGGCTCCCCAACAATACTGCTCTACTGGTCCAGGTAAAAAATTTCGAACCGGACCCGGTCTTAGTTAACATTAATAAGTTAAAACCATATCGATTTTATGAGAAAGGAGTAGTAGAAACCAGGACACCAGCACATTTGACCAGAGGACTGGTCAACGAGCAAAAGGGGGATAGTGTCCAGTCACGGTTAGAAAATCCAGGAATAGAGAGTGAAAAAAGCTGCGAAAAAGGAGAAAGTGAAGCAGTAAATCAGCAGAGGGGCAAAGAAAACAGTGCGGAAAAAAGTGAAAGTCAAAAGATAAATAAAAATGAGCAACAAGAAGGGTAGCAGTCAAGAAAGGGAGACAGGAAGGAGGTGATTGAAAAAAATAATGAAAATGAAAAAAATGAAAAAAATAAAGAACAAATAGAAAACAAAAACAAAAAGGAGAAGAAAAAATTGGAAGTGATAAGTTGTGGGGTAGTAGAGGCCATCATGGCAAAGAGAGAAGTAATGGGACGGTTTGAGGGACGGCCCATTAAGGAAGAGGTCGGACAGTTTCCATCGGGAGTTAGGATTTCATCCATCCAGCAAAGGCGGGAGCAAAAAAGGGATGAAACTCCGGAGGGATGGGATGATACCCTCGAACCAAGGCAGGGGTTTAGGGTCAATGGACAACAACCGAGAAGAAGTCACGACTTCACCTTCTGGAGTTGCCGAGAGAGCAAGTTGAGTAGTGAGCTGAGGAGGAGTGAGGCGAGTCGAGAGAGAGTCAATAGAGTCGAGGAGGGGCGGAGAGCTACAGCAGCACAGGAGCAGGAGCAGGACGTAGGAGCTGGAGCGCCGCAAGAGGAGCGACAACATCCAAGTATTGGAGCTGCAAGAAGAGAGCAGCAGCAGCAACAGCTGGAGGGCGGAAAACCACAGGAGGAGCGACTTGGGGGACAGTGGCGATCAGAAGAGAAGCAGCGGCTTGAACAGCGGAGAAGAGGAGAAGGGAACCAGCTCGAAGAGGAGCAGCGGGGCCTTGTCGAAGAAACCCAGCAGTATCAAGCCGAAGCAGAAGACCGAAGGAGACTTGAAGAAGAAGAGCATTGGCGGCGTTTGGACGAGGACCAGCGGCGACAGTGGAAGAGAAGACCGCGAAGTAGGGAGGAAGAAGAAACCCTAAAAGGGAAACAGGAGGGAAACCGCGAGCAAGGGCGCAGCAGCGAAAGAAATAGAGAAGAACAACAACAGGAGGACCACGAGGACGGAGAGCAGTCACAGGAAGAAGAAAGGCCGGTACACCAAACTCGAGCGAGGCGACACCAACCGGAACAGGTGACTCCTATAGTACAGGGTGTTAGGGGGAATTTTACATTTGGAATAGAAAAGGTCCGAAGTCGTAGTGGTTCAGCTAGAGAGCGACTAGAACAGTGGAGACGAATCAGGGTTTTAGAAAGGGAGCGAAGAAAAAACAAACAAGAAAAACAGAGAGAGAAGGAAAAAACAGCCAAGGTAGAGAAGAGAAAAATAGGAGAGCAGAAAAAACGGAAAGACCAAGAGCACAAATTGGGGAATAGTTCGACCCATAGATTTCAGAGACCTACCCTAACGTTTAGAGATTGGAGGCAAGGAGAAACATTAGAAGAAGAAACAGTAGAGTGGATAGAAGGTAGAAGGAAAATGGACAGGGGCAAAGGTGCTGGCTCAGGGCAGAAGGAGACCACACCAGTAAACAGGTCGGGGGTGAAGGGAACTCTCCATAAGTACATTATCAAGGCAGGAGCAGCAGAAGGACCCGAGCCAATGGAGATACAGGAGGAAGGAGAAGATGCACCACCACCCCCCACTCAGCAAACAGAGGAAGAAGAGCAGCAACCGGGACCAGAGGCGGAAGGAATTCAGAAGGTCGGGGGGAACACAAGAAGGAAGACGACTCCACTCCTAGCCCGAGCACCGAAGATGGTGACCATGGAGAAGAAGAGGAGGAGGAGGATAAAACTGACGTTTATTCCAATGGAGTTCTGGAAGGGCTGGCGGGAGTTGAAAGATGACATTTGGGCGGAGCAGGTCAGCTTGGGAGAATTCTACAAATACTCCTGGCCGGTACCAAGAACAGAACTGGTGTCGGACTTTGTCGAAGGCTTCCAGTATCAAAGGGGGGAGAAGGCCGACTATACAACACCCATCAGGGCGACAGTTAGGGGGGTACCAGTCGAAATCACGGCCTGGACGATTGCTCAAGCTTTAGGGATGGAGGGCAGGAAGACATCTAAGGTCCCAAAGGCGAGTGGAGACCTGGATCCAAAATACATGAAGATGTTCGGGTTAACCAAAGCCGACCACAAAACAGATGGGACCAGGATCAGCGGATTTGATGAGCCGTATCAGGATAGGGTCAAAGCTCTGGTGGAGGTTATGTGCGTGAAGAAGAAGTCCTTGTACGCCAGCAACGAATTGATGGAGAATATGTACCAGGCAGTAAAGAGAGGAGATCACAACTGGGCGCCATTGATATTATCAAGCCTCAGGAGGATGCTGATCAGAGTACATACCAGCCCGACCAGAGAGATTAAGGGGGCAGAACTCATCGATGCTCTCCTCAAGAGTTGGTTCCCAGACCAGGAGCAGTATGTGGAGCCGGCAGAAAAAGAGGACAGTGAGGAGGAGAAGGATGACAGTGAAGGAGAACCAGACAAGACCCCAGTAAGGGCAGTAGGAGACCTACCCCCGGATATGATCAGTGAAGAGGGAGTTAAGGGGGCACCGGAACATGCGCTACCTACAGAGGAGGGACCAGAGACAGGAGCAGAGCATCAATCTTCATCATCGTCGGACCAGAAGAACAACATCAAGGGAAAGAAGAACAAGCCACGACAACGACCCCAAACACCAAGGGGGCAGAGAGCCACACTCAAACGACTAAGGAAACAGGATCATCGACCCCAGTACAAGGACTGTTCCTCGGAATCTCTTGATTCTAAGGAAGCTGAAGAAGTAGAAAAGGGGGCAGTCAATTCGGGCGATAGGAAGACTCCGGTAACCAGAGCCAAGAAGAGGGCCAGGAAGGAAATTCAAGGGCAGCCGGCAGACACACCAAGGGAGATTTCTAAGACCCTGCTGACTTTACGAACATCAGAGATGCAAGCTATCAAGGGGAAGGCGATCGATCTAGCCCAGCAGTCAACAAGGGAGCCGGAGCAAGCAGCCGTCAGGGACAAACAAGGACAGGAGAACAGGGATACTCGACCCACTGAGGCACTGGCCCCCCGTAACTTAGGAAGGGCGTTTACATCTACAGGGTTAGAGAAAACTGGGGTAGTGGAGGACTTAGGCAGGTTGATGGACCAGTTGGAGCGGGCTATGACCGAGACGGCACGTATCAAACAGAGACAGGAGGAGCAGGAGAAACGGCAACCAACCTATGAGCAGCTACTAGTTGCCAACCATGACCTGGAGGAGAAGGTACAAGGGTTGGAAAGACAGTTACTGTCTGCTGACCAGGAGCTTAAGGACCTCACCGCCACCTGGACAGAGACTCAAGGGCAGCTGGCTGTCTTTGCGGACAAACAACACCAGAATAAGGCCGAATGGGCAGCAAGGGGGGAGCAGATGGAGGAGACGAAGATTCGCAGGGCAGAACTGGAGATGGCCCTGAGTGCCAGGCTTAGAGACTTTGACAAACTGGCTCTTGAAAACCAGGAGCTCAAGCGACAACTGGAGGTGGCAACCAGTCGAGCAACTCCAGCCATCAAAGGACTCCAACGACACATCTTGGCGACCACCAAGAAACAGGTCGGAGACGAAATCCAAGCCTACAATGAGGATCAAGATCGACAAAACAGGTATTTGATTCGCTTTGCTGAAGCTCATCCTACATTCGTCTACTGGTCGGATGAGGAACAGGGAATGGTTGAAGAGGAGAGCAGTCCGCAAGGGGATTTTCTTACTACGGGGGCAGAGACGGTGGTAGCAGCTTCAGTGGGAGAGAGGTTAGGATCAGAATTGACCTCTTGGGAGACAGTTCCGACGTCAGTGACGGCCATAGGACCAGTCACGGCCATAGGACCAGTCACGGCCATAGGACCAGTCACGACCATAGGACCAGTCACGGCCACAGAACCAGTCACGGCAAGAGGACCAGAGACGACTACAGGGGGACCAGTGGCGAAGGACAGCGCCATCGTCGAGACTACACCAGCTAGTGGCTAGGCAGTAGGATACGTAGAGTACTGGTAGGACCAGTACTAGACTCTCTTTTTAATTTTTATTTCCTTTTTTATTTTTGGCTAACTACATAAAACTAGAAGCCGGAGCATCTGAGGGCAGATGCAGACTAAAAGGGGGATAATGTTAAAGGGATTTTTTACCTTTTTACCTAGGAGCAGTAATTTAGGAGCAGTAAAAACAGTTAGTTACTGCCCATTTACTGTCCACTGCGTTTTGGATGAAGTTTTGACAGTCGGATGTAATTCTGAACTGGATGAAAAATGGACATAGGAGGATGACGGCTAGGGTTTGGGGGGTAGTGAGGAGTGAGAGCATGGCGGCTCTCACTCTCTCTCTCAGCCTCTTGCGTTTTCAGAGGTATGGTTGACAGTTAGGAGGGGTTAGGAGGTAGGAGAGGATAGGATACTGCTGTAGATCAGAGTTATGGACAGTACGGTTGTACTTGATGGAGAAGTAATGGAGAAAAGACACATGGAATTCACAGATCTGAGTTGAGTATTGAATATTAGGGTTAGGGAGCATTGAATGAAGAAGCTTTGCATTGATGATCTGATAAGGGGGCAGGAGCAGGATTCTGGTGTTAGTAGGATCAGGTCAGTAGTAGTAGAAGGGGAATGGTCAGTACTACATTTTTTTCAGATTCTATTTGACTTAGTAGAAGTAACCAAGCTTTTTAAGGGTGAAGCTTAATCACCCTTTAACATACAAGAATGCGACCAGCATGGCAGAGGCGGAAACTCTGTACCACGCGTTGCGAGCATGGTGGGCATCCACCGGGGTCGTTGGCGAGAGCGGGCTCATCAAACTCGATCAGTGGCTGTCATTTTGGCACCACCGCTTCCCCCAGTGGGGGGGATTCATGACCGAGGTATAATCTCTGCACTCTGTTTTCATGTTTTTGATACTGGTTTCCTAGCCCTAACCTAGAAACCTGTCATCGGTGAATCTAACGGCATGTACTGTCAAATCTGCAGAAATTCACGAAAGAAGAACTCACAGAAATGCCCACCTGTAACCTCGCCGAAACAGTTCACAACAAGTGGCTCCAATCTTCAGGAAACAACGGAAATGACCTCTACGTTGCTACCGTGGACGATTTCGTTCGTGCTTTTCTACAGGTTGTCAACTACTACCAGTTCCTAAAAGGTGACGTCGGCGGAACAGGACCATCTAAAAAGGAACTCAGGCTCCGGATGGCTGAACGCAACGCGAAGAAATGGGAAAATCCTACACTGCTCGACAAGCCCATGCTTGATATGCCAGGCGCGGATGAGTTCTGCACCCGTCAGCCTATCATGCCTGGAGCGGAAGTCTTCGGTTCACAGAAGCGAAAAGCCGACGTCCTTATCGGAGCTGACGAGGAGTCCCATCGCCCAGATAAGACAAACTTCTCACGCCCAAGAGGCCCAAGACGTGCCGTCAGGGCTCGCCCTATGCAGATGCCTGTCATTGTGGAAGACGACTCCGAAGACGACCCCGAGGTAGAACGTACCCAATCTCCTGCCCAGGAAGTTGATTCCCCTTTACCTTCACCACTGAACAAGGGCGGCATTTGCCATGTCAACGCGGTTGAAGAAACCAAGGTCGACGTGAAGGAGTGGCACATTTCGAGACTTCACAAACTTTCTGCAAAGTGCTGCTGGGCCCAAAGAGCTGAAACGAAGAAGAAGTGCACTGAGAGAATCGTCAGGGGGCCCCATTGCACAGTTGCACCGACCTACACTGGGCTCTGGACTAACTATCGCAGGAACCTAGTCGAGAAGACTGAGTTCTTCTTCTGCTCCGACGATATTGAGCGCTGCGTGAAAGGCTCTAAGCGCAAGTGGGTAGCACACTACTCAAAGGACCAGGAATTCCCCTCCATTCCTGAGGTTTGGCCAGTGAAACTAGGTACTAACCTAAAACTAACTGAGATTCTAGCCCTCGAAGCAGCGGGCTTTTAACTTCCACCGAAGAAACCGGTCTCCCCAAGACGCCTCTTCTCTTCTGCCCCGCCCCCTGCAAATCTCAGCTCCGTGCCAGTCCCTGCACACGCTGACCGCTACCCAGGCAAGAGAGACGGCAAGATGGTGAAGCGCAGTGCCACTCGTCCCAATCAAGCGCAGCAACTCTCCATGGGCTCCTCCGAGTCTCTTAAAGCGCGCCTCCGTTCCGTCACCATGATACCTGAGCCGGGCCACGGTTGCATCATTGGGCTGGATTCGGGCGTCACTCCACACATCACACGGTACCAGATTACCATCAGTTCTTACCCTGGTTGCACTTGCCCAGCATTCAAGAAGACGATGACTACGTTCCGTGGCAAGACTCAGTTCACGTATTGTAAGCACCTATACTACATACTTTTGAAGGTCTGCAACCGTGATCCCGAAGCCGAGCTTTTCATCCATGCGCCTATCTTCAGCTTCAACGAGGTCAAGCTACTCTTAGAGAGTGGAATCTTGCGTCACCCCTTGGCGAAGAAGTAGGTAGCCCTCCTACTTTAGAACTGCCATTTCCACATTGGCCATTTGTCACGTAGTGAATGATTTTAGTAATATACCATGTACTAAGTCAGCTATTGAGAAGCTGTATTGACTTTTTCATTATATTAAAGGCTTTGTTGTTCGCATTGATTGCACTCTATTTCAATACATTCTATCTTGAAGAAGTGTAATATATACCTCGTATCTCGTGACATGTACCATTTATTACGGCAAACATATACTTGTTATTAGATGTCCTAATCTTCGAACCTAACACGTTTAGGGTTGCCCACTACACTATCAGCAGGACTGCCACCCACTGACTGTACTACAGGACAAACTACATTCGCGTTCACTTTCGGTCCCACACTTGGCAAGTGTCCTTGGTATGAACGTTTCAGCAATGCCCCACCTCCCCGCCTCCGATTCACTGATTCCCTGGAATAGGTTCCCCTTGGGATCTTTCCAACCTTCGAGTATGCATGTGGTTGCAAAGGCACATCTGCGTCCTTCTCCAGCACTCTGATATCATCCGAATTTTCTGAACGTGGGGGGTCAGCTCTTACATCCGGTTGTACGTCAACATCCGTTGTCGAAGGACGCCCTTGGCTGTTGCCCATCACCTCTTCTTCGTCTTCCACCTCAACATATGGTTGAAATGGACAAACATCGTCAGCAAGTGAAACAACAATATCTCTGACGTCTTCCATAGCTGCTGTCCCGCACTACGGAAAAGAGCTTTACAAAACACCAACACAAAAGAGGCAGAGACATTCTCTACTCTTATCTTAAATATCCCTGAAGAAGATGCTTGGCGCCCTTGAAAATCGGCTATTCATTCATTTGAAAGTTGTCATCCTCCTAAACCGAATGGAAAAAGATGAAGGTTTAGCAGAGGTCATTTAGCATTTAAATTTTTTTCTTAAAATTAAAGAATGAAGAAAAAAAAAAAAAAAAAAAAAAAAAACATTTATATTAATTGAAATTAAAAAGATTAAAGAAAAGAATAGCAATATTTAAAATGAAGGTTGAAAATAATATAAAGGAGATCAACAAATTGAATGTGAAAATAAAATGATTGTGAAAATAAAATGAAGGAGAAAATTAAATGAAAGGAGGCTTTTGACCCCTCTAACAAGATAGATAGAATAAAGAAAATTTTATAAAAAATACAAGACAAATATCAAAAAAATTAAAAAAAAAATAAAAAAAAAGCAGAAAGGCATGTAGACTATGGTGGATGAATTCTAGCAATGTTAAGAAAATATTACGAAATTAAATGTTACTTGATCCCTGTTCAGAGGTTCAATACCAATACATTTTAAGTAGTAATTTGCATATAAATTTAAGGAGATAAGGGGAATTACTGTACGCCTGAACTAGTTAGAAGGAGCTGGAGCATAGTAATTGGTGCACGTTAAAAAATTAATCACCAAGAAAAGAGAATATCAACTACAAATTCAATGAAAATACTGTAATTAGTCCACGGTTATAGGGTCAATTAAATTACTAAAATTAGTATATTTCCAAAAATACACTAAAAATATTTGAATCTTCTAATTTTATAATTTATTTTTAGTAAAAAAAGTGCTATTTTTAGGTTCTGTTCCCCATTCTGTGCTCTCCGCTCTCCAAATCTGCGCTCACCGCTCTCCGCTCTGCGCTCTCCGCTCACGTACAAGCTTCCCTCGACGATGCCGTACGCGGGGAAGTCATGGATTGTCCATAATAGGACTGCCCTCATCAGAAAGTTTGATGAACCGCCGTAGTTCGAGGCATCGTGTGTCTGCACACCCACAGACCACAGAAGATGAAGTTCTTCGAGTAGGGGCTGCGGATAAACATCAAAATTCTCACTCGAAACAGCTTGCTTCCCGGGAATAATCAAGGATAACATTAAGAAATGTTTTTTCATCGTCATCCAAGGGGGGACGTTATAATTAAGCATGATAACCGGCCAGGTGCTCCATGTGCTCCTCTTAATGGAGAATGGGTTTACACCATTTGTGGCCATTCCCAATCGAACATTACGTACCTCCTCTCCAAAATCGCCAAGCTCCTCATCCACAAATCTCCACTGTGCAGAATCTGCGACGTGTCGAATCATACCATCAGTACTCTTGTTCAGAATGTACCACGTCATGTACGCTGCCCGTTCCGGTGTGCTGTACATCCGCTGTAGTCGCGGAATCAAGGGAAAGTGTCGTAACACCTTCACCGGAGCCTGTGATGTACCAACTTGTCTAAAACGCGCCTCGCCACACTTTGAGCACGAATGGAGCTGCCCATCTTCAGGTCCCCTAAAAAGCATGCAACCTTTGGGACAGGCATGAATGAGGTCATAAGACAACCCGAGCAATTTCAGTAGTTTTGACGCAGCGTACTCTGAGACAGGTAGGGAGTTGATAGTCGGCAAGACGCTATTGCTAAGAATGCGGAAAATCTCGTTGATCAAGACGTTGCTGGCCCCATGTGTTCTTAAGCAATTTAGCAAAAGCAACGTTGTTGTCAAAGAAGTCAACCGTGCACCTGCGTAGAGGGGGGTGGTTGCACTGTCTTGCAAAACCTGCGGTGCATTGCCCATATCACTAAGCCCTGGATCCTCGACGTGGGGCAGGTCATCGTCGGGACGGTCCTCCTCCTCGAGACCCGCTTCACCTGCGTCAGCTTCGTCCGGGAGACCCTCGTCATCGTCGATGTTGACGCCTCCCTCATCCACCACAATCCCGGCACCTCCGACATCTTCGTCATAAATCTGGAATGCATGTTGAACGGCCTCAACTATATTGACGTCGTCGTCAAGCTGGTTCTCAGGTTCCCTCACGTAGGTCCGTCCCCTCAATCCGAAATCCCGAACAATCGCACTGTCCCACTCGTTGTCGGAGTCATCATGTGGATAATTCTGCAGCACCACAGAAGACAGCGTTAGATCATCGCCAAGACTATCAGCAATGGCCACATATAATTCCTATGTATACGTCATACCCCGCCCCTCAAAAATATCACCCTGACTGAAAACAAAATTTAATAAGTCACAACAGACGAGCTCCGGTCACAAGAAGCGATGATGCACCGCTATGATGTAAACACCGAACCCCTAAAAGTTGGCTTCAGAGTACCTCTACAGTCTCACCCCGACTAACACCAGACCGTCAACTTTCTGAATGCAATCCGTCCCCTCAAATGAAAACAGGAAAGATTATGAGCATACCTCAGTAGACCCACGTAGCATAGGAGATCGTCCATAACGTTGCAGATGATACTTGACCACAGCCCTCTTTCGCGTGGATCTGATCTCCCCTCTACAAACGTTGCATTTGCAGACTCTTACGTCACTGCCACTCAAATCCGCTAACCTCTCCTCCCTAGCATCGAGCTTCGCATCCCTTGCCTCAATCCTCCACCTTAAGTGGAGAGTGGTATGGCCAACATCGTACTCCATGACTACAATTCCAGAAAGAAACGAGTTCAGAGACACTCCGATCCTGTCTTATAAACATCCACACGCATTGTACTTTTAGAGTCCGTTGACACTTAAGAAAGCCGCATTGACAAGAGTGCTAGTGCTGGACCGTTAGTACCACACCACCAATTAAGCATTCAAGAGGAGGCACATCATGGGGATTGGTCGTAGATAATATCAGGAGCTTACCAGTCAAGTACGGATAAAACCAGACGACGGCCTTTGTTGATGCGCCGTTTTCTTCTATTTTAGATTGCTAAAAATGACCAAATCGACACATGGCCAATGTGTGCACGCCTGCCCTGTCAGATTCCTCCCAGCCTCCGTTGGTGGAAATTCCCTTTACGTCAGGGCATGCACATCGCCTCCTCAACTATCGAGTCACCTCTCCTGACATTCTCCACGTCCAGCTACCTGTTTTCTTCACAACCTCGTCGTGCTTCGACTAACTTAGGCACCAATCTCCAGAGTGGACCACTTGTAGCACGTGAATCTAAATATCCGCTGAAATTCCGAGTGCACTTTGTCAGGGGCTATTTGTGTTTGCCATCTCGTCATGGTGGCTCTTTTTTCTTGCAGGGTTTTAGATCTTCGATCTTGGCTGCTACATCCCTCGTGACGGCTAACCCTAACGACCACCATGTCTATACAAGGCAGCACATCAGGGTCTCGCAATTACGAGGAGGAATGCTCCTCAGACGACTCCTTTGCGATTGCTGGCGCCAAGATCCTGCGTTACTACTACGTCCAAGCCATCGCGGACCTCTTCGAGTTTGGAGCGAGGATGTATTCCCAGGGCCATCAGCAAGATGGAGCCCCCGCCCAGAACCCGACCAGTAATGTGAGTATGTCTCCCGGTTTGATTTTCCTCCTCTGCCTTCTGATCGCATTGTTCAGGAAGTCATGGTATTTCAATTACTTCACCATTCAACTAACAATGTAAACCCTAACAATGACGACGGTGCTCTATCTTGCGCAGTTTAGGAATCCAAATTATGCACCCTTACCTGTTGTATCAGGCCCTCAAGCCCATTCCAGGTATGGGAACATCATCCCACCCGCACCTTCAGTATCTCCGCGTGAACCTGGCTATCTCCACCCTCCACAACCAGGACCGATCCAAGTCCTTGTGCACAGGCATCCCGAGGCCAATCGAATCGGAGTAGATTCTCACGCCGTCCCTGCACTTCATACTCCAGCATCCAGCGGCCCATCCCTCAGCCAAGGTTCGTTACCAACTTCGAGTACCGGAACACCTCGACACAACCTGTCGCTTGACAAAGGCGCCCAAAACAAGCGTCGCCGCCAACAAAGGAGTTACGAGCCTGCATTTTTCATGGAGACGGCAGCTTCACATGCGGAAGGACGTAAACCGAAATACCCCATCCCAAAAAATGACCAAGGTAAGATCATAGGTCTTCGCACGAAGTGGCATTCTACTTGCAAATCTATAGCTCGTCGTCTTGTCAATTGGACCTACCAATCCTACGCAAAACGCCCCGGAGAGTGGCAACTACTCCTACTCACCTTGCAACGTGAATTAGACAGCATGTATACATATACCCCCACTGCAATTGATCCTGGTTACCTCTCCAAGTACCTAGAAGATGCACTTGCACACTGGAAATCCACCTGGCGCCAGCACTATTACGACACAACGAAGCAACATGAAGACTGCCCCGACGAGGCTTGGAAGGCTTGGCAACCTCATTGGGACAGCGAAGAAGGCAGACGTAAGTCAAGAGAGATGCAAGAAAAGCGTGCTCTCGGAGTACAATCCTCGGGATCGGGTGGCAGCGGCAATAGTCTCCCTCCAAGAACTCCTCCTGGAGACACATATCCTGTGTTCACATACAGTCCGAGCGAGGAGGTAAGTAATTCGGTTTACACCCTAAACCATTATGCAATTATTCTCTGAGTTACTTGAAATTGATGCCCCCTACCTCAATTGCATACTTTCAATTGCGTATACTGTTTATTTCAACTCACATACCGGCCAGAACTGCATCGTAGGTTTTCCCAGGCACATGTCCCCGCCCCTTATAATGTGAACCTTATTCACTATTTGTTTGATCTCACATGTTGGCTCGCTTAATTGCATAAATTTTTTGTTTTGCACATGAGATTTGGCTAACAGTTCTGTAACGTGCAGGTGTTCAACGGGTACTCTCATGTCATCCAAGACGACACTGACGTTTGCGAACCAGAGAATCCAAGTGCTGGAGAATATGCACCGGTAAACAACAACGTCACGAACAGAACAACTCACCTTGGCGATACATTTTTCACTACAAGCTCTGAGGCCGGTGGCGCTGAACTCCGAGACACCGCTGTCTTCCTCCAAGTACGTTTTCTAAATCACTCACAGTATCCACTCCTCTTGTCCCTGACACGCTGTCAAAAATTCGTAAGATCGAAATGCAAGCTATTCTGAATTGTAGTTTCTAAAATGCAAATCACATTAGATTATGATCCAATTTCTATGGCCTGTGCAAATCACTCCCGAGTATGCCCGAACTCACCATACGAGTAGGGTGGCAGATCAAATGCGTGAAGACGCATGGAAAACACACATGGAGGCGACGGTGGGCAGACTGGATCGCTCTCAGACAGAGACCATCGGCGTATTGAAGGACATGAAGGAAATGCTAGTCGCGATGGCGACCTCCACACACGGCATGAACACCGAATTCCCTAGGTATAACCCTCCAAACTCCCCTGCTAATGTGGAACTTGGCCATGGATCCGTTTCAGCCTCACCTATCAACCGTAGCCGGCCCCAGAACCCCCCGATCAACGCTCACCATGCGCCCTCAAGTCCCAATACTCATTCGGTGATACCCCAGCTCCCTCCTACAGCTCCAACCACAACGACCCCCGTGTCTACTTCCTCCTCGCCTCAAATCCGCATCGCCCCAGTCGCCGCTCCTGCTGCCATTGTGGGATCTTCGTCGCCACCTCCAGCACCAAACAACATCGAATTAGGAGACGACGATTTATCGTCGGACCCTGACTTCATGACTCAACCTCGAAGCAGGGTCACACGATCTCACTCCACACCTGTTCCTAGTCTCGTAAAGAAGAAAGTGCAGAGGAAGTACCTGAAATCAAAGGCCCCGCTCCATGACGTTCCTCCAATTGAACCTCCTGTCCATGGACGTATCTCTCCACGGGACAAAGACGCTGGACCAATAGCCTGCAACAAAAGGTGTTGGATACTACATCCGAACTACCCTGATTTGCCCGTCGCATATGGTAAGAGCGGTATCAGTTGGAAGTCGAAGAGCAAGAACCTGCAATATACTCCGTGCGACCAGGGACAACAGATGGTCCAAGTTCACTTCGTGTATGAAGTCGCTGCCCCCTTGCTCTATAGTGAGTTCGATCGCCAACCATTCCGCACCATTACCGAAGCCAAGGTGCCACAGTTTGGATCCGGAGTTTATGTGAAATGGGCATCACACCTCCTGGTTCGCGACAACACCACACTCGATGTCTCAGCTCCTAAACCCTAAACTACAGCTGAAATTTCGGCGAGTTACTAGTCTCGAGACTCCCCTATTGTGTGTCCCTGTACACCTTGCATAACCTTAGATGGTATAGATTTGTGTAAGTTAGAGCGTTGCTGTTAAAGCACGCCTGTTCCGCTTCATTTGCCAACTGAGCTATGTACCGTCATCACAGAACGACATGTGGTTTAATTTATTGGTTTCGCATTATATCTCAATTATTCTATTTCGTTCATTTGTACAATAAATAAATTCATTTATTATCTCGAATTTCCAATTTTTTTTCATTTTTCCAATAATCTGATTGGTCTAACTTTCCGACATTCCAATTCTAAAATAACCGAATATTCCGATAACATTCCAATATTAAAAGTACGATATTTAAACTAAATTTAAACGCATCGTTCTACATTTATTATAACTATTTAAATAGCGTACATTAATTATTCAATATTCTAAAAGCTGAATCGAATCATTACCCAAACCCTAAACCTAATCATACTTTACTCAACCCTAAACCTAATCATACTTTACTCAAGCCTAACCCTAATCATACTTTACTCAACCCTAAACCTAATCATACTTTACTCAAGCCTAACCCTAATCATACTTTACTCAACCCTAACCCTAATCATACTTTACTCAACCCTAACCCTAAATCTAACCCGCGACGTCATTCAATACCTTGTGCATACACCTGGTTATAAAACACATATGGATATTTACACCCTGAACCGGGACCTCAACCCTTATCCCGGACCTCAAACCCTAACCGGGACATGCACCAAACACGCCGGATATAAACCGCCACTCCGGATACAAATAACCCAACCGGTTATGGCAGAAAGGGTCCCGGACATAAGCAGCAATGTCGGAACACGGACATCAATCGATGCCACCCACTACTGCCATCCGGATATAGGTGAAAACATAATCCGTTAAAGTAATTTCTCCGATCGGTAACACAGTCAATAATATGTTTACACAGATTTGTTCATCCAACAATAATTCACACAAGCGGGTAACTCAATCCACAGTAACTTGGGCTCCAAAAAAGTAGTTGGCCCCACCGCTGTCGTGCAACATGCACCTGACGCGGGTTCAAACCCTGTCGGGGCTAAGAATGCACTATGCTAACTCAGGCATGCCCGACTCCACCCCACTGCTCGCGACTCCACGCAGGTGGACTCAGCTCTTTTACGTGGACTCGCGCGTGGACTGGCGCCTGGAGCCGGTCGATGTTTCCACTAGTGCTGAGTTGTGAAGTTTCAATTAATATTGTTAAAACTTTCGTGGTGATCGAGCGTCTATGCGTATAGCTGCTGAAACGGAGAGAACTGATTAATTACAAAACTAAGGAGATAAGCTGAAGTGCAGAGCAAAGGTCTGGACCCTGAAAGGTATAAATGTGACTGCACAATGTTTTTCAAGCCCAAGGAGAGCAATTCTGAAATTTAAAGAATAACAGTTCTGAGTTGACAAAAGAGAAACGTTTTTACATATTTATATTGTGCGTCGTCAGGCATCATACATGAGAGAGATGGGAGATGACGTAATCTAGCATTAACGTCGTTCCCAAAGCTGATACTCGCCCTTGTTTGTACATCGTTTCCAGACCCCTGCCAGGTTGTTTTGTTTCGACGGATTCCAATCAAGATGCCCAATTTTCATGACTAAGTTGTCGCCTACTTGAGCAGCGTAGCCCTCAAAGTTCGCTTGGAATATTTTTACCGGACTCCGACAATGGACACCAGTCCGAGTCCTTACAGCGATAAGCTCCGCAATTTGGTCATGCAGACCAAAGTCGTAAAAGTGGTCGTTGAAGATTACAGGCTACAACGCAGACAGAAAAACATGAAGTTCAAGAAATCCAGAACACAAAAGGATAAAAAATTTACCCTGGATTACCTTGCGCAAATTCACCAACTTTGAAAAGTCTACCTCAACTGAAAATTTTAGAAGATTTGTAAGCTTACAGTGCCAGGATGTGTTAAGATGTACGCATAGCCCATCATCAGCTTGTCACGGGGAAATGGCCAATGACCCTGGAAAACGCAACGAATGACAGTGTCAGAGCCTTCTCAAGCGCTCAAGAATAAAGAAGCGTCTATTTCTCATCAAAATAATTATAGCCAAATTCAGAGTTTAGGATGTTAATAACAGGTACATAGGTACACACCTGAGTCGAACCAGTATCATGATTCTCAAGGAAAGTGACTGCACGTGAAGGCCACCAGCCCATCACACCGGGTGGCTTTCCTTGAGGATCAATCAACCTCCAGAATTCACCATGAAGTGCTGAGTGCAATATGCCCTGCCAAAATGGACGAGAAACAAGTAGGACTAATTTTAAAGATGAATTAAAAGGGGGTTATACTCTTTCATATCGTTTCGTACATCTGACAATACAGCAAAAATAACAGCCGTTGGCGTACCTTGGTTGTCACATCAAATGCCGATGATGTGCCACCAGCGGCATTGATCCAGTTCACTATTCTTTGCCTATGAGAGTCTACATCCATAAAATAAGTAACGTTTAGAAACACCATAATCTCTACGTAATAGTCCAAATGAAAGTTAAACGGAGACTTATTAAAATCGTTTACTTCCAAAGTTGGCAAGACTTGCGTACCTTGATTATAGCTCACTTGGCCACCCTCATAAGCCAGACTGTCCCAATATTCTCCTATTGCAAATGCTGGTTTGGTAGCTTCAATGTACTCCTTAACGTATCCACCCCAGAAACCTCTGTTTCATTTATATTCACGCATGTGGCTATACTCGTCAATTCGTGCGTTATTCTTAAAATATAGGCGCAGGAGAGCCTGAATTTTTTCTTTTAAAAATAAAATAAAATAAATCAAGTTTAGTTTAAAATAGAATTCTGAAGGATAAACTAAAAGTCTCAGGACCTGACAAAGTCAAGCCGCCATCCATCAAACCCGAAGTCAGTGCGAAGCCACTTCATCCACTCTATGATATCCTTCCGGACGAAGTCCTGGGAATGGTCGATATTTGGAGCAGCATGGAAGAAATCTCCTGCACGGATTGGCGCAGGAACGCATTTTGTAAGTGGATAGATTCACTGACAAATACTGGCGATTATTGTAATCTGCAGCTCAATAGCAAACTTTCAAGAAGTTATGGAGATTTACCGCATTTAGGATTTCCCTGCCCTTGAAAGTTGGGGTCATCCCTTACAATTGCCTCAGGTCCCCAGGCGAGCTTGCCTCCAAATCTGTTCCAGACCCCGTTTGGACCCTAACAAGCAGCACGCCAAAGTAATGTAGATTCAGTGCGTTTATGTGTTGAAATTCTGTTGTGGTGAACACAAGATCAACGTAAGAAATTAAACGTCAGCTTTAAAGCCAAACGAAAAGTGTTCATGTTTTCTAAAGTGACTCTGCATCACCTGCTTCTGTGCACAACGATGATTAAGGACTACGTCGCCAAGAACCTGCAGCAAGAAAGTTGGTTGTGAGATGTCTAGATAGACTGACAATGACTTGTCTGAAGCATCTCATGGAAGAGACAAACACCAGTAGAAATAACATGGTATGAATAAGTGAACTGCTTCTGTCCATAATGATCTACTTCAACTTACAAGGATTTTGTGCTTATGCATCTCGTCTATACATTGTTTCAGTTCCTCCGATCCTCCGTAAGCTGAGTTCAAGTCGTAAAGATCACCTGGCATGTACCCTGCGACAACCCTCTCAACACATAAGAAGCTCTACTACATTGAAATAGAGATTTACCAGACGCGGCATTTCAATCCGCAAAGAAAAATGAAAGTACACTTTGAACAACCAGCTTGAAACGGTTCAGGAAACTTTTTCCATGCTGCTCCAAACTTTGACCATGTCTCCTGTCAACATGTCTCGAGACTATGTCGACCTGCAGATTATCTCCTTCCTTCCACTTGCATAAAATTTTGCCCTTTGAAGTGCATTTACAGGTCTGCTGAATAAGTTCTTACCTTGTGGTGCAACAGAATGTGTAGGCGGAGGAAGCCAGATGGTTGTTATTCCACACTTAGAAAGGTCTGCAGCCTTCGCTGACATCTCTAACCACCATTGTCGTCTCCAGCTCTCCCAATTGAAACCTTGAAACTGGCATAAAAATCTCGTTATCAATACAAATGTACATGTCACGAGGCAAATGTCTTTATTTACCTTATATTTACCACATAATCAAGGTATAGAGGAATGTAAGAATCCTATTCTACTTCCTGATACATCGATGAGAGATAAGCGTGAGTACACACCACAATCTCGCGACCACTTCCTGTGCCTGATTCTGCATGAATAAAAGATTGTTTTGTAGTATCAGGAACGCAGCGTCAACTTGAGTAGAAAAAAAAATGCAGATTCATAAGAATGGCAGCAAAGGGAAGAAAGTCGAATTGGAGTCACAAACGTTTGGCACCTGATTTTTCTTCTGAGTCTTCTGGATATCTCACGAGAGTCTTAAAAGACTTCGTCTGAAGAGCCCTCTCGAGGGCGGTTCTTTGAAGGTCGAGTGCTTCCTTCTCTGCAGCTCGCACAGAGAATTTGTCATCCTCCTTCACCTTCGTGTTTGAAACGTCCCAGACATTCTCCGGGGACGGAAGCTGCAAAGGGACCACAGCATCAATCTCGGCAGTTATTGTAGTAGGCTGCATTGGTGGTAAGCTTTGTTGGCCTGTCTGAAGACGACGTTTCATCCAGTCTGGAGTTTCTCGTCTCGGACCGTTTTCGAGAAGGTCCTTGATTCTGGAATCGCTGCCAGGAAGCATTTCCAGGCGGCCTACATTTAGAGCCTGGTCGAGCACCAGACTACTGCTATCGATTTCGGCTCCATTAATTCTCGCAAGTCTCAGCATCTCCTCCGCCACCATCGCTCTGTTCTTCCAAGCACCCGCAGCGCCCTCCACAGCCAGAAGTGATCTTTCCAGTGATTCAAATCTGCCAAAGTTTGAAGGAATACCTCGTGGTCAATATTCTGTCAAAAAGAACTGCACAATAAGGAAGACAGAAGACAGTAGCCATTTACCTGGACTTGTCAACAAGTCTGCGAGCTTCACTAGCCTTGTGAGATGTAGCATTTGCACTCCGAAGCGCGTCTGCCTCAGCTTCAAACGCGACCTTATTCGCATCAGTCCTCGCCTGGGAAGCCTTCTTCACCGCCTCGATTGCACGCTCGATGCTACTCGCGCGCTCTTCTGCTGCTTCTGCAGCAGCTTTCTGGATCTCTATAGCAGTCTTTTCGGCTGCTTCAACCCTAGCTGTCGCAGTTTTAATGAACCTCTGAGCTGTGCCAAGCTCAATGCGATAACGCTCAGTTTCTCCATTTGCGATTTGTAGCTGTCGATTCGCAGTAAGAAGAGCCTCTTCCAGGGACAGCACTTTCGCTTCAGCCTCTGCCAGTTCGTTCAAGGCCTTTACTTGTTCATTTAAGATAGCTTCGAACTTGTCGGCTTGAGCTTTGGCAGAGGCAGCAGCAGCTCTAGCTTCACCGATGGCTACGTGAGCTTCCATGGCCACAACTGAGGCAGCTTCATCTGCTGCCTGCCGTAGCCTTTCTTCCAGCTCCAGAATTGCCTCAGCCGCTGCCGTTTGCGCGGCAGCCACTTTGAGCTTCGCCTCCTCTATAATGCGCGCCGTTGCATTTTGAATAGCAGTCTCTGATATTTTCTCAACCTGCACTGCGAGACTAATGCCTTCCTGCTTCTCTATACGGAAAGCTTCTTCCATCTTCAACGTACCTTCTTGTGAATTCTGAGCGCCCTTTGCCGCACCTTGAGATTTAGCCTCCATGATTGCCAGAGCATCCAAGGCTTGATTCTCAGCTTTCTTTGCAGCATCGGCCCTTGCTTCAGCTGTGGCCAGAGCAGCTTTAAGAGACTCAATATCCTCCGGTATCTGGAATTCTCTGCTGCCAATAGCACTCTCGCCCTGAGACTGCAAAAATAGTAGACTCAATATTTCATACACGACGAAGCAGTATTTCAAACCATTTTGGAGCTTGTCAGAGGAGCATTGAACTCACCTTAAGTACTGAAACCATACCATGGCCACGCCTGCTGCGCCGCTGAGCTTTGATGACTTTCCTAGTCTCCGGGCATCTGCAAATCACCAAGTTGCCGACTTCAGCAAGTTCTCCTCGCAGTAAAACTTTATGAACCTTTGGACCAACAATTTTGTCGACTTTGACAAGTACAGATGTTCTAATATTATGTTTGCCTTTATACCTCTCGCCAAGGAAGGAAGTTCTTAAGGAGGAACTCAGATTGCTGGTGTTCTTCCCGGCAACGTGGTACGAGGATATCAAGGGCATTTTCTGCAAAACTGATCGGAACTCTCGGTGCCATACTCCACCTGGCGATGATAGCAAGCTTCCCGACGAACTCGCTAGGGCACAAGCCGAAATAGTATCCTGCATACGATTCGATTGCGTCACAATCTCGACTGGGGAATCGTCCCAAAATGCCACGAGACTGTTTTCAGATTACTTGACTTAACTGTACACTCTGTGCAGGACCAGAGACACTACGCCAGAACAGGTGATGCTAGTAAGAAGTTACCATTGTGTTATCCCTTTGTAGAACAACTTGCAGCTAGATACGAAGAATGTGATTCAGGACACCAAATTTCCTCTTCCTCTCCCCTGTACCTCCACACAGCCTCTAAGAGGTGAAGAGCTGCATTCTGTCTTTCAAATCATCCACATCGTCATCTCTGCACGTAAAATAGCGAGTTCATTACCAAATAGCATACCAAAAAGTGTCAAGCTTCAGCATCTGAATCTGATTTAATCTCCAGAATTCATCCCTCTCTCTTTACCACTCGTCTCAGCAATACAGTTTTCATCACGCGCTTGCAACCTCAAACAGCACCACTATTCCACATTCAACTGCAATTCGCCTACACCTACCACCAGTACGATACATTGAATGGGATAACCTCCGAACGTCGACCTCCGAACGTCAAATTGCCTGCTTGCTTCCCTACAGTCGGCAAGTTCCACTAAGCCATCCAAACAGCTAGAGCAGAAAAGGCGGAGAAATCCTTCCACACCCTCCCTCTCTCCCTCTCTCTCTCTCTCTCTCCCCCTCTCTCCCTCTCTCGCCCTCTCAACTAAGCTCACCACAGCGCAGACTGACCTGCCGAAGAGTCAGGCCATGGGCAAGCCTCTCTTCGACCATAGCTATGCGATCAAAACTACTAAAAACAGGTGCACGTCTCAATCTAAATTGCCTATCCGTTGAAATCCTCCTTAAAGCAGCAGCTCCAGCGGACAATTGGTGACGAGATAGCGTCCTCACACACATAGCACGACCTCGCGCCACCACAGCAGACCAAACACGCAACCGCCAGAAGACGTACCTCTGAAATCCGAGCTCGCTTCTGTGAAGACAGTGTCACTATTGGACCTTTGTTGCCAATGCACGCCAATGCAAATCGGGTGCAAAAGCATCGTTCGAGGACCAAGACGAATTGCGCACAAGGAAGTTACGGGTGAGGTACTAAGTAAAAACTCCGCCGTCGTGGTGGTGGCTGGAGCGCATTCTTCCTCCACAGTGAAAGCCCGCACCCCGTGGCGACTGCGAGTGTCACATAAGTTACGCCACAACGATCCCACAACCGTCGCCTCTCGCCGTGAAAACTGGATCCCGGAGGCTCCTTCGTCGCCTGCCCTGCCCCGGTCTAAGGCCGGCCAGTGCCCAAGCCCGTCACTGCCCGTCACTGCCCGTCACTGCCCGTCACTGCCCGTCACTGCCCGTCACTGCCCGTCACTGCAGCTCAGTATCACATACTTTCTAGGCCTCGCATACGATTTTAGTTGCTGCTCACTCGCACCTACAACGGCCGCGGGGCACCCACATCTCGGCCGACCATCCAATCCTCGGGCGTTAGGGGCCGCGCCGAAAGGGATGCGCCGACAGCATCTCGCACCCCGCGCAGAGAGCTGCCACACCGCAACGGCCGCTCCCACGCGGTCAGGTGGCGGGATGTTGGCTTGGATCCGGCGCAAGGTGGTGGATTTCAAAGTCGATAGAAATTTGGTAATCCAAAGCAAAGCCATGTTTATCAACTTCCACATCGAACGGAATTTGTGTAAGGTTGTAATGCATTCCTTCCTTCCCATCTTCCCGCTTAGAAGGCCACCTTTCTTGCAGGACATATAGGAATGAGGTAATGGATTGAACATATTCTAAAGCTTCATCCTCAGATCTTCTACACTTTACTGAAAGTTTGTCATAGAGGAGTTTTGCTCATGAGAGGTATTGCAATCCAATTTTTCAAGTGCATTCATTGCGGGAAACCAAGCAAAAAGGAAGGCATTGCACCCCAATGGGTGTGGTCTCTTTTTCCTTTTTCTGACTTAAGGAAGTTGCAATTTCCACAGGACGTTTAACACTCACAATCTCCATACTGGCTAGTGTTTTTTGCATTTTCAAAGAGTTTTCTAGTGAGCGGACAAGGGAATTGTGTTGATGCTTGCCATTCTGATGCATACAAAACATGAGTAAGGTGATAATGACTACGTTTTATTTGAGGCAGGTGTTGCATTGATTGGCTTAGAACCATTCTACTCATACTCTTTTCCAATGGAAACAACCAAACAAGCATTCTAATACAACAAATACCTTCTAGACGCAGTGTTACTGCAGAACCTTCCCCGCCAAACTTCAGTCATGGACGGCAGCAACTGTGACACCCTAGACTCCCTTCTTCATAGAACTCTCTCTCTCTCTCTCTCTCTCTCCTCTCTCTCTCTCTCTCTCTTCTCCTTCTCTCTCTCTCTCTCTCTCTCTCTCTCTCTC